>JAJJWW010005007.1:0-146876 GCA_023531295.1 Papaver armeniacum
TGGTCGGTTTATATAGGGGAGAAGAGAGAGGTCAAATTGATTGTGCAATAAACGCTTAATTAATGAGGGAATAAAATTTGAATTAAAGACAAAATAAATTCGAATTAAATTCAAGATTTCTTGTAACAAAGAATAAAACGGTCATGCACATAATGTCGACATAGATAAAACGGAAAAAGAAATAATTCTCTCCGGTCATACGCCGCCCCACAATTAATGACAAAATTCAATTTAATTTAAATTATTTAGAAATAATTCAAAGGAAATTTTGCCAAAAAGGAATGTCTTGGTTGACTTGTCCACGATGGTGGCACGAGCCCGAGCCTTAAGCCCAAGCCTTAGTGGAAACAAAAATATTTACCCCACGTTCTCCACCCCACATTGTTTTACTAACTATCCATAATGGAATAGCTATATAGTGGATATCCACTTTAGTTATACCCAATGTGGGACTAAAGGACCTATTTCATTCACTCATAGAAAATGAGTAAGAGCTCTTAGAGACCCAAAGGTCCTAAGTTCCATTCCCACCAAGACCATAAAATCAAAACATTTAAAACTCATTTTCTCCAACAATCCCCCACATGAATGAAATATCGATACAAAAATTAGAAAACGGAGCGATAAATACCACTTAGTCAAGAGGTGTCCATGAGGTCTTGAACCTTTCTTAGTGAGAAATTGTCGGGACTACTTGATAGATAAAGGAACGCGATGTCTTGAACTTCCATCGTTTGGTGTAATCCGCGTGTACTGCGGGAAATCCTACAATACACACCTCACAAGAATTCATAATATCTAACACATACTTAAGATCAATAATCAATCTCTTTATTAATTGAGTTAGAAATTTTACAAGAAGGAAGTGAAATCAAGAATGTAATTGCTACTCTAGACTTTCTCTCTCCTCTAAACTTTCTCTCCACTCTCGAAAAAGATCTCTCCTCTCTCTTCAGCCCATTCGGCTCTTTATATAGGACATTACATAGTGGATGACAAAATGTTTTTGCCCTTTTATTTTCGGATCTCGACTTGCACACGCTCGCAAGTATTCAAATGTTAAATCTCGCAACGCTCCTAAATCTCGCCAGGTCTTCACATCTTTCTCGTGTTCGGGCCGTCATCATCCGTTGCGTCATTTATATTACTTATCTGCGATATCTTCGCAAATGTGTCGCTTATGGATTTCGCAAGGGTCTTGGTGTTGCGATATTCTAATCCTACATCTTGCCTCTTCTCATGTCTTCTCTCGCGAAGGAGAGAATGTCATGAGAACTAATACTTTCAAAATGCCGCACTGTTCATTTCTTTCCCTAAATTTTCTCGCCGACAAGATTCCATGAATTAAGCATAAACGCTTACACGTGTTAAATATTCCACTATTCACCTAAGCATTAAATGCTAACCGGTCATCATCTTTTGTCTATTTAAGAAGAGATCCATCATAAGAATGTCTTCTTCTTTTACTTCGTCTTCTTCATCTAATCAAATTCTCTTTGTCGTCTGCAACTTTTTTTCATCTTTCATAAGTCCTCTCCATCTTTCTCTTGTTCTTATGGAGCCATCAAGGTTTGTTGATTTTGTCAAACTTGATCTTCTTAGAATTGATCTTCTCTTGAAATTATTTTATTTGATATTGCTCATCTTAAATAATTCTCATCTCGTTTCTGTTTCAAGAAACACACTTCCAAAGCACCAAGTTCACGATCCAAAACCCTAATGTTCCCCAAGAGTTCGCAAGCAAAAACTCTTGTAGAACAAAAGAAAGCCTGAATAACAAGGTATTAAGAAACACTTATTCTTTTAATAACAATATTGTTGCCTTTGTTTCTTATATGACTTGTGATTCGCAGGGTGATGCAAAATGTCGAGGCCCCCAAAAGACCTCGCCATCCTAAAAATGTTGAAACATCTCTGCTCCATTTCCTCTCTTAAGCTTTCAACACCTCCCCCCGCGATATCTTCGCAAGCCGAATCTCCTATTCTCATTTGTGAAAATGTCGTCGGCAGATTTCCCCCCAGAATTAACCTTTCTATAAATGAAATTCCTCGCGATAACCCAGTGCGAATGAACCCTTCTCTTCTTCTTTGTCCATGCCTCTTCTCTTGACATTGCCTCAAACCCAGCCATTAACCTTCATCAAATTTCATCTTCCGATGACATGTCTATGGCGAAAGATGATTCAACTCTCCCACCTTCTCGCCATCATCGCTTCTTTATCCGAATCTTCCCCTTTTACTAAAGAAAATTTGGAAGGGATGGATATTGTTTTCAAGGTTTTATCGGACTTCCTCGGATGATGTCAAGAAATCTTCCACCGATCTGTCGATTTGGTGTTGCGAGATTTTTAAGTAAATATTTTGGCTCGGCTGAACGGTTTCGCAAACATCCTTAGAAAAGGAAGTCAAGATCCCGAAAAATAATCTCCAAGCTATGACCTTGAAATGTGACACTCTTCATCTTGAGAATCAAAACTTGAGAATGTTTCACTGGATCATGATAATCTTTCGCAAGAAGAATGAAATAGCTATATAGTGGATATCCTCTTTAGTTATACCCAATGTGGGACTAAAGGACCTATTTCATTCACTCATAGAAAATGAGTAAGAGCTCTTAGAGACCCAAAGGTCCTAAGTTCCATTCCCACCAAGACCATAAAATCGAAACATTTAAAACTCATTTTCTCCTTACGCGATACTAAGTGGCTGAGTTCGAAAATGGTCAGTACCAATCTTTTACTAATAGAATGAAAATTGGAATAGAATGAAAATTTGTTTTGGATTCGTTTGATCTGGAACTGTTCTTGAATAGTCCGGTGGAACATTGACCAGTGTATGAACAAATTTTCCACCGGGTTTCCTTATTTTATCATGGGAGTGTTGAACTATGAGAGTGCATTATGTAGCAATAATTGCATAATATCAGCATTTCATCCAAAAGCATGCGTGCTTTGTCTTCGGTAATGGGATTGTCCCATTTCACTTTTTGCTACTACTTGTGTTTCCCTTTATATTTCCTTCTAAACTACTCGTAGCCTCGTAGGTCTCTAGAAGACCTGCTAATGATGAGGAACTAGCGATTGGTCCAACGACGATGTTGTAGTTTTTCTTCCACTAACCAATAGGCACGCCAAAAGGCCGTGGGATCCACAAAGAACGACACTAGCTTGGAATATTATTTACTGTTACTGATATTGCGTTGGTCTCTGACTCTCTCGTGACCTGAATTTATCGTTTTCTGGATTTGTCTTCCAGTAGTATACCGTGTGGACCGGGATGGGCTTTGTTCATCATCTCCCCTTCAGTCTTTCTCTACCCTAGCGGCTACTTCACGTCTATTAACAGTTACTCATGGCTGCTTTACCATATAATAACGTATGGTCCGATTTATCTTTTATTTAAATAAATAATATGCTTCCATTTGGAAAATAAAAATAAAATTGGCCAGTTGCATAAAACATGGAAACCGATGAAAATGCATATGAATAGACTACTCCATTTGAATTCTTTTTCTAAAAGATTGTTCCTGAAAGCACCAGTCAAACAAGATAAGGAGGGGCAAGTGTGCTCCTGTGAGAGACCTTAGATTCTTAAGGAAGTCCGGGGCAAGTGTGTTCCATGCCTAATGGTTAATACTTCACAGATGTCCCAAAAGGGTGGCTCGTTACGCTCGTATGGTGGTATAGTTTTGGGTAATCATATCTATGGCCTTTAAAGAAAGAAATGTGGGAAAGTAAAGACTAAAACCAAAACAAAGTAAAAGAAATGGGTTTAGTCAGTGGTGACGTATTACGTTGGTGGAGTAAATTTGGTGGAGCGGAGTCAGAGCAGGTTCGTGAAAATGGGCGTAGATGTTAAATGCGTTTGGGTTGGAATTAAACTTTAATGTACGCGATGTCTGGGTGAAAGTTGCGTTTGGTGTGGAACGTAATTTGTAAACCGCCCCATGGAGAGACGTAATCAAAACTACGCTTGACGGGCAAAACACAAAATACGCCTGGTGGAACGCAATTATTACAAAGGTACCTTTTGATGGTGGCGCATGCTCTAACTACGCCTGATGGGGCGTGACTTGTAACTACGCCAGATGGGGCGTAATGTTTAAACTACGCCTGATAAGGATGGTATTTTTACTCTGTTTCTTTTGTCAATTAATGGTTTCTTTTTGGATGGGGGAAGCAACAGAGATTGAAAACAGAATAGTATTCATGCCCCCATTCCAATTTTTGTAGAGAAAAAGAAACTGTCTTTTCTTTTGAGGTCTCTGTTTTATTCATATATTCTCTGTTTGAATTCTGTTGATATAATTTGCAGAGAACAGTAAACAATTTGGGGGTCTGTTTAAATCTTTAGAACTTCTTAATTTTGTTAGTTTCAATTGAAATTGATCAATTTGGGTACTTTATCCATATAATCTTAGTCTAAGTTTGTTCAGTTCAAATTGTGTGTGTTGAATGCAATGTTTGTAACTGTTGGGTTGATTTCTGTACATTTTGTTGTTCGTACTCTGTTGGATTTAGTTAGTGTTTGCAACCATGATGATGATGATGATATTAAAGAGGAGCATTTATGCAAGTTTCAAACTAGAAGGCAAGAATAATGTGTAAATGCAAATTGAACTACGCCTGATGGGCCGCAACAGTTTTAGTTTTCCAACGGTCTTAAATGGCCAACGTTCTAAAATTTCCAACGTTCTAAATTTCCCAACGGTATTACTGAATAATATTAAATTTCGAAAATACATGAAAATTGTGGAAGGATTTATTACAAATAATTTGAAATTCCGAAAATACATCAAAATGGTGGAAGGATGGGGCGTAGATTTAAATTGCGCCCCATGTAGTAACAGGCGAAACAAATAACTTGCGCCTAGTCAGGCGGACTTTAAATGTACGCCTCATGTAGTAACAGGCGAAACAAATAACTTGCGCCTAGTCAGGCGGACTTTAAATGTACGCCTGGTCAGACGTAACTTGTAACTACGCCTGGATGAGGCGTAATATAAAAATACCGCTTGGTAGACGCGCAAATGTAAACTACGCCCCATCGGGCGTAGATTAAAGTTGCGTTTCAAGCGGCGTAGATTAAACTTGCGTCTCATTACCAAACGCAAATTAGAGTTCCCCCCAATCGGGCGTCTTTGTCAAATTACGCGAAGACCAAAACTAAAACCAAAGACCAAATATAGTTTGGTTTTGGTTTTAGTCCCGATATTTGGTCTTTACTCTCTCTGAAGTGTCTGCACTTTTCGACCAAAAAATTTGGTTTTAATCGGATTGTGGATGCTCTTAGTTATCCTTTTACTTTTTGGTTTGTTTGTTTTTTTTTAACGGTCGTGCTCGTGTACCTGCCGGCGACGTCCACAGTTTATTTAATGTTATATATACAGTTAAGGTGCACTTTACTTTGCATAGAGCAACATAGGATTCCAATTTCAAAGGTGGCATGTAAAGTGTGACTACCGTATAAGCAGTTAAAACCCATAACCAATGTTTCCTTTGAGTACTAGGCTACTAGCCTACTAGCAATTAGTTAGGCAAGTTGACAAGGTCAAACATTATGATTGTATGTACCTTCATAAAGTAAAAGTCCAAACATTATGGGAATAATTGTGGTATATATAAATTAAAGGGATCATTAATTAATGGCTCAAGAAGAAGACTATAAGCTTGTGGACTGCACAAGCCCCGTACTGACCCAACAATTTCCGTACATTCAGAAATGTGATTCACTATTGTTCCGCTAGACTTGTTCAACTCGTCTTCTCTTCCACAGGTATAGAGTCAACAAATTGCATGTGGTAAAAAATCGACAATAATTCATTAATTCCTCTGATTTCGGTAAACATGTATAAGTTGATACTACCTCCGTCTCTATAAGTTGATACTATCTTTTAGAGACGGGGGAGGTCGAGGGAGTATTTACCTTACAGACGGGAGAGGTCGAGGGTTTGTAGTCGTAAGTCTTGATTTATAGTTTCTAAGTAAAGTATTGTGTTGACACTTGACACCTATAACCCCTTTAACTACCTCAAGTTCAAAAGTGAGTAAAACAGCTCTCAAATCTCAATGTGAGTAGAAAAACTTTCCTTTAAGCTCTTGTTGACATTATCATATGGTGCAGCATATATATGATTATGAAGAAGACTTCATACCAATAAAGCTGTCCTGTCTTAGTAAAAAGTTAAAGACTTCTAAGGCCGTGCTTAATCACTAATCTTTTAACAAGGTAATGCTTGAAGTATCAAGCTTTGAACATGACATTGTCTTCTATAGAGTAACTACTAATCAATGCCTCCTCTCCTAGTACACCAAATTCTGTTTTTCTAAGAAAAAAATGTAGATTTACCTAAAATTCTCAAGGACAGGTGGGAAACCAAAGGGTGGGTTGGTGTGAAATACAAACCTAAAAACTTCAAGGAAAAGTGAGAAAAAAAAAACTACACGTTTAATACACAAATGAATCATCAGCATTTGCTACACCTACCCATCTTATTTTATACATCAAAAAAAAACACACACACATAGAAAGTGTTCATGAATTAGCAGGTCCCAGTGAAATGTTATCACTTGGTAGGGCTGCACATGGGCGGGTATGGGCGGGTAAACTAAAACTAACCTCGCACCCACAGGCTGGGTTTTTTTCATAACCAACCCCGCACCCTGGGCTTGGCGGGCGGGTTTGCACACCACGCCGCACGGGTTGGGCGGGTATGGGTTTAAACCCACTTAAACCCGCTTTATATTATAAAATCATTCAGTAGACATTCATACACTTGCACACACATGTTTTAGTTAAGTTCTTCATAACTTAAAAAAAACAAACATAACTCCACTAGTCTTACAATAAAAACAAGTTAAACCAGACTACTTCAAAGTTTAGAATTCAGATTAAAACTTAAACAAATAACTCATGTCTCTTCTATCATCTTCAAGTCTCCCCCTGGCCCCTAGCATCCTCAAGGATCAACGACTTCCGATACGAGTCTTTTTAAACAACTCGCAACCAAATTGAAAATTATGTTACATTCCTTGAACATCTTTAATTCTTTCTTGACAAATACAAAAATAGAAAACAAAGAAGAAGAACATTTTGAAGATTACCTTCCTCAATGCTAGAGGAATCATCCGTACATACTCCATTAGAAAATCAAGATCGACAAGCTTTTGTAACCAACTTTTGCGTACAAAGTAACGCCTCAACTGTCCTCGCGACAAAGAGCTTCTCCATTGACTAAGAACACGCTTCCCCTGTACTAAATGCAGATTCGGACATGGCGAAGAAACAGTATAGCTAATATATCTTTCGCCATATGTGAGAGTATCTTATACTTGGTTATTTTCTTTCCACCAAGCCAATATATCAAAATTGGGATCATCACGGAACACAATCATCCATCAAATACTTATCTAACTCGAGTTTGCATCAAGAACTGGGTTTTTCTACGCCTTTTCTTCCTTGACTCAAGAATAGCCTCAATCGAATCCTCTACCATAATATTAGGAGTTACACCTACGTGACAACACTAGATGACCCTTCCTCCATCGTTGAAAACATAGAGTTATACTCTTCAAAAAGAGTCTCACAAGATCTTCTTTTACCTTTTTCATAATACTTTCAACCCGTATTCATTGTTCTCATACAAACCTTTGAAGCACAAACTCTAACCCACCTTCTTTCTCTCTTGGATCAAGAATTCGGGCAAAAAATAAAAGTTGAATTCATATCTTCATACCTATCCCAAAGACTTATTGTACTTGCCAATCATAAGAGTTGCCATACTTGAAATATAAGAATGCAGATTTTGGTATCTCTAAAAGCTATTAATTGTTCATGGATGATTGCTAATTGCCATAAGAATGTATGTGATGTAACATGAGTGGAGGCAGAAAACTTAGCAGTACAGTCAAAGAATACCTTAAAACACTTCACAAGGCCTCTGGCATAATCCCAATCTTTAGCATAAGGAGCATCCGCTTAGACTTTGTCTTCTTTTTCTTTTCGGTAGTAACTTCCCTGCCTCTTGGATTAGCATTCACACTTTCACTTTGTCAGTTCTTAACTAGATGAAGAGTCGGAAGATAACTCTCCAAGGTCAGAATTATCAATATCAGAAAGTATGTCTTGAATATTAGGTAAAGCAAATGATTCAACTTCGGGGAAAATATACTTCTTTTGAAACTCTTTGTCATTCCTTGCTAACCTATTAAAAACTCTTTCATACTTTTGTAGCCTCTAACATCAAATATGTCTTTGTTCAACAGTTTTAACATCTAATATCAAACCTTTCTTGGAGTCAATCCTTTCTTTTGTACAATACTCTTTAAATGTGGCCAACCTTGAAGGAGAAGAAGTAACATACCTAACAACTGACCTGATCCTCTTAATCGACGAGTTATATTTAAGTATTGCATCTCTTATAATTTGAGCAAGGACATGTGCACAGCATCCGACTGATAAGAACAAAAACAACGAAACTTAGAAATTGCATTGGTTGAATGACTTGAATCGTAAATTAAATCATCATTTGTAATTAAAAAATATAAACTTCTTACATGTAAGTACGCGACTCTTTCAAGCACTGTCCAACCAATTACACTAGTCCTCAAGTAATCAATGGCCACGGTATTAGCATTAACATTGTCAAGAGTCACAACAAAAACATCTTGAGTCCCCAATCCACCAAACAATTTTCTAGCATGATACCAATGGCTTTACCTGTATGACCCTTCACTAAGCAAAACATGATAATTCTCTTTTGCAACTTCCAATTATCATCTACATAATGAACAGTTACACACATATAATTGAAATTATTCGGTGATGTCCATGTATCTGTTGTTAGAGATACTCTTTGTTTGTTCGTCTTGAAATATGCTTTCAACAGTTTCTTCTCATCAATATACATTTCTAAAATGTCTCTGTAAATTGTCATACGACTTGGGACCTGAAATCTAGGCTCAAACTCTTGAAGCAAAGACCTTAAACCCTCTGATTCAACAATTCTAAACAGCAACTCTAGCTTAATTATAAACTCCACTAAACGCCTTCTGCACCTCTCATAACTATAAGAAGAAGCAACTAGTTTAGCACTAACACACTGGCTTTGGGGTAATATCACAATACTTTGTTGTTCCTTCTTCTTATCGGGATTTTTAGGACATCTTGCCGCATGATTCTTCAAACTAGTTGTCCCATTCCTAATCTTTGCATCATAAGTTTTCTTACGAGTGATTACATCTTGCTTCAAGAGGATTTAACCTAGTAAAGTCTTTCACCCATACATCGAATACTGTTTTGACTTCTTGTTACCTTAAATGCAGGGTTGTAACCCGGTTTGAGCCAACAGTACAGATTGAAGTGTCCCACCGGAGTTCGGGGATTGAGGTGCTTGAGGTTGGTCTTTCTTGAAAGCCATGTCGCACTTGACATTTGGCCGGAAGTATCCATAGCCAAAGCCAAAGGTTGAGTTGATGAAACTTCTTCCATTAACCTCCCCTGAAAAATATTGAACAACCATTTAAATTTCATACGAATCATACCCATTACTCTTCTTTAAACTAACAATACAAATCCGAGGTAGACTTTTAATTACAAATCTTCACACATATATGGATTCACTGACAAAAGCAATATAAGTCTCGGTTTCCATGTAACTCAACAAGACAACAACCAACTCCAAGTAGATTAAATTTTTTATGCTTAATATCATTACAGACAATATCAGGGTTAGATTAAAATGTAAAACACGGATGTACCCCTATTGAATCAAATCTCTAATTTATTATCTAAACTCACACGGGATGTACTCACTTTCACTTTCAAAACTCAAACTATTGAAGAACCATTGATCAAAAACGGATCTAAATATAGATACATCGATTGGTTCAGAAAATCAAATTGAAAAAATCAATTCAAAACAAAAAATAAGAACAATACTGTATAATTAGAATTCACAGATGAACATTAACTGATTAAGTGAGAGAAAAAAACAAAACCCCCAAAATTTACATACCTAGGAAGTTCCTGAGATGAAGATTAGGTGTTGAATGTGATTTTTCGATTGGTGTGGATTTGGTGAAGATTCGAAGTTGTTGTTCTTTGTTGTGGGACTGGTGGTGAAGAAATTGACGTTCTAGGTGAAGAAGAAGAAGTGAAGAAGCGAGGAGGAAGAAGAGAAGAGGACGAACGAGAGAGAACTCGAGAGAAGAGTGTAGAAACTAGAAAGTGAATGAGTTATCCTATCTAATTGTATTAGGGTTTCATAATGGATGGCTAGGATTAATTTTATCTAATGGTATATAATCTGCGGGTTTTGTGGGCGGGTATGGGCGGGTATAAGCTAAAACCAACCTCGCACCCACAGGCAGCGGGTTTTTTTTTTTTTTACCAACCCCGCACCCACAACGGGCGGGTCTGGACTAAAAATCCACGGGTTTAGCAGGTACGGGCGGGGATGGGTACGATGGGCGGGTCCTTGTGCAGCCCTACTTGGCAATCTCTTCTTGTTCACACACAAATCAAACAAATTATTACAAAAATCCAAAGTAAAAGCAATGACTTGATTTAATTCCGAACCTTCATCTGTATCCGAACCAGTCAACAACCTCAACTGCCCTTTGTATTAAAACCCTTACTTTCCCCTTTCTTTTCTTTCATTCACTTTAGTCTGTTCTTCTTACACAGAGCAAAAAAAAATCTGAGTTCTCATACAAAATTGAGTGACAATAACAAGGAATTTTTGACCCTGTTAAATCATTTAGTTTTATCAGATTCTTCTCTGTTTTGGGTTTCACCATGGTTGATTCTCTCAGACCTGTTCTGTTTCTAACTCTTTGTGTATCATTATTCATCTCAATTTCAGCTCAAACTTGTAGGACACATGTGTTTCCAAGTGAGAATGGAGTCAGTACTGATTTCAGTGCTTGTAACGATTTACCAGTCTTGAATTCATTTATTCACTGGAAATATGATCCGGCAACCGGAACAGTAAACATCGCTTATCGACATACCAATATCGATTCGAATGGATGGATAGCTTGGGCTATCAATCCAAATGCTAGAGGAATGCAAGGATCTCAAGCTCTTGTTGCTATTCTAAAAGATGGGCAAGTGACTGCTTATACATCTCCACTCCCGGCGACGAGCTATTCAACATCCCTGGCACGAGGAAATTTATCTTTTGAAGTTCCTGCTTTAGCTGCAAGATTTCGGGATAGGAAATCACAATTTTGCAACTATACAATTGCAAGGTAATAAAACAACTGTTAATCAAGTTTGGCAAGAAGGTCCTCTTAGCAACGGTAATCCTTCTGCACATGCAATGAATTCGGCTAATAAACAATCCGTGGGTTCTTTGGATTTTCTCTCTGGACAACAGTCTTCCGGTGGTGGTGGTGTTGATTCAAGAACGAAACGCAGGAACGTAAGTATTTCTTTTTTTGTTTACCCAAGTTTCATTTCCGTTTTACTTAACTTACTATGAGGTGTTATGTTTCATAAACGATCTGATTTATATGGCTTTTGCATTACAATTTATCCGTCCTATCTGCTCGAAATTTTTTCTTTTCGAATTATAATCGTCAAAAAGCCATCAATTTAACTCTCTTTGAAATCATGTGCAAATGACTAGTGTAATCTAAGCCACATACTGAGATTGCAGGATTATTCCAGCTTTGTTTTTCTGTGATTCGGTTTGGAACCATTTTAAGTTTCTCCCATATTAATGAACTACATGAAATCTTCACTTCAAAGATAGGAGTCTAAAAATTTCCATGTTGGCCTATTGGGATTGAAACTTTCAGGTTCATGGAGTATTAAATGCTGTTGCTTGGGGAATTCTGATGCCTGTTGGAGCCATCGCTGCAAGGTATTTGAGGGTATTCAATTCAATGGACCCAGCATGGTTTTACATACACATTGCTACACAAACTTCTGCTTACATTATCGGTGTTGCTGGATGGGCAACTGGTCTCAAACTCGGTAGTGAATCTTCAGGCATCCAACATAATGCCCATAGAAACATTGGGATTGCTTTATTCGTTCTGGGGACACTTCAGGTATTTTAGTTTCTCATCCATGTATTCTTCCGTCAACATAGAAAAGGAATTGATAATTCCACTGACTATGAGAAATTGGAATTTGTTTTGTATAGGTGTTTGCTTTGCTTCTGAGGCCTAAGCCTGATCACAAATATCGATCCTACTGGAATATCTATCATCGCTTGACTGGATGTGTAGTCATAATACTTAGCATCATTAACATATTCAAAGGTTTTGATATTTTGGAGCCTGAGAAGAAATGGAAGAATGTATTCATAGGCGTGCTTATAGGTTTGGCCGTTATTGCGGTTCTGTTAGAAGCTTTTACATGGTACATTGTTTTGAAGAGGAAGAAATCTGAGAAATCTCATCATGGTGCAAATGGTCACACTGGTGGCAATGGAAACCCATACGGTGCTTGAATTCAATCGTTTGCGTAGACGGAGATGGGTCGACGTCTCAAACTGCGCTGTTTTCGCGACGGGTATGATAGTATAATGTTAGTATCACCATACACATATATGTAAACAGAGATGGTTAGTTGGGTTTAGAACTTATTCTTTGTAGCAGCACAGAGTGTTTTGTTTGTTTTCAGTAAATGGCTTTGGATGCCCTTGCTAGATTGGAGAGAGATCCACATCATGTAGACTATTCTTATTGACTTATTTATACTCATATTTTCTTGTTTTGAAACTTGGATTTTCGTTTTTGCCTACCTGTTTTCTTACTTCTTGTTGTTAATAACGACTTCTTTAAGCAAAATTTTGAAATTCTTAGACCACTTTGATAGAATTCATATCAGATGGAATTACATTTTTACATAATACCAAAGAAGGAGTTGATACTAATTGCAAGATATTCAATCGATTGCATATTCTACCTTCTAATTTTGACTAAGTGGTTGATGACCAAGTCATAAGATGATCTCATGATTGTCATTAAAATCTGTATTTTCCTGGCGTGAGGCAAGTTTCAAGTTTCAACATGGCAAGTAATATTCAGTTAACCGCGTCAAAAGGACACGCCATTTTTTGCCATTCGAATTTGTTCAGTAACAGTTGTAAAACCAGTGAATGTAATGTGTACGCTAAAGACATCATAGTACATCAAATGTGTTAGCATCTCGATATGACTCGACGGAAATCTTAAGCTTAACCCATTCCCATCGAATACATTCAGGATTCAACATTTTGAAGTTGTCCGATATATAAGATACAATACAACATTGAACTTCTACGACAAGTATGTGATTGTTTTCTATGATCTTCTCTTTACTCTTTAGTAGTTCTCAGTGCTGCATCCTCTCAAATATGACATTATCTGCATGAAATAAGCCGCAATCAGCAGATTTTTGTATGAACATGTTTATTGATTAAGGATTAGACTTTTGGTATGAAAATACTTAGGGAATTTTGATAAACTGCCCCACTCTCAAATTCCAGTTTAATAATATGACCACGTTTATTTCAACTTTTCAAAACTGCCCTTTCTGTTTTGTTTCCTGTTAAAGTCTAACAAAATTAGTCGGCGCCCATTTACAGGTCAATACTTGCCATTATAATTACATACGTATCCTTGGGTTATCTAACTGGATCGAGATAAAAGAAGAAAGGTGCGATAAGCAGAGCCCTCTCCTCTTTATGCCTTTTCTTCATCTTCGAAAATAAACCATTGCTCCTTCTCGTTAAATCATCTTTCTAATCTCGATACCGAAAAAAAAAATAGCAAGTCATTTTCCCACTATTAGGATTTGTAGATGGTTTTAAGAGTGAAGTTCGGGTTTAATTTTGGTCTGATTGATGGGTCTCAATCTGTTAGGGTTTGTTGATGATGCAAACAGTGAAGTTGGGTTTGAAGGAAATCATGAGATCGGATAGCGACCAACTCAGAGACGGGGGTAAGGCTTTTATTTTGATTTGATTATGCTGTTAGACAATAAGAAGAAGCAGTAGGTTAAAGTTCTGATTTGAATTTGATTTTTTGTTGTTAACATAGATGTTTGATTATTAATGTATCAAATTCGTATTGTTCCTTAGAAGTTCTGTCAACTTGCAATGATGGGTTTGTTTTATTTCATCTTATATCTATTTGTTTGAACTTGAATTGATTAATTGGGGTTTGTGATTTGTTACTTTAGGGATTTCTTTTAATTAGGTGAATATGCAGTTCTTGATGGAATTTAGGTGAAGATGCTTGAAGGTGGCCATGAAAGAGAGAGCAAATGTTGGTGGGATGCGGGTGCAATAGAGAGTGAAATTGAGTTGGTTGGTAATGGGATTTGCAATGAGAGAAGTGAAAGCTGGTGGTAATGTTGGTGTTGTGTGTTGGCTCAAGAATGGATTTAGATGTATGTTAGGACAGAATTGCGAGTGCGGTAGTTGAGGTGCGATTCAAACCGGTTGGATGGTCTTGAAACTATAAGAAATGCTACTCTTGTTGGCTTGAGGAAATGGTGGTGTTATAGGCTAACGAAAGTGGTATTGTAGTAGCAAGCGTTGGTATTGCCATAGTTGGAGCATTGTTCGATTGAACCTACCAAGCGTTGGTATGCCAAGCTTAGTTCCAAAACTCGGAGTCGCTTGAGTCGATTATTAAAGTCAATCTTGTTAGCTTGGACTATGAACGTAGAAATGTTGAGACTTGCTCTAGTTACTCATGAATACCTAAAAATGTATTGAAGATAATGAAGACCACAACATTCAGTTCGAGGTTAGTAACTACAGACTTGACTTGTTCCATTTCTATCTTTTGTTCTTTCAAGTCTTTATTCATTGAAAACATAATATACTGAAGTTTATAACAATGACTTTAGCATTGGTGACTTGGTAATTATACTATGACCCAAGTATCTCAAGGAATGATATAAAATAGTCATTTCGACAACTTAAGTATATGGAGTTCTGAAGTACGGTTTATCTATGGTTTTTGTGTTCTCGACATTGAACTAATTGGTAATCCATTATTATTAAGTGTATTTAATTTCCGAATGAATCTAAACCTTTGGAATGGTGTCCAGAAAGTAATTTAAGAAACATAATTCAAGGAAGTAGACTTGTGAAACTTGTTTTGTAGTCGAAAAGAGGATTCGGGGTGATCGTATTCATAGAACCGATCTCATGACCAATTCATTATAGCAAGGATCCATCCGGGACCAATCCCAACTCTGTACCGATCCTGGATATGTCGACTTGTGCACAAGACCGATGCGGAACCGTCTAGGAGGCCGGTGTAGCAGTACGGGGACTGGGAATAGAATATAAGAACCAGGTTGTAGAGTGGGACAGTCTTGGTTCTTACCTTATTCTGGCCACCCGGGCGATATACCCGAGTTAGTCTCGGATAATAAGATATTAAGATTAGTATTAATCTTGACCATCCGTCTAGCATATATATTTATAAACCTAAACCTAGCCACAATTCACTAGATTCTTCTCAAAATAAAATTTTCTTTCACTTCTTGGTCTTCTCCACAGAGAGCCACCGCCATCACTCACCATTACAGCCTCCACCACCTTATTCGTCATATTCTCTTGTTCTTTACTTTTGGGTACAACAACTATAGATATAAATTAGTTTAGGGTTCAAGTTCAATTGATTTTGGAGAAATTAGGTTTGTGATTGTTAAATCGGCGGCTTTAGTTGATGAATTAAAGAGAAGTTCGGAAGATGGAGAAGATATGGTGGAGCAATTGGCTAGAATGGAATGGTGTTGTACCAATTATTGATAAATCGATTTTTATTCTTCCTGTTCTTCAATTTTGTATTAATTTGACTTGAGATGAGTTCGAATTGATTGTGCTGCTGAGAGATATGTTAGATCTGATGAAGAATGAATCTGGTTCGATCTGAAAAGTTGTTGGTTGTTGTTAATATTAGTATGGGTCATTGACGTTGAATTGAGAGGGATGGAAGATGAAGATAAGATGGGTATTGCCGTATTGGTTCTTCTCCAGTTAATTGAAGAGAACAAAGGCGGCGGTGTTGGTGAACTTGTTGATCTGTTCAAGAAAAACGGATATGAAAATTGAGCGAGAGAAGCAACATGGGATTGGTTTGAATCAAAGAAATCAAGAGATGAAGATCTGGGAATGGATCAATTTCTGTTTATGTCTCTATTCAATTTCTGTTTAATTATGTTTAAGTCTTTATGCAAACAATCATTCTATTGTATATCTATTCAGTTTCTTAAGAACCACTAATTGATTTTGTAACATGGATTCTGATCTTTGGGTTTCTGAAAAAATGTTTGATATCTTGAGGTGAATTTGTGAGTTGTTATTTTGTTTGATTGAAGTATGGGTAAAAACCAGGTACCGGCTAGAACCTAGGAGTTGTATAACCGGTACAAAATGCAGTGCAGTGTACCGGTCCTCAAAATGAGGTACGGTCAACTCCACGTACAGGTACCGGTATCGGGTTCATAAGAAACCTTGTCTTAGGCTCATGTGCATCCCTAGTTTTCGATATTTGATTATCTTCATGTTTCTGCAGACATCAAGATGTATGTGAGTTAGTGGGAATGTTCATAAGTGTCGACATAGTGATTGAACATGTGTTAAACTTTAGTATCTTATTGTCCAAGCATATTCCTTTGATACCTATGGCAAGATCCTACAAACCGATTTTTCAATTCTTATTTTGATATTGAATTATGTGCTTACCAAATCTCGGAGGTTTGCATATACCTCTAGTTGTTATATTAGTCAAATACATAAATATGTGCTAACTAATCTTAGTTGTCTATCTATGAGAGGAAATGCTTTATGAGTTGGAATATAATTGGTTTTGCTAATTTCATAAATAAACATATAATTCATATCTTAAAAGATTTTCGAAAGTGGTAGATCTTGTTTCCAAACAATCCTTGGTCATAACTCTATAATCTGGGTATTCTTACAAACTCATCCCTTGAACACACATCGTGATTGATCGTTTGGGAAGTCAACTTGTATAAGAGATAGAAGTAATCTAATTAGGCGAAACATCTTGTGTTTCCTTCGTTTAAAGTCTTATTTGGGATCAGGAAGCTCTTAGTAGTGTCGTTGGTAGGGAACTAAATCGTATTGTTATTTTAGTTTTATTTATTTCTTATTTGATTAAGACTAACTATATAGTTATCTTCGATAGATCAACTTATTTATCCCATGGTCTTTTCTCTTCGATATAAGGACACTCAAGTTTTTATGAAGATTGACTACAATGATTTAAGTGATTTTAGGTTTGATGATAGAAGCTGTTGATTGATCAAGTTAACAAAATATTTCCGTGTATAGTGATCAATAGTGGAATCAAGTTGTTTGCAGTGGTTACTTTGAAGATTGAAGACTTGGAGACTTTTATTTTTGATTCTAATCTTTGTGTTACTTGTTTCATACTTAATTATATGGGGATTCACAAGATGTTTATCTTGATAGACATAAGATTTATAAAATGATCAAACTGTCCAGTTGCATTAATTTGCTTAAATAGAGCTTGTTCATCAAGATTGGTTATTTCGATAATCATTGTCTTGGTTTCATCTCTAGACTATTAATTGATATAAACTTAAGACCTTTTACTTCTTTTATCACTAATCTAAAGATTTATTTGGGTGATCGATAAAGCGAGTTAGTTCTCAAATGAGACTTAGTCATTTCTTCATTTGAGTTACGGTCCAAAGGAATCGAGAGCGAAGTCTTCACAACAATGAAGCAACTCAATATAGTGGACTCTATCTTGGAATTCACGTGCGTAGACGTTGTAGGCACAAGGATACCGATAGAACTAAGAAATGAATGAATGCTTACTTGGTCTCAACTATACAAAGTTGCGGTAGTTAATTTGTGTATCGGATTAATTTTGAGAGATTCAAAACTAGACTAGGTCCCCTGAATTTTTTTGCACTGGTGGTTGTACTCATTAAAAAAATCTTGTGTATACGTGTTATTTTCTTTACTTAGCATTATCTTGTTTAGCTTAATAATTAATGTAAATACACTCGTATGTTAATCAACTTGGTAACATTCGATGGTTAATTAGTTCGTTTTGAACTCGACTATTACCAAATACATCTTGTTGAAATAATTTTTAAATTAGTTCTTGTTTGGTTACAAAGTGTGTCTTCATATGTTGATATCGAAAAAATTAGTGTACTTGGTACCCTCGTCGAATTTGTATATATTAAATTTTAAATACGTTTTTATGTACATGTCAAATAAAATTGACCGAACAATCAAACCCGAAAGATATTGTTTAAATTTAACTCCGACATATTTCATTAATAGAAAAAAACCAACGTGAACGTTGGATAAAAATCTTTCATTTTTTTTTCACATTGGTGAGGAAATATCCAAGCTTTATGATCGCTTGCGCTTTTTAGTCCGTATCAATCAATCGGGATGCATCAACATATATCGAACAATACGAGTTGATACGGCAGCAGTATTGTTTGTATCAGCCGACACAAAGCTGATACTAGGGGATACAATACACTAAGGATCTTGGATTATTGTGCATACCATTATTCGCATAAGACATCTAGCGGTCTAAAAGGCAAATCCATAGTCAAAAAATACATAATCCTTCGCTATCAGTGTGGTTTAGTTAGCATAGTCTTTGAAATGTACTAGATCATGCACGTCTATCTTAATAACTATAAATAAGGATCTTTAACCCCCAAAGCTAGGGGTTGACCATTAATGAATCATATCCAGTTTTTACTTATATGTATTTATTATCTTATTTTTATAGTATTGCACTTAGGTTCACGTAGTATAGATTATATAAACTACATTAACAAATTTAGATACGTACGTTCCGCCAGCTTTTCACATAACCTATATATAGCACATCTTAAATTATCTTATGGGGATAAGAAAAATCAATAAATGGACATGACGATTAACAAAATAATGCATCTACCTTATTTATTATAATAAATGAGCGATTATAATGGGGAATAAAGTAAAGCACGAAACTATAATTTTGTTCGAAAAGCTACAAACTTGTGGAAAAACCTCGGGACCTCGTCTAGTTTGAAAACTTACTTGAATTTAGCTTCTACACTTGTGTCTATCATGCAACTTCGATATAATTATGGTTGAGACGATCCATGACCTCTAAGTTACCCCGCTTGATCGGTGTCGTTGCGCCTAGAAGTACTTTGAGTCCACATAGTGAACCTCTAACAGATAATTCTTTACTTTCTTATGAGTTGTTTTCCAGTCCTTCGAGAAGACTGTCGTTTGATGAGTGCCAAATATTGCATATTTATACACCTTTTTATTGGCATTTAACTCATCTTTTGTGCTCAGAAATCAGATATTATCCCAGATTCTGTATTTTCTTTGTTTTCAAGAATAAATATTTGTACTAATTAATTTTGTGTTTTTAGGTAGAAAATAAAGCTCGGAGAAACTGAGGAGCCAAAAGAGCAGAAAAGTGGAGGCAAGCGTCTATGGAACAAAAAGCCAAAGCCCGCGCGCGCATCAGTTGCAACCCATTTACAAGATATGGGCTTGAACAGCCCAAGACCCGACCCGGATCCGAGCCCGTCTCCTCGGAGCCGTTAGATTTGCCCCATCTCCATCTGACGGTCGCATCAGCCACGCATCGGTGATCCCCCACATCCAACGCTCGCTCCACCCTTCGCATCGTCTTCTCGCTGCACCTGCTCAACACCAAGATGTCCTACACCTATACCCTATCGACCAAACTTCATTTCCCATCTTCTCTTCTCTTTCTTCTCCCCCGACACCAGCAGAGAACACCATACCTCCTCTTCCTCCTTCACCCATACCAGAGCTATCACCACCACCATCTCCTGACACCCCAAGCAGTAGCGCGCACCACCTTCTCCCCCTACTTGCTCTCTATCTCACTCATAGCTTCTTCCTTAGAAGCTAAGTACGAGATAGGAAGAACTAGGGTTAGGGTTACATCAAATCGAGTTGAGGGAGTTCTTTGAGACGAATTGTGAGGAGACAGTGATTGAGCGACGTGGGTGAGAGGGTATTCTCTTATTTCTCAATTGGAAGTAAAATTAGGGTTTTGGATTTGCATGTATAAATAGGGCTTATCAGTGTTTGTGAAACTTCATGCCTGGGCTAGCCAGAGCACCAACTTAGTTTTATTTGTGTTATAATTATCTTTGCAATGTTCTAATTTGATTTCTTGGGGTGTTGATGAAACCCACGATTTTCATGTCAAGCATATCTAGCTTAGGTTTATTCTTGTTGTGTTATAATATGTTAGGATTAGTAAGTAATTGATGAAGCTTATGACCTGTGATGAGTTGTCTTGTAAGAAGACAACTCATACTAGGGGGAGTTAGTAGAATCGGTTAAAGAACATCTACCTTAGACCTTCAAGTAAAGGGCACAAGAACACAATCTTAGTTGAGTTGCCTGAGCATGAGATTAGAGGTGGAATCAACCACCCCAGTGCTTTACAATTTACTTGTTACCTTAGAATTAGAGTCACAACTCCAACTCAGTCGTATCGACACCAAAATCAGTTCACCTTTGCGTTACAACCTTGTCACTTGTCTAGAAATCAGATAGTAAGCCATTAGATCAACACAAGCACCTCCATTTCCCTGTGGATCGACCTGTACTTTCCCTTGCTTCCACAGGCACTGTGCACTTGCAGTTTAACACGTAGGAAAACACTTTTAAAAGCCTACCAAGTTTTTGGCGCCGCTGCCGGGGACTTGGCGTGTGCTGTATTGACTATTGTTTGCTTCACTGAATTCTAGCTTAACCCTGTATATATGCTTTGCATCATTACCCTGTATTAGTGTAACTTAGCTATAGTTTTCCTTTTCGCACCTTTTATTGCATTTTGTAACTATATCATTGCACTTTAGTTAATTTAGCTTAACCGCATACTTGCATAATTGCATTCTCTTAGTACTTATTGCTAGCTTGCATAATAACATCTTTGCATAGTTGCATCATTATCTGTGACTTAGCCCACAACCTCTCATTTTGTAGATCATAGTGCATATGTGCATTGCATCTCATTTAGCATATGGCCTAGCTTTGAGTTGTCACCACATCTATGGTGTAACATCCCCTGTGATGACCTGTTAATGTAATAATTTGAAACTTGCAGTGGCAAGTGTTACTTAAACTGCACTATTTCAGTTCTATTCATTTAGCTCATTGCTCTCAACCTCTCAGCATCTTATTACCCTACAATATTCCAGTTCCATCATCTCTACATTGTGCAGACTTTTAAACTTTGCGGTACTTGTGATCTGTTGTCTCTTCACTGTATCATTTTGAGGAACCGAGAATTCTTTGTAAGCTAGCGGTACTGTGGTGCTTGAGCCAACCCAAGGAGGAATAGAAAAAAAAGGCGCAGAACTTGATTTCACAAAGCCCTGAGCAACCCCTGTAGTTTATACTATTCAGGTGAGTGGCTCCGTGATATTTGAATTATACACCTGTTAGCTGAGTATGCTATGAATTTGTCTTTGAATTGTATGGGTGTATGCATGAATTTGTTATCATATCTATGAGCTTTGTATCAAAAATAAACTGTGCATCTTGAAAATTACCTAAGCATCATTGTATATGCATCTGTATCACCCCTGCATGAACTTATTGGCATGAATGCATGAACAAGCTACCTTGCTAGAATTGCTCCATCCCTATGCCTTATGTGTTCTGGGTTGTACCCTAGTTGTCATCCGCCACAGAGCTTAACTCCATTTTGAAGCTGTTGAGTGTGAGCTGCTACTTGGATAGCCCAAGTTAGTTGAAACCCAAGTGAAGTCAACTGAGTGAGTTGACACAATTTTCTTGTACCTTCATGCAAGATTTGCTCTGTCAACCACATCTGTGACACCCTGTCAACTGGCCCTGCTAGCATCAACCTGTGCAAATCTGTGCAAACCTGCAAACAAACTTGCCTTGTGTGAACCCTCATCTTACATTTTTGGGCATAAAGCTGTCAATGAGACCCTGTCGACTAACCCTGTTGACTCTGTCACCCCTGAGCTTAACCTGTGAAAACCAAAACGTCAACCAACCAGTTGATACTTTGCGTGCTGTCAAATGTGAAATATTGTATCTCAGCTGTTGCATCTGTTGTGAACCCTTAATTTCTTGAATGACATAGCAGGCTTGTCAGCTGAACTGATTGCTTGCTGTAGTATTTGTGCTTATAGCATCACCCAACCCTTGCAACATATTGAATTTGTGCATGTAATTCTGTGATTAGTTTGAGTAGCGTGCTTCATTGTTAAATCTGTCATCAATTTGTTCTATTCGATATCTCAGAGCTCATGACACCCATGCTTGCACAATCTTGATACTCTCTGACCTGAGTTACAAAAATTGTTGGTTGCCTGATTAAATTGTGTTGACCCTGTATTGCATGCCAAGTTATCTTCACATGTTCAAACTTATGCAAACTCTGTTGACAGACTGAGTCAAGCGAGATTGTGAGCCATCACTCTGCACCTTTGTGCATGCTCGAAGCGAGGGTAGCCAAATATGTGTGAAAACCTATGCTTGTGTGCAACCTAAGCATAACCTGTGAAAATTAGACTTCATCTGAGTAAGTTGCCTTGTGTGTTCTGTGCATTGGAAATTGGCTGAACTAGCCATCTTTTCATTGAGAAGCCTTAGCTTTGACAAGGCCTGAGCTTAACTCCAGCCCCTGTAGCTGTGAGACTGAGCTGCAGCTTAGACATCCAAGTCTGCTACAAACCTAGTTGATTAAGCGACACTTGAGCATAACCCATCTGACCCTGTGGCTGATTTGCCTTGGCTGATTGTCAGTGGTGCTCAACCTTGAATCTCTGAAATGAATGCTTGACCTTGTGTTGTATCTTGAATCTGTGAACCATGCTTGCATAATGCACTAGCCACCTTGCTAAGCAATCACCACTGGGATCTTTTGAAGCCTGTACTTGTGTGACATGTGCTTAATCTATGAAAACTGAGGTCAACTGACCTTGTTGGCATTAACTGTGTTTGCATCAGTTCTACAATTTGTGTGTGATAACTTGTGTTGTGCTGCACTTCAGCTGCACATTACCTGCCAATGCTGTGTCATTTTGAGAGTTTGTGTTTCTCTGAACTGTGCCTTTAGCTATCTGTGCACAAAACTAGTGCATAAGCTGAGCTGCTTACAAGCTTGTTCTTTGCATTAAATGAAGCCCACATCTTTGGGTTGTGCAACTATCATGTGCATAAATGGGGCACCAACAAGCCCACATAAACCAACAGAAGCCCACATAAACCAACAGAAGCCCACATAAACCAAACTAAAGCCCACTGTGCACTGGGCTTTGCATAACAACTAGGTTGTGCATCTTTGCATAATTTGGGCTGCACATTTGCAGTAACACCAAGCACTCCTGTGGGCTTAATTCTAAAAATTGGGTGCCATTTTCTTGTATCACCTTTGCTTCTCTGTGTTGATATGATTTGATGTGTGCTAAGCTACGCTTCTTTTTGAGTTCAAATTGAGTTGCTAGATCATGTCATGATTTTGGTCTGCAACTGGGGATGAAAACAAATCCATTAGAGAGCTTGCTTATGGGCATGCTTCACAATATGAACATCCCACAGCCCATAATAATTTTAGGGAGTATTATGAGCCATCTCAGGGCCCTGACCTTGAATGCATGTACCCTAATCATTTTGCACAGATATATCATTCACCACAGTGGGGAGTTGAACAAATTTATACTCCCCCGACCTCGTATATGCACTCAGTGGAAGAAAACATCATGCTCATAGAGCAAAGCAATGCTAGGTTTGAATTGAATGCAATGCATGATCATCCATATAGCAACATGTCTGAATTTCCCTTCTCTAGTGAACCTTGTGCACAACCATGCAGTGAATATCCATATGAGGCATGCACACCCATTAGTGAAGACTCCCCTTCAATTGAACAGCTCACTATGATGATTCAAATGAATCGACTCGATTACAAAATGAAGAATGGAAGGAAGTTCATGATAGGATGTGTGTTTCTATTCCTACTCATGCAAATGACACTGAATATGAACCTAATCTAGAGGTAGATGAGTGCACTAACAATGCTACAATTTTGAATAGGGAAATGCATTTTTGTTATGAGGATGATGATGATGAATATGATATGTTAGAAGAGCATGTGTACGCTGAAAATATGATGGAATCTTTGGGTTCGAGAGACTTTAAACTTCTCTTCTGTGAACCCTATGAATGATACTTCTTCTAACATTCATACATGTGATGTTAACCCTGAGTGTGGGCTTGTGCAATTGTCATGTGAAAGTGAGCATGCTATATCACCTGTTTCTTCTGATTATCTTATGCATGAGAATGAAATTTTGGATAATGATGATTATGACATAGAGATTGATGAATTGTTCTATGCGGTGAACATGATTTACCTTCTTCTTCGACCTTAGGAAAGTGTGTGATGGTGCAAATGATCTTATACATGAAAACAACTTAGATGTACCTAATCTCTCTCTAAGGCACAATGATTGAAACTCCTCCACCAAACCTAGGTGTAGTTTGTAACAAAATTGCAAGACCAACTTTTCTGAAAATTCCTAATCTAGGCCTAGAACTTTGTGCTTCCCAAGTCCTCTTGGACTATTTTGCATCAAAGTATACCACCTTTAAGGAGCCACAGTTGGAATATGTATGTCTGCCTGTTCTTAGCAAAACTCATTTTGAGTTAGACCTAGTGCATGATGTACCTTTAATTTTGCAAGATTTTGTGTTCAAAAACACACCTGTTGACAAGTTTAGGTTTGGGGGAAAATCATTCACTTGTGCAGCCTTACTTGCATTCTCATGTTATATTTGTGTAAGGTTGTTGATGTTTGTACATATCGTCTTTTGGGTTGATCCTCAACTCTTTAGATTGTTGGTATATGGTGAATTTTCATTGTATATAATCCAAGTAGGACTTGTTAAATTTTTCTTTCTTGAATCGGTTGAGTCTTCTTGCGCATATATTATGCTAATCCGATATGATCTCCATTGAGAATGTTGGATTCTAGCCTTGACAAATGAAGCTCTAACCTTGCTCCCGCCGACATCCGGTAATCTCTTCCCTTTTCTCTTATCGCATAGTTCTCATGGTATGTGATTTGTTTATTATCTGTTGAAACATTGAGGACAATGTTTGATTTAGGTTTGGGGGTACATTTGCATATAGAGTTTTTAGTCTTTTATTTCAAAAAAAAAAAAAAAAAAAAAAACCTCAAAAATTTGCATAAAAACCTCCAACTTTTAGAGATTTTAGAGTCACTAGCATGCTTCTAGCTATGTATACATAGAGAGTCTGACCGAAATAACAGAACTTGGAGGTACTGGAGAACACAATCGGGTTTCTTAGTTGATTAGAGCGTTAAAGTTGGATTTAACCATACCCGGAGGGCGAATTAGGTCTTTGTATAGATATTCGGTAGTAGAATTGTGATCACCCATAGTGGAGACTACCCATTTTACATCAAGCGAGGTACCGACCTTCACTCTTTGTGACTTTCTAGAAAAGTTGTTAGAGTGTGTGTCACCGTACGTCAATTAGGGTAGGAATGGTGAGCTACCCAACTTCGCACCACTTTCAGCACTACTTTTGATCTCTTGAGTGCTAATTTCGTCAATCATGAGGGTGACGTTTAAAGATGAAAACTCCTTCTAAATATCGATTTGCGTTAGCATCACTCTCTCCATCTCAATCATGATTCATAGAAACACATCGTCGTCGCCAAGCGGAGCATCATCGAGAATATTTGAAGAAAAGTTGAAATAGTCCAAGGTTTACATGCAACAAAGAAAAGAAAAGAAAATAAGATGAGAATTAGTGAAGTTTACGAAGTCAAGACAATACAAGTTTTATTGTTTTATTGTTATTTTCATTTCATGTATTTCAAAGTCAAAAAAAAAAAAAAAAAAAAAAAAAAAAAAAAAAAAAAATTGTCAAGTTTTTGTGAAGTTAAGAAGTTCGTCATCAACATTTGAAGACCGAAAACCGAAGATTGAAGACGTTTCTATGGTTCCTATGAGAGTATGATGTTAATTGCCGATCGGGTGAGAAGGTAAGTGAGTACTCCCATCCTTGCTAATGGTTGATTTCCTTTCTTAGAGATTCTTTTTTTCCACACTTCTGTGGAGTCTCCGTAAATTATTTCGGAAGGTTATCCTTCTTACCTACAACGTGTGCGGGATTTCTCTCTTTATTCCTGCTGCACACATGAGAGACTAAAAAAGCGATCTTTTTGAGTGCAATTATCATAAAACCCTAATGGTAAAGGCGAAGTCGAGGCTTATGATCACAATCGAATCCGAATTCTTTCATATGGTATGGTTACTTCTCGCTCAAAGCACTTAAGGATGAGAATGCGTTCTCTGGTAGTTCTAACTTCGTGTTACTAGCATGTAGAAACTCTATGTCCTCATAGCTCCTTGGATGCTTGAGACTCTTTTACACTCGAAGATGGAGAAGGTTTTGTGGGTACACCTCGGTAAACCCTCACGAGACTACAACTCGTCCACTAGAGACACCTAGGGGTTTAAAGGCTTAGTGCATACGCTAAATGCATTCGAGAGACCGCGACAGTGGTATAGTTAGGATTTCCTAATTTCTGTTTCATTTGAGGACAAGTAAAATTCAGGTTTGGGGGTATTTGATGAGTGCCAAATATTGCATATTTATACACCTTTTTATTGGCATTTAACTCATCTTTTGTGCTCAGAAATCAGATATTATCCCAGATTCTGTATTTTCTTTGTTTTCAAGAATAAATATTTGTACTAATTAATTTTGTGTTTTTAGGTAGAAAATAAAGCTCGGAGAAACTGAGGAGCCAAAAGAGCAGAAAAGTGGAGGCAAGCGTCTATGGAACAAAAAGCCAAAGCCCGCGCGCGCATCAGTTGCAACCCAACAAGTAGCAACCCATTTACAAGATATGGGCTTGAACAGTCCAAGACCCGACCCGGATCCGAGCCCGTCTCCTCGGAGCCGTTAGATTTGCCCCATCTCCATCTTACGGTCGCATCAGCCACGCATCGGTGATCCCCCACATCCAACGCTCGCTCCACCCTTCGCATCGTCTTCTCGCTGCACCTGCTCAACACCAAGATGTCCTACACCTATACCCTATCGACCAAACTTCATTTCCCATCTTCTCTTCTCTTTCTTCTCCCCCGACACCAGCAGAGAACACCATACCTCCTCTTCCTCCTTCACCCATACCAGAGCTATCACCACCACCATCTCCCCGACACCCCAACAGCCCACACCACCTTCTCCCCCTACTTGCTCTCTATCTCACTCATAGCTTCTTCCTTAGAAGCTAAGTCCGAGATAGGAAGAACTAGGGTTAGGGTTACATCAAATCGATTGAGGGAGTTCTTTGAGACGAATTGTGAGAGGAGACAGATGATTGAGCGACGTGGGTGAGAGGGTATTCTCTTATTTCTCCAATTGGAAGTAAAATTAGGGTTTTGGATTTGCATGTATAAATAGGGCTTATCGGTGTTTGTGAAACTTCATGCACAGGCTAGCTTGAGCACCAACTTAGTTTTATTTGTGTTATAATTGTCTTTGCAATGTTCTAATTTGATTTCTTGGGGTGTTGATGAAACCCCGATTTTCATGTCAAGCATATCTAGCTTAGGTTTATTCTTGTTGTGTTATAATATGTTAGGATTAGTAAGTAATTGATGAAGCTTATGACCCTGTGATGAGTTGTACTGTAAGAAGACAACTCATACTAGGGGGAGTTAGTAGAATCAGTTAAAGAACATCTACCTTAGACCTTCAAGTAAAGGGCACAAGAACACAATCTTAGTTGAGTTGCATGAGCATGAGATTAGAGGTGGAATCAACCACCCCAGTGCTTTACAATTTACTTGTTACCTTAGAATTAGAGTCACAACTCCAACTCAGTCGTATCGACACCAAAATCAGTTCACCTTTGCGTTACAACCTTGTCACTTGTCTAGAAATCAGATAGTAAGCCATTAGATCAACACAAGCACCTCCATTTCCCTGTGGATCGACCTGTACTTGCCCTTGCTTCCACAGGCATTGTGCACTTGCAGTTTAACACGTAGGAAAACACTTTTAAAAGCCTACCATCGTTATTACGAACTTATGTGACATCCCTAAGTTTATTCAAACAAGGTTATTATGCTCAATACGTCGTATGGATCTCTTTGATTATTGTTCCTTCAAGGTTACTTGATTTCTAGTATTTCCCGAATAACTTCTAATGACTAAACATCTAAAGATCTCGTATCAATCTAGTTTTTAATCAATATATCGATTCTACCTAGATAAGGATTCTTCTTCTATCTTCTATTCAGACTATGATAGAGAAACATGTGGTTCTCGATCCTAAATAAGTCTTCAAACTCTCACCCTTAATTTGAACAATGTGAAGAAGTGGAGGACAAGCTCCATGCAGCTACTACTCAAAGAGTAAGGGATGAATTGTAGAGCTACAGGAGGTCCTCTATATTTATATTGAATGACCTAGGATTGGTTTAGATTTAAAACTAAGTCTAATCAAGCTAAGTAATTTCCTAAGATACAATATTGACTTAGTTCTATTGTTTTTTGAGATATTACTTAGCTAAATTTTCTAGTATTGCAATTACCATAGATATCACATTGTATTATTATTTATGAAAATATTGTTACCATAATGGTTAATCGTATAATTTAAGCATAATTAATATTTGAAACCTCAACTACATATTTGTAACCGATAGTTACTAACAATTAATGTTTTTTTTCTAAATATAAACCATTTAATGCTTAAACATTAACTTCCAAGTTAGTTTTACACAATTTTAGCTTAGCATATTACTAAACATAATAACTAGCATTAATTGTGATTAACTTACTAAGTCACGTTGTTTTCTTAAAAAGATGAAACATACCTTGATTTGAACCGATGACTTACGCCTTACCATGGCGTTACTCTACCACTGAGTTAAAAGGGATCATTTGATTCAATTGTTGTGAATGAACCGAGTGGTAAGAATAACCTCAATTGAACTTTTCAAAATGACCGATTTCGCTATGTGAAAACATGTGAAAAAGTAAGCATTGAGTGTCGAAGGAAATAATCGAAACATGAAAAAAGGAAAGAGAATTTAGTCATGTTTTTCTGGCTAGGTTTTGAAACGACCAAAACTTGGTTTTTGAAACCACCTGTTGCATAAACCATTGTGCAACAGCCAACCATAAAGGTTTGGAAACCGGGATGTTGATTTCGGGACCAATACAAAAATTGCAAACCACAAGTTGTATATATATGCCTTCGGCACTTTAACCAAGTCAATAATCAAGTTCATTCTCACTAAAGTCTAAACTAAAATTCTCATATGGTGGATATACTAGAACGTATATTCGTCGCCATAAGTATTGACGCAAAGAGCGAGTACTTTTCCCGTAGATAGATAGATAGATAGATTAAAAAAAATGAGTAACCATAAGTATGATAATCAATATTTCACATTACTAACCTCACGACGAGGAAACTCTTGATAAATATCTTTGTGTGCGTTCTTCAGTCTTCAATATTCGGCGGTACTGGAAGTCGATATGATCCTTCTTAAACCTATACTACCTAACTCTAATCCTAAATGATCGAAAACTCTAATCTAAATTTCCTGCCTAATCCACATCATAGTAACCACTAACTGAATTGAGGCATTTTTGCGGAAGAATCCCATGACTAATAGATCATTTGTATTTTTCATAAATGATATTTATTGTAAATTAATTTATCATTTATTTGATCTTTAAAATTGTAGATATACCTATAATTTGAAACATCCAAGTTTGGCAACTAGATATATCTTATGAAGTTAACAAATGGAGTATCTTTAATAACTTTGAGGGTTATTAAATGCCTTGTGTGTTCTTTCACCGCGATAGTGTTACATATAATGCCAATATCTATGAAACGAATTTCATCTTCAGTAATGCAGCGGTCATCTGTAACAATGCAACATCATTGTTAAGTTGCCCATAAAAAGATAATTCAACGTCCTTCTGACTTTGGGTATGGATTGTGCATGCCACGATAAGGAAAACACAAGGTTAGCTTAGAATAATTATACGAGAGTAAATGGATGGTTGAGAGCTACATGGAGTATAAAATTGATGTTTTTATTTAGGATTGTCAATGGGCACCTCATTTATAGAACCTAACCGGAGCCAAGTTATTCGGAGTTTGGTCCTTATTTTATACAAATAGGTGCTTTTCGGTAAATCATGTTAACCTTTTCTGCATCAGATAGATTGTGGATATTCTTCCATTAATTAATATTGGTGCAGTTTGCAAAACAAGAAGAATAACATAATAGTAACTGAAATTAGGAAATAACGATAGACGTTGAAGTTAAGTTTTCAACCCGTATGCCCATCGGTCTGATATAAGGCAGTCATGAGTCAGGGTCTCCATGAATCTGTTTTATTGTCTCAACAAAAAAAAGAAGAATAAGTAGAGAAAATAAATGCTTTAAGTAATCAAGTTTCTCTAAAAAATTAAGTCAAATAATTATATCTTATTGTTCCACTTAGAGGCCCACATCAGCACTTGGTTGTAAGGACCGGTTTCAAAAGAGGTTAAATGGCAAGGACGAAAAAAAAATAGCAAGGTCGAAAAAAAAAATATTTCTAACACAATCCTATACAAAACACATACACCTAAATAAAAGACATAAAATCTTTCAAAAATGTTATTTGGATAGCGGTATAACAGTTGAATACCAGCTGATATGATGTGGCATAAAAAAAGCGAATGTTTTTCTTTTCTCCACGTCATGAAACGCCAACCTACTTTCATATTCACTCATCAAAAAGTAAAGTTTTTAAGAAACACTAATCTACTTCTGTTTTTTGCACTTCACTGATCATTATTTTCTTGCCAAAACTAACTTCCTTTAACTCCAAAATCCATAACCATGATATCATTATTGAGTGTTATTATCGTAAGAAGTTATTAACCCCATGAGTACAACTTATATCCTCATTTAATCATTCTACTACTTCACATTCAACTTTCGCTGCATCAACAAAAAGCTCATGATCATTAGCAACTAATGAATCAAACAAACATGTACATTCTTTTCTGACGATGAATTTTCTCCTAATTAAATATATTTAACAAAATTCCCATAAAAAATATAGGAAAACTTTCCAAACCCTTAATTTAGTGCATGGAAACTTTATTACGTTCGACCTAAACAAAACTTATTGTGAAATTGAGAATTCATGACATAATTTAGTTTTTTTTTTTTTTTACCGTACCTGGAATGGCTGAGGAGAATTGATTGGTTGATTCATTTAAGAAATGAGAAGATTATACTTATAAAGAAAAAAAATAGAATTTTCAATTGAAGATTTAATTATAGGACTTTTATTATGTATGTTTTTTCTGAATTTGGATTCTTAAATTGATTAAAAAAATTAGAAGGTTGAATATGCCTAGCTAAGAAAATTTAAACAAGAAGGAGATTTTAGAAGTAGTAAAAAAAAACGTCTTGTCAAGATAAATGACATGGTGAAGAGAACCTACTTTTTTCTGCCTCATCCTTAGCCACGTCACATTAGGCTGGTATTCAGTTTTTAAATCACTAGTCTGGAAAGAATTAAAAATGTTTTAACACAATCATGGATCTTTGCTAATCAACAATCACTACTTTCCTCGAGGTAAAGTCTTGTTCGAGATGTACCCAAATGAACAGAGTAAACTACCGGAGGCGCAAAAAAAAAAAAATCTTTTTAACGATGTCGGTGTTTATAATTGTAAAACATTGTTGATACACATAAAAATAAAAACGAAGATTTGACGTGACCAAAAAAACAAATAAGATAAATATGAATATACAACTGAAGATTTAGATGACTTTGCGGATCTAAACCACAAGATCACAACAAGGTAAGTACGCCTTACTGGTCAAAAAGTTACAGCAAAAATAAAAATAAATATACTCACATACAATAGAGGTCATTGGTCGGCTTTTGTAACTGATCATCGTCAAAATCATTTTCATCAGACAATACATGATAGTTTACGGGTACGACAGTGCCCTACATTATAAAAAACAAAACAAATTAAGTACAACCTACAAACAAACGCACAATATCGAACCTAGCACAAAGTTCGGTGTTAATTACCACATTCGATACGAGTTGCGTAGAGAAAGCTCTTTTTGGTGACATATGACAGAATCAACGACGGTGCCCGACAAGAATAAAAGCAATTTATGTTATAATAAAAACTAAAAATACTATTATAAAATGAAGAGGAAGATAAAAAGGAAGAAAAAAATAACAATGATATGAAAAGAGAAACAACAATTACTAACAAATATACTTGGAAAATGTTGATATGTGATCATCAAAGAAGAAACGGTGTGATGTCTCTTTTTGCAAGTACAATAAAGGTGATATTTGATATATATCATTTTTTTTTAAAATGAATCACATGCCTGCTTAGTATAGTTGGTTTTCATTTCTATCACTTGATTAAACTGGTTACACCCATACCATCTATGTAGACTATGATCCTCATAGGCTTGGCATGCTCTTGAATAGTCTTGACTTACGAGAAAGATATCAATTGTTCCTTGTAACACAACACAAATAAACATAATATTTGTGGTTTCTTATTTCAATTTTCAAATACATTAAACAAAAGATTAGAAACTATATTTTATAATTGAACTTTATTGCACGACCATACTTCGAAGATGGATGATGATTTCACTTCTATGGCTTAATAAAAAATCGAAGAACCGTGCCTAGAAACTTCCGACCACTCTAGTGGATTCTTTAAGGATTATATAGATTTTTCAAAAAATTAATTTTTATTTTTATTTTAAAATTTTCAAATTGATAAATCTAATTAACAAATCTAAAGAAAGTTTATGGTAAACGTAACTATGACATAACAATTCGTTAAACATAACAAGGAATTGCGAACATATATTTGTTAAACGTAATTGATACGATTTGATAAATTTAATTTTAATAATGAATGGATTTTTAATTAGTTATATCTCTCATTCAAGTTCTAATATATATATATATATATATATATATATATATATATATATATACGGTCGGGATCCATGAACAAAATGTTTTGACAAACCATTTTAACAAACCCTATAAACCGTTAGATATTATATATTTAATGGTTCGCATCGTTGCTTATTTGGCAACTTAATTAATTTCATTTTATGTTTGGGTTAACTGAAAGATTAGGGAATTTTTTTGAAACGAAAAGCCAAATCCAAAAATCGACTTTCTCTCTTCTCTGCCAATGATAAAATTTTGTTTTTCTAAGAATCTAATAAAACAGTAGTGTTCCAATTTAAAACTTAACCTATGAATGTCTTTGTTCATTACATGTAGAAATTCAACCATCTAATCAACCAAGTTTTTATACCCATCATTCTTCTACTGATTGTTTGTTGGAGCACGACAATCGAAATCATCGATAAATCAAGTGTATATTCGTCGTCGCTATTTTGTTCACTTACCTTGATTTCGTCTTCATTATATAGCACTCACGAGTTTACCTTCATGAATCTTCTAAAATTAAGCATGTTAAAATTCCTAACATATTTCATGTCCTTAGAAAACAAAATCGAGAAATGAAGTTTAAATCAAGATCATGATTAATCCTAACATATTTCATGTCCTTAGAAAACAAAATCGAGAAATGAAGTTTAAATCAGGATCACAGTTAATCCTGTAAAGATCAAAAACTAAAAATACATATTAAAGAAATTTTGCTAGAAGATTTTGCTTGTATTTCCTAGAAGTTCTTATTCTTCTTGGGGATAGATAATAGTTCCAAACATATTTTTCTTGTGGGTAGATAATAGTTCCAAACATAGAATAGTGTTAGTTGGATGATATGTCCGTTAAAATTATCAACCATTAGATATATGAAATCTAACGCCATATATGGTTCGTTAAAATGGCTTTTCAAAGCATTTTGTTCATGGATCCAGTCCCGTATATATGTTATACAAAAATCAACAAAAAGAAATTAACTATTGAATAAAGGAATATATTTGAATCTTTTTTTATTTAATAATTGTATGTCACACTTATATCTTGAGATTTTGGAAATCAACAAGTTACACAGGGATCCAAATTCTCAAACACGCATATCATTGCTTGATAAACACAATCCTTTTTGTGCATTCAACTCGAATTGTACCTTACATGTTCTTTAAAATGTTGGACTCCTAAATAGTATCCTTTTTTTTATAAGATAGAAATTAATATCAAAACATATGCTATATTTAACTATTAGCTTTATTATTTGTCAATGTTGTTTCCTCCAAGTAATCTCATCAAATTGACGATTTAGCGATAGGTTTTGTTGCAAGATATGGTGTCGTTGGTGCCGCATGCCTTCTTAATTTGTAGCAATTAATAGAAATTTCATAAGAACAAAAAATAAAGATCCACCAAGCAAAAAAGGAAAAACTGATTCACCATATTATAATTATCATCACATAATGAACTTTTTTAATCTTGAATTTTTAGAAACTTGATTACAAATTCTCTTAAGTTAATCCAATTTCGGGGACGAGAGTTAGCTACATTAATTTTTATAAAATTCCAGTTTGACATGGGTAAACCAACTAATAAATTTAAATATCTATATCAACGACAAAAAAGACCTCATCTTGTGAGATAGTTATGTATTGGGCTTGCTTTCGTCATTGCATTGATAGTGGGAACCACTTCTTTACAAACTAAATCATTCCCAAATTTTTATTTGGGAATCAAATAAGATATTTAATTTAAAATCTTTCTCGTCCTTACCAAGTAAATTCGTTATACATAAACAAGCTTATCAATAAATCATAAGCAAGAAATTTCTCATAACATTTTGCCTTGAATTATTTTGTTAGATTAATCAGCATATTTCATGCTCAAATTGTTTATATCAATAGGAAAAAAATTACACATATATGTACACATATTCATATATAAGGGCATACAATACCGAAAACATAAATTTTCATAATCAAGTGTCACAAACTCACGGGACACTATGCACCAATCTATGTTTTCACTATATAAAACAAGGTTTGACAATCCCCAATATTGACAATCCCCAATAAAAAATTAAGTGTCCTTCATAATTTATGCCACCCATGTGTATAAGATGCTGGATTGAGATGATATAAAACCTAAATCTTCATCCAACATTGAATGGACCTTGTTATGCAAACTATGATCATGTATACTTGCTAAGTATTGGTTTTTTTTTTTTTTTTTTTTGCGTATTAGTAACTTATAAAAGGAAAATACGTCCAACATACATACTACAACAAACAAATTGGTACAGTAGTTCAGATATGATGTTGTCTACCAAGTGCTAGGCCTCGGGTTCAACTCCCAACAAACTCATTTTTCTAGAGAATAATTAAGGATAATCCAAGGATTTGGTTGACTTAGTCAAGAATCGTAAAATGACGTTGATTGATCAGAGTCTTGGGTGAAACGATTCATCCAAGCGATTCGAATCGATTCCTAAGTTGGTGTCATGACTAGTACAAGACTAGTCGCCTCGTGACTTGTACTAGTATAATAATTATGCATATAACAAATTAAATTAAAATGTTTATTCTTTTCCGTAGCTAATTATATTTAGTATCAACTTCCATAAAAAAATATCTCCCACCACGCATAATACATTTTGTTTCCCCTGAATTTGACCTTGGTGAACTTTGCCCAATTGCCAGTCCTGCATCGAGTTATATTCAGATCCATACAAGCAACGAGTTAATGAAAAAAAAATGCATATTCGTCATATAACAATTATGTTTAAGGCTGCACAGGAACCGGACTGGAACCGGGGAACCGGACTGGAACCGAAAAAAACAGACTGGAACCGCACCGGAACCGATTAAGGAGGTACAGGAAACGATATTTAAAGTCAGAACTGGTTGCTCACCGGGACAAGTACCGGTTCTAGTCTTATTCCCGGCCTTCTCGGACCGATAGTACCCAGTGTATTTTGAGCCATAGATTAATTTAATCTTAACCGTCCACATTAACCATTAATACCTAATAACCTAACCTTACAGTATTAACTCGATTCTCCCTTTTCAATTTCTTTTTTCTTCTTCACTTGTTCAGTCTTCACAGAGAGCCACCGCCACCATTTACCATTACAGCCTCCACCACCACAATCATCACCACCTTCTTTTTCTTTTTCTTCTTGTTCTTTACTTTTTGTTCTTCAAAGCCAAGGAGCGGAAGAAGTAGAACTATTTATTGTTCTCTATCATTTATCACCATCTGCAATTAGGTAATGGTTACCTATTCTTCTTCTTCTTCTTCTCTTTCTCTTACTTCTATTTGCTTAATAATTTCTCTCTGTACTTCGATTTTGGTTTCCTTATGTTCAATTTAGTTTCAATTTTTTTGGTTTTTTTTCTTCAGTAAAACGAAACCCTAGGTTTTATAATTTGGGGTTTTTCAAAAATGGGTGTTCTTATGGATCATATTTATTATTTGCATGATATATGATCATATATTAATGATAACTAATTGATTATAATTATTTTGAAAGCGAAATTTTGGGTTGAAGAATCTCAATTTGTTGTTTGACTATTTTGTGATTTTTTAGGGTTTTGTGTGGATTAAATTCAATTGATGATTTGATTCTTTGGATTTTTAGGGTTCCGAGATGTTTGCTATTAAGTAATTAAAGATGTATGGAAAAGATTGATGGGGATGTCAATACACCAGGCACATTCAGCAACAGATGATGAGGAGTAGAAAGCTAAATGATTTTGATAAAGCTGCATTATCAAGACCATTAGAAAAAACACATCAATCTTGGCTATTAGGTCTTGATGAACAGAAGAAGAAGAAATATGTTGATCTTGGTTGTATCATTGTCAGTAGGAAACTATTTGTGGATTGTTTGACTGTATTGATTATCAAAATTGAGATCTGTTTTGGTGTATTTGTATCTGATTTTCTATGTATTCCATGAATATTTTTGTAATAGGTAAAAACCCGGTACCGGTCTTACAGGTACAGGTACAAGTCCAGGTACCGGTACTCAAAATGAGGTACTGGTCAACTCCAGGTACATGTACCGGGTTCATAAGAAACCCGGACCGTCATGGCTCCATATCTTGACCTTAATTATGTTTGTTTAAACCTAGCTTTAGAAGAAGATGAAAATATGCGCTTTATAACAATTCAAAATCTGAATTAGATGAGTTGAGTTTTTTCTTACTACAAACATATGAGACATGTCCAAGAATTATCTTAGGAGAAGTAAATTAAAATGTGAGGTCAACGTGCTACCACGTCGCTAGTAGTGAGTCCAAAATGTATTGACTCGATGTGGGTAACAACAGTTATTATGCTTTTTGTAAAGTTATCTCTATCTATCTAACTCCTAAGAAAGAGACGAGAATAGGTGCATAACAAGCTAAGAAGGATATGCACTTAGATAATTTATCTAATAATAATGCTGGTATTTAAACTAAGTTTTACGATTTATGGGTAGAATCTTAAGGCATTGAAAAAGCGGGGGTCTAACAACCGCACCCAATATTTCGTTCGGCAATCTGAATAGACAAATTCCAGTATACTTTCAAGAGAATCAACTAGACAGTCAGACTCAATCTATAGAAAAGTATATCAAAGAGCTATATCTCAATTTCTCAATTCAATCTGCAATCAAACAATTAGGAATTTGCGATCCCGATTAAATAAGACAAGTAACTTGGACGGTATCACAAACCAATATCCAAGTGTCAATCAATTCAATCAATAACCCAAAGGTCGGATTCAAGAACTTAACGCACAACTTGTGATATTTCTATTATATAACAAAATATAATGCGGAAAAGAAATAACACAGACACCATAAATTTTGTTAACGAGGAAACCGCAAATGCAGAAAAACCCGGGACCTAGTCCAGCTTTGAACACCACATTTGTATTAAACCGAATTCTGAGACACTAACCTACTACCAATGAACTTCAGACTGGAATGTAGTTGAGCCCTAATCAAGATCACACTGATCAAGGTACAGTTGCGCTCTTTACGTCTCTGAACCCCAGCAGGATTCTACACACTTGATTCCCTTAGATGATCTCACCCACAACCAAGAGTTTCTAGGACTCAAAGTCGAAGACTTGATAAACAAATCTGTCTCACATAGAAAAGTCTATTGGAATAGATAAATCTGTCTCCCACAGAAATACCTACGAGTTTTGTTCCGTCTTTTGATAAATCAAGGTGCACATGAACAAATTGATAAACCGGACTTATATTCCCGAATAACAGCCTAGTATTATCAATCACCTCACAATAATCTTAATCGTATGGAAGCGAAACAAGATATTGTGGAATCACAACGATGAGACGAAGATGTTTGTGACTACTTTTAATCTTACCTATCGAAGATAAATCTCAAGAAAATCTTAGCAAAGATAATAAAAGTAAGATCAGAACACGCAACTACAGAGAAAATAGTTTGGTCTGGCTTCACAATCCCAATAAATTCTTCAAGTCGTTAACCTACAAGGTTTCGTGAAAAACCTAAGGTTAAAAGAGAATCGACTCTAGTCGCAACTAGTGACACACAGAAGGTGTGGGGATGAGGTTTCTCAGTTGCTAGAGTTCTCCCTTATATAGTTTTCAAATCAGGGTTTGCAATCTAAGTTACTTTGGTAACAAAGCATTCAATATTCACCGTTAGATGAAAACCTGATTAGACTCAAGCTAATATCTTTCAACTGTTAGATCGAACTTAGCTTGTTGTACACAAATGAAATGTACCTTCATTTAGGTTTGAGTAACCATACCTAAACGTGTACGCTAGGTTGTCTCAACAATAGTTAACCGAGGTTAGTTATATGAACACTCTCATATCAACCTTATTCATCTTAACCACAACTAGTTCAAATGACTCAAATGAAACTAGTTATAGAGTTTTCCAATTGTTATATTCTCATAGAAGTATACAAGAACACAATTGAAGCAAAATTGGTGTGATTCACTCGAATCAATTCATGAACATTATAGCCACGGTTTGCAAAGAATGCATTCCTTATTATATAAATGTATTAGTTCATGAACAAACCGATTTTAAAACTTTAACCACTCAAGTATGCAAACGGGTACGCATACTTAAGTAGCCGGTCTAAGTTTGGGTTCGCCAGTATGCAAACGGGTACGCATACTTCCAAACACAACAGAAATTATCGGACCTAAACCCATCGCCAGTACGCGTACGGGTATGTGTACTTAGGTACTCGGAATTTCACAACTAACAGGTACTCGTACGGGTATGCATATTATAGTTCCGGTCATGGATCACATATATGAAAGAACGCATACTATGCTCATAATCCAATTATGGTTAAGTGTTCTAAACTCTATTCCAATCATTGAAACTTTCTTAGAGGATGACAATAGATGTTTTCACGAACTATTAACATCAAAGCAATTTTCAAGTTATTAAAATAATCATAACGAAACATTCCAAGTCTATATCAAATGATTGTGTCACACAAACCATGTAAGATGTTACTCGGCGATTTTCACATGATTATCTTTTGACTTTCGTCAAGAATATAAGATGAACTTGGTTGAAGCGAAAGCTTACCAACACATATTTCGAGAAATATGTAAATCGAGTTAAACTCATCTCGAAATCTCAAATGTGCATAATCGAATACTATATAGTAATACGACTTTTGTCTCAATATAGGAGATAGAGTAGAAATAGACTTTCCAAGTGATAGATGAGTTTTAGTCTCCACATACCTTTTGTTGATGAAGTTCCACAAGCTCTCCATAGTAGTTCTTCGTCTTCAATTGATGAACGCCGTGAAGTCTAATGCTCAACTATACAATCTATCCTAGCCCGAGACATTACTATAAGTAGACTAGAAATCAAGACTTATAGTTTCGATCATTAACATTGAAAAACAAGCTTAAGATAGCAACGCTTTCGCGTTCGACCGAGCAGTGCTCTAACAATCTCCCCCTTTGTCAATTTTAGTGACAAAACTATCAATACATATGTGTTAGAGCATTGCTCGGTCGAACTCGCATGCGTTGCTATCTCATGTTTGTCAATGTTAGTGATCAAAACTATAAATCTTGATTTCTAGCCTACGTAGCTAAAGGTCTCGGACTAGGATAAAAAGTGTAGTTGAGCTCAAGAACTCCATGGCAATCATCATACAAGACGAAGGACTACTCGAGGAACCGGTGGAACTTAATCGACTAAAAGGTATGTGGAGACTTGAACTTATATGTCACTCAAAAGTCTATTTACTCTATCTCCTACTCTTGAGACAAAAGTCGTTTAGACGTATAGACTTTCATTATACACATTTGCTATTTCGAGCCGAGTTTAAATCGCCTATCTATTTCTCGAAATATGTGTTGGTAAGCTTTCGCTTTAACCGAATTCATCTTTACCTAGTGACGAAAGTCATGTTATGTTTCAATCACTTTTGAAATTGCTCTGACGAAAAATGGTCTGTGAATAACGGTTATATAACGTTCTCTGAGAATGTTTCAATGATTGAAATGAGAGTTTAGATTACATAACCATTGGTAGGATATAAGCATTGTTGTGGAAACACATGTATGTATAAGTCCTTATTCCTTGAACCAAAGTTTGCGAACTTTGTTGATCAAGAGAAATGGAAGTGGCGCAAGCCAAGTCCGCGAACCGCGGAAGTTCTCACCTGAAAATTTCATTGGAGTTTGTGTACTCCTTCCATGAGCTTAAGTCCGCGAACCCAGTCCGCAAACTTGAGTAGGTTATATCTAAAACCGGTTGTTCTTGAACTAATGTTTATATAAACTAAGTAATGCTTTTGCAAACCGTGGTTATAAAGTTCATGAACCGATTCGAGTGAATCAAACCGTTTTTGCTTCGATTGTGTCTTATGTAGTTACATAAGATCTAAGCAATTGAACAACTCTCTAACTAGTTCATTTGAGTCATTTGAACTAGTTATGGTGAAGAAGAATGTGGTTGATATGAGACTGATCATATGGCTAACCATTTGGTTGACTATTGTTGAACCAACAAATGTTAATGTTTGGGTACGGTTCATAAACCCAAAATTGAACATTTCATTTGTGTGTAACAAGCTAAGTTTTCGATCCAACGGTTGAGAAATATTAGCTTGAATCTAATCAGTTTTTCATCTAACGGTGAATATTGAATGCTTTGTTACCAAGCTAACATTGATTACAAACCCTGATTTGAAAGACTATATAAGGGAGAACTCTAGCAACTGGGAAACCTAATCCCCATACTTTACGCGTGATACTAGTTTGCTAAGCTAGAGTCGATTCTCCTTTAACCTTTGGGTTTCTTCTTCTAAAACCAGGTTAACGACTTAAAGACTTCATTGGGATTGTGAAGCCAAACCGATACTACTTTTCTTATAGTTGTGTGATCTGATCTTGCTGTTTCTATTGTACGAGTACAATTGAAATAATTGGCTTGAGATTTATATCTTCGATAGGCAAGATAGAAAAGAAATCACAAACACTTCGTCTCATAGTTTGTGATTCCGCGATACCTTTTTTCGCTGCGTCGATTAAGATTATTGTGAGGTGATCAATAATACTAGGCTGTTCTTCTGGAATATAAGTCCGGGTTATTGATTGGTTCCTGTTCACCTTGATTTATCAAAAGACGGAACAAAACTCATAGGTTTATTCATGGAAGACGGATTTATATATTCTATAGACTTTTCTGTGTGATACATATTTGTTTTTTAAAGTCTTCGACTTTGGGTCGTAGCAACTCTTAGTTGTGGGTGAGATCAGCTAAGGGAATCAAGTACGTAACATCCTGCTAGGATCAGAGGCGTAGGAGCATAACTGTACCTTGGATCAGTGTGAGATTGATTGGGGTTCAACTACAGTTTAGACCGAAGTTAATTTGGAGTAGGCTAGTGTATGTAGCGGCTTAATACAGTGTGTGTTCAATCTGGACTAGGTCCTGGTTTTTCTCGCATTTGCGGTTTCCTCGTTAACAAAATTCGTGTATGTGTTATTTATATTCCGCATTATATTTGTTTATATAATTGAAATATCACGGGTTGTGCGTTGTTCAATCAATTAGAATATCCGACCTTTTGGTTGTTGATTTAAATTGATTGAGACTTGGATATTGGTCTTTGGTACGATCCAAGTTATCTCTCTTTGATAAAGACTCGCGGATTTCTATTTGCTTGAGTAAAGATCAAATCGAGAGATTGAGATATAAACTCTTTGATATACTTTTCTCTAGATTGAGTCTGACTGTCTAGTTGATTCTCTAGAAAGTATATTGGAGTTTGTCCATACAGATTGCTAAGCGAAATATTGGGTATGGTTGTTGTACCCCCGCTTTTTTAATATGGATTACAAAATAAATAAACTTTGTAGATTCTCATCCAAATGCTTGATCTCCTTGGTTCTTCAACATTACTTGAAATCTTCGTCAGTTCCAAGTATTCCAATTATTCTAAATGTGTTCAACTCAGCATCATAGTTGTTGAAGATCGTAGCAATAACAATGAGAAAACAGTTGCTCTCAATCATTGTTATACAGTGTCATAGTATTATTACACAACATCAAAGTTCAATTGTATAACAACTTTGACAACAATATTATGGTGATATGTATCACTCCCCCTTAGTCAATACTTCATCTCACATGAAAACCACTCCCCCTTACATAATGATCCGTAAACCATATGTATTTGTAGTGTGAAATACACATTAATTCTCCCCCTTTTTGTCAATATAAATTGGCAAAGGTACGAAAACTAGTGGGATCCTCATGAAATTTTCATAGAGATACTTCATGACCAAAAGAGAACTACATACCAACTTGTTTCGATGATTTCACATAGTCGAAACTTAGTGTATTCATCAAGGAGTTTATAAAGATACAAGATAACTCCTATAATATTACACATCCGCACTCCCCACAAAGATTTGGCAATTAAGCACAAGTTCAATTAAGAACTTTCCCCCATAAAATGTCATTCCCGAAAGAACAACAAGAGCTGTTAGAGCATTGCTCGGTCGAACTCGCATGCGTTGCTATATCAAGCATGTTTGTCAATATTAGTGATCAAAACTATATGTCTTGATTTCTAGTTTACTTATGACTAAGTCTCGGTCTAGGATAGTTAAGTGCGGTTGAGCTCCGAGACTCCATGGCGATCATCTTACGAAGACGAAGAACTACTTGAGGAATAGGTGGAACTTCATCCGACAAAAAGGTATGTGGAGACTTGAACTTATCGTCACTCAAAAGTCTATTCTATCTCCTACTCTTGAGACAAATTCGTATAAGTATGATAGTTTTCATACATACACATTTGCTATTTGAGTCGAGTTTACTCGTGTATCTTTTCTCGAAATATGTGATAGGTGTCTAGAACACCCAATTTTGATAACGATTTCTTACACTTTTCTTATTAGTTCTCTTGGAATTTTGTATATTACACATATTTTCTATGTTTTTAGGTACAAAGGCTTGAAATTGCGAAAAGGAAGTAAAAGCGCCACTAATTTTATTTTCATAAATGTTTTACAGCAGAAAAATTCCCAAGATATGTTCCCATCATAGTTTCAATTTGGATACACCAAAATGAAATTTGTGTGGTGGCAGAATTGGGTGGTCTATCATGTGGCCATTTCATGGAGTGCATTTCTTATAAAAAAAAAACAGAAAAAAATAAAATAATAATTCAGAATGTCACACATGTGCTGGTGGAGGAAACAATTCAAGAGTGAAATTTAGGTCTCTTTGTTACACATAAAGGGGCCATCAGTTCTATCCAGCAGAGGGTGCATTTCTTCTTGCTGCTTGCCGGAGATTGAGATGGGTCAACAAAGATTAACAATTTCCGTCCAGAACCAACAAGGAGAACTAGAAGATTATAGCCATGAGTCTGTTGTACCAAGCAGTATGGATTGTGGTTGCCTGAAACAGCTAAAAGCTCTATTTGAGATCGAGAAGAACACAAAATCAAGATGGGTTTCATCTGAGAAGATTAGTTGAGAAATCAGTGAGAAGAAGAAGGAGATGATGATACGAATCATAAGAGTTGTTGGTGTTGTTGTTTGACGAGAAAGTCGGGAAAGAATTGAGAACTGTTGTTGATAATGATGACTGAATATGAAGATTTTGAATGATTGGATGCTTTCTGAGAGATGGGTTTGAGTTAATTTGCATTGTGCAGGGATTTGGAGAGGACATGAAGGTGATTCTTGATGCAAAGAGACACCATCAATTTCTGCTCATCAGATGTTTGTGAAAATGCTTGAACCATCAAGTACTCGAGCTGAAGTGTTACTGCTGCTAAGATATGAAGACTGGCCTGGAATTGAGTTGGAGAAAGAGGAAGAGAGTATGCTATTACCAACGGGTATGGAGTTCTGTGGCTAAAATTTGGGGTTTTTTTAAATTGTATTCATGGCCAGGAAGAACGAAAAAGAATATTGCTCGAGTGTACTGCTGGTATGGAGCTGTTGTTCTAATATGCAGCAGTCTGGTGGAGTTTCAGAACTAAAAACTCAATGGACAAGAGGCCAGGATGGACACGGGAGCTGTAGGTGAAGTTCTGGCGAGCACGACCATAACCAGTAGAGGTTGTTTGACTGCACCATGTCTGTGGAGGTTTGTTATGAGTTATGTGATTGATTTTTTGGGAAGCTAACAGCAGATGTTTACAAGGGTTTACTGAGGAGACTTAATACAAGACTGAACAGAAGTCAGTGGCTCGAGAAGTGTTGGCGAGTAGAATCAGGTGGAATTGATGTATTACAGGTCGAGTCTTGTAGCTGTTGACCATGATTCGTTGGCTTACACAGGGAGCTCAAGTTTGGGTCAAGTTCTAGACAATGTTATCTTGGCAAGAAATGATGGCAGAGCTGATAGCTGAATATTCTGAGAAGCTAAAAGGCTAGGTGCTGATGGTAATTTAAGCTCAAGACAAGCATGGGCTGGTGTTACAATATCTATGAGAAGTTTCGGCTAGAGAAACCAAGGAAGAAACTGACTTGAGTTTGGTTTTCACAGTGGTTGGCTCTTATGGTTGAGTTTGATTTGATGATGTTCCGTAAAATGAGTTGAACCGAGAGAATGGGATTGCAATGGTGAGTGTTGGTTGTAATTTCAGCCAACAAACAATGATGTATTACTTGACCTGTTGCTGGTGTTATGGGATAGTTCAGGCGAGAAAATGGAGGAGATTTGATGGTTCAGGAGGAGGAAGCTGTGAATGTTTTCCATGGGTCAGCAGTGCGGAATTGGGAGCTATAGGTCAGTTGAGTTGTTGTTGTCTGCAGTTAGTGGTTGGAGTTCAGGTGGAGTTATTGTCAGTAAAAAAAAGAAGGGAACCATCAGTCTGACGCAAGTTCTGTCTAGCTGGCTAACCAAGGTTCAAGGGCTGAGTACAAGGCGCGTCTGGCAATGGCAGCGGCTAACCGGCAGGGTGAGTTAACTTGGGTACCAATTTATCTCCTTTTTGGAAGGAGTTTCTTGCCGTGAAAACAACCAAGAAGAGGTGACTTTGGCGAGAGTTTTGGGAGTTCAATGGCTGAGATTGAAGGCTTACAGGGTTTGTGTATATTTGGGATTATTGGGTGTTGATGAGGTCACGAGTTTACAGGGCATAGAAGCTATAAAGAGGAGGCGCAGAAACAGAGAAAAATATACCTCTTTTGCACCAGTTTCCTGCACAACAGCTGCTAGACGAAAGATCTGAAAGAAAAGCTTCACCACCAGTTCGCGCAAGGAAGCAGCAACCTGAACCTGTTTTCTCCAGCTGCTTAAGTTCTTCACAGTGGTTTGCTTTCGCAAGTTTTTAGCCTTTGAAACATAATTTATTTTGAATATATCTTTGTGCTTAAACCAAGAATATGAGTAGCTAATAACTTAATTGATTAGGGAGGGTTTCAAAACTCCAAACATGTTTTATTAATCAATTCAAGCAAGTTATTCTTTCGTAAATATTCTTTTGTTGATTATCTTTTACCGTTTACATGACCATGAGATGTATGCTTGGTATCTAAGTGCGCAATTACGTAACTCGTTTGAACTCTAATGCTAGTATTGAGAGTTTTGATCCGTAATTGTTAGAGTAATCTTTACATAAGTAGCGGTGCACTATTTGTTGCAAAGGGATTTTGTATGCAATAGTGTGTAAAAGATAACCCTAGGTTAATGTGTCGAACTCACGAGCTTGTGACTAGGAACAACTTGATTCATAAATTTTAATGCAATTGTTTGAATTACACCTAGAGAGCTTATTTTGGGTGGTTCACTTAATTAGAATCCGCTAGAGAACTTATTCTATGCGGTGATTTTTGGAGTCTAAAAGATTAGTTGAACTTATAACTTGTCTTAAAGTTGTTAACAATTGAAATTTATTGAAAGTGGAACTTGTATGATTAATAATATCTTGTTTGGTAGTGGCGAATGAATCACTAGTCAATTTCATCTCATAAATTGAATTACAATCTTAAAAGTTTGTGTCTTTCAACAACATCAAATTGTCTTACATAATAACTTAAACCTCACACCTCCCTGTGGATTTGAACTCGACTTGCCTCACTACTTCTTTATAGATTTGTGTAGCATAAGAGAATTATTATTGATAGGTTGACAACCTCATCAAAATTGGCGTCGCTGCCAGGGAGGCAGTGGTAGTGTTAAGTTGTTATTTTTCTTTTTAGCCATTCTTTTTGCTTTTAGTTTCACTTTTTAGATTACTAATACAATTTCTGAGAATCTTATTTTCAGGTACTATTCCTTTTGTGGATGCTTAAAGAGGGCATACCAAGTCCAATTGGTATACGTCTTCGATCCGGCACTCAACTAAAGGACTTTATTTGAGCGGTTAACACTCCGCTTCCTCCTTGTTCATCATCATCAAGCGAGTTCGCAGATTCAGACGTAGAGAAAGAACAAGTAGTTATGGCAACACTCGAGGATCTTGCATCACCACAATTGAACACTCAACCCTTGTGTATTCAATTGGAGGAAGAAATTGAGTTGAAACCTACTTTGCTCAACTCATTGCCCAAGTTCCATGGTTTGGCGGGGGAAGATCCAAACCATCATCTTCAAGAATTCCACATGGACATTGAAACCGATAATGTTATGCTTAGAGCATTCCCATTTTCTCTTGTGGATATGGCCAAGGAGTGGTTTTACAGTCTCCCAACAGGTAGTATTACTACATGGAACGGTATGAAGAAACTCTTTCTTGAGAAGTACTTTCCCGCATCCAAGGTAGAAAAAATCAGAAAGGAGATATATGGCATTGTTCAAATGGCAGGTGAGACTTTGTATGAGTATTGGGAGCGTTACTAGAGACTATGTCAAAGTTGTCCACATCACCAAATCACGAAGAAACTTATCATCCAATATTTCTATGAGGGACTCTTATTAAATGATAGGACAATAATTGATGCCGCAAGTGGTGGAGCTTTAGTTGACAAGACACCCGCACAAGCAAGAGCTTTAATTGAGAATATGGCATCCAATTCGCAGCAATTTTCCTCTCGAGCAGAAACACTTGTCAAGAAGGTTAATGAAGTTGGCGAAGCTTCTCATATGGAACAAAGGATGTCTAATATGGAGAGGATGATGCAACAAATTCCTGCAGTGATTGTTCCATCGCATGAAGGCAATATGGAGCTTGCAAATGCTATGTACCAAAATCAGCAAAGGCCGAGGTATGATCCGTACTCCAACACATACACTCCGGGTTGGCGAGATCATCTAAATTTCAGTTACGCTAACAAGCAAGCTACAGCAAATCCTACTTTCAATCAACAAGGAGGATATCAATTAATGCAAAGACCATAGCAAGAGACTCAAGGCACGAGTATGGATGACAAGTTTACTCTTATTATGCAAGGGATGCAAGAGATTTCAAAGTCAGTGCAAGGGTTTAACCAATTCCAGCAGAAATCCGAGATGGCTATGAGAGACGTGCAAAACCAAGTTAGTCAATTGGCTAATGATATTAATCTACTCAAGGCACAAGGATTTGGAAAGCTTCCTTCGCAACCGCTGAACCATAAGGAGAATGTCAATGCTATTGAGTTAAGAAGTGGGAAGCAAGTTAAGAAATCGGCAACATCACCGGATGCTAATGGACCCATTTTAGAGCAACAAGAGGATGAAAGAGCCCCTAACAAGGCTGATTTGGTAACAAATTCTATCTTTAAACCTCTTGTTTCTACTAATGTCACTTCTCCTCCTTTTCCTAGTAGGTTTGCAAAGTCAAAGAAGGAGACACTATACAAGGAGATTTATGAGATTTTCAAGAATATCCAAGTAAACATACCACTTCTTGAGGCGATAAGGCAAGTTCCTCGCTACGCAAAGTTCTTGAAGGAATTGTGCACTAACAAGCACAAATTGGTCGGTAATGAAGTTATGTATGAGGGTGAGAATGCTTCCGCGTATCTTCAAAAGAAACTCCCACCAAAGTTGAAGGATCCCGGTAGTTTCACTATACCATGTACAATTGGTACAACCAGGTTTGATCGTGCTTTGCTAGACTTAGGTGCAACTATTAATGTTATGCCTGCCTCAATATATGAATCGTTAGACCTAGGTCCTCTTAAGGATACCGGTATTATTATTCAACTTGCCGATAGGTCCACTACGAAAGGGGTTGTGGAAGATGTTTTGGTGCAGGTTAACGAGCTGATTTTTCCTGCAGACTTTTATGTTCTAGATATGAGGGACGAAGATTCACCCTCGTCTACACCTTTGCTATTGGGTAGACCTTTCATGAGAACTGCTATAACTAAAATTGATGTTTTTAAAGGCACCATAACTATGGAATTTGACGGTGAACCCATAAGTTTCAACATTTTTGAGGCTATGAGATACCCGAGTGACGTACATTCCTGTTTTTCCGTGGATGTGATTGAATCTTTGTCTCAACAAGTGTTTGAGTTAGACGGTGACGATGCATTAGAGAAAGCTATAATGAAAAAGTTTAGATTGTGGAAAGCATAATGACATGAAAATTGACATAGAAATGTGTGACTTGCCGCGTTACAAGAACTCTCACCTAGAAATGACGTTTCTTATATTTCATTACCTTGTACTAATGAGTAACTCTTGCCATCTATTTTGCAGGCACCTGTCCCTGAATTGAAAACTCTTCCAGATCATCTTAAGTATGTTTATCTTGGCGATAAGGAAGAGTTACCGGTGATTATTGCCAAAAACCTCACCAAGGTGCAAGAAGACAATCTTATTCGTGTGCTAAGAGAATACAAGTCTGCCATATGATGGACCGTTGCAGATATTAAGGGAATCATCCCTTCCATGTGTATGCACCAAATACTTCTTGAGGAGGGAGCAAAACCAACTAGAGAAGCTCAACGTCGTTTGAACCCTCCGATGATGGAAGTGGTCAAGAAAGAAATCCTGAAGTTGTTGGGATGTAGGGGTTATCTATCCCATATCCGATAGCAAATGGGTGAGCCCTGTCCAAGTCGTTCCAAAGAAATCCGGTGTCACGGTGGTGAAAAACGAAGATAGTGACTTGGTTCCAACTAGAATTCAGACCGGTTGGAGAGTGTGTATTGACTACCGGAAGCTCAATTCTACCACCCGGAAAGACCATTTTCCCTTACCATTTATTAATCAAATGCTTGAGAGATTAGCTAGACACTCTCACTATTGTTTTCTTGATGGTTTTTCAGGTTATAATCAGATTGTAATAGCTCTAGAAGATCAGGAAAAGACAACCTTTACTTGTCCATTTGGCACATTTGCGTATAGACGTATGCCATTCAGTTTGTGTAATGCTCCGGGCACTTTTCAACGTTGTATGGTAGGTATATTTTCAGATTATGTTGCTAGCATCATAGAAGTGTTTATGGACGACTTTAGTGTGTATGGCGATTCTTTTTACAAGTGCTTAGATAACCTTACACTTATACTTAAAAGATGTGTAGAAACTAATCTTGTGCTTAATTGGGAAAAGTGTCATTTCATGGTGATTCACGGTATTGTGCTAGGCCACATTGTATCCTCTAGGGGGTTAGAAGTGGATAAAGCTAAAATAGATGTGATTAAAAACTTACAATACCGCAGTTGTGAGGGAGGTTCGTTCTTTTCTTGGCCATGCAGGTTTTTATAGGAGGTTCATCGAGGATTTCTCCAAGATTGCAATGCCCTTGTGCCGACTGTTGCAAAAAGATGTGACCTTTAATTGTGATATGGAGTGCAAAAAGGCTTTTGATACCTTGAAAGAGTTGTTGACTACCGCACCCATCATCAAACCACCGGATTGGAGCAAGCCCTTGGAGTTGATGTGTGATGCTGGTGACTATGCCGTGGGAGCCGTGTTGGGACAACGAGATGGTAAAGTTCCATATGCCATTTATTACGCTTCTAGAACTCTTAATGGCGCACAAATCAACTACTCAACCACTGAAAAGGAGCTCTTGGCCATAGTGTTCGCGCTTGAAAAATTCAGATCTTACTAGGTGGGTACGCAAGTGATTGTTTTCTCTGACCATGCTGCACTCCGGTACTTGCTAACAAAGAAAGATGCTAAGCCAAGGCTCATTAGGTGGATACTACTTCTTCAAGAGTTCCATCTCCAAATTAAGGACAAGAAGGGAAGTAAGAATACTGTGGCAGATCATTTGAGTCGATTGATTGCCTTCGAAGAAGCAATTCCTTTGCATGATAGTTTTCCGGATGAGCAACTCTTTTCAGTGGATAGCATAACTCCATGGTATGCTGATATTGTGAACTACTTGGTGATGGGACAAGTACCTAGTACCATGTCAACTTTTCAGAAATTGAAACTCAAGAAAATCTCCAAGCAATATACGTGGGATGAACCATATTTATGGAAGCATTGTGCTGACCAAATAATGTGAAGGTGCGTCCTAGAATCTGAGTTTCAATCTATTCTTAATTTTTGTCATTCATATGCTTGTGGAGGCCATTTTGGGTCCAAAAGAACAACACTCAAAGTTCTTGAGACAGTCAAGGTTCACGGACGTAAACAACATATCCCATAACTATTTGCAATATATAAAACCATAAAGATTAATACTGCAAAAATCATCTTCCAAATAACTTAGAATTTAAATAAATAAATCTAAAAACATTGCAAAATGAAAACGTTGGCAATAGCTATGTGTACTCACAATAATGGCTATTCCAAACCCTAGTTATCCTTCTTAAAAATACAAGAATAAATTCTCATAAGAAGTTTCCTAGACATCAAGACAAACTCGTAATGCACATATAAGATGATTTGTACTTAGAGGGTAGAATCAATATTTTTCGCCCGGATTTACACAAAGAATAGCTACCAAAGGCGTATAAAAATATTTTCTTAACAAAGAAGAACATTCAAAGTCATTAACGACCATGCACCATAGTTGACATAAAATGATTGTGAACATTCAAGAATTCCATAGCAATACGTACTACTGCCCATTCTTGAACTTCCTTCTTTGTGATTCACCAATATCATTCTTTTAAAATCTACAAATTAGCTTAGAAGAGGATTACTCCAATAATCCAAGTGCCCAAGTCCAAGAGAAGTAGAACAAGTGCGACGAGACGGAGCAAAATACTCAAAAACAAGAGACAGGACAATGACCAATCTTAACTCATCCAAATTCAATAATTCTCATCTCCAATTTGAATATAATTCAAAGAGGAAGAGAATGCAAAAAGAATGAGGTCATTCCAAGTTCGGACGAAGAAGTTACGGCCAAAACAGGTTTACCGAACATCGACGTCTACAGGCCAATATGCATACGGGTTTGCAAACGAATTTTCGTGACCTGGAGTAGTATGCAAACGGGTATGCGTACTAAAATCCCTGGATTTTGATTTTAAATGATGGTATGCATAAATGGTATGTGTACCATGAAGTCCAATCATCCCGAACTACTATTTTCAAACCCAAACATTTAAGAACCTTAAACACAAATCAAGTTAGGTAGAAATGAACGATAAGCAAGGTACATGGATCATTATAAGTACTCTAAGCAAATGATAAAAACACAAATCTTGCTCAAGTTTACAGACATACCTTTTGGAAGAATCCACTTGAATTCTACAGCCTTACCAAAGATTCAAAGTCATACCTAACGCAACATGTGCGCCCCAATTCTCGTGCTTCCCTCACCGTATACATAGCAGGGCATTTCTTGGTGAGGATGCACTTCCAACACAATCAATTTGTGTTGAGGTGAACAACGTCTTGCTCACCATGGCACCAAGAAAGAGTTTCTTTCCAACAACTCTTACGCCTTACAGTATTGAGAGAAACCCAAGGGACTTTTTTACTAGTTTTTCAAAGAACTTAAAGAGAGCACATGATAATTTGTGTTCCCGATTTCTTCGTTTATAACTTATAACACATAGTATCTGCAGATAATATTCAGTACTGCACAGGAAAACTCTTTTGATAAGAAGAGACATCCTAACTTTTTCATAAGAAAAGACAATACTATTATCTTGATAGGATGTGTCAGGAATTGAGCAATGAATTGATTCATGCTTTGAGGTGATACACTCATATGACTGAGATTTGAACTCCTTTTGTAATTCATTTAGTTTGCTATAACTAATTTGATTACGCAGAGGAGGATTATTGCTCTCACTGATTAGTAAATCAATGTCAACCTCAACATGAATATTATTCATCATAACTTGATTTAGCTTGTCAAGAGATTCTTGTTCTTTCTGGAGGTATAACTTAACATCAAAAGATAAGCTTTCAAGTTTATTTTCCATCCCCGAAAACACTTCAAGGGATTTTAAACCTGGTGGAGGTTTAGATTGAATTTCTTCAACATATTTTATTAAATCAGTCATGGAAGAGAAGTGGAATCCTGGATCTCGGTGGTGCATGTATTGAGATAGCACTTCTGTCCATAGAGTCAGATTGCTACAAATACTGACTTATGAGGTCTTAAATGTGTTTGCCTGCTCTGATACCAATTGAAAAAGCGGGGGTCTAACAACCACACCCAATATTTCGTTCGACAATTTGAATAGACAAACTCTAATATACTTTCAATAGAATCAACTAGACAGTCAGACTCAATCTATAAAAAGTATATCAAAGAGCTATATCTCAATTCTCAATTCAATCTGCAATCAAACAAATATGAATTTGCAAGCCCGATTGAATAAGAGAAATAACTTGGACGGTATCACAAACCAATATCAGAGTGTCAATCAATTCAATGAACAACCCAAAGGTCGGATTCAAGAACTAATTGAACTTAACGCACAACCTGTGATATTTCTATTATATAACAAAATATAATGCGGAAAAGAAATAACACAGACTCCAGAAATTTTGTTAACGAGGAAACCGAGAATGCAGAAAAACCCCGTGACCTAGTCCAGCTTTGAACACCACATTGTATTAAGCCGCTACATACACTAGCCTACTACCAATGAACTTCAGACTGGAATGTAGTTGAGCCCTAATCAATATCACACTAATCAAGGTACAGTTGCGCTCCTTACGTCTCTGAACCCCAGCAGGATTCTACGCACTTGATTCCCTTAGCTGATCTCACCCACAACCAAGAGTTGCTATGACCCAAATTCGAAGACTTGATAAACAAATCTGTCTCACACAGAAAAGTCTATTGGAATAGATAAATCTGTCTCCCACAGAAATACCTACGAGTTTTGTTCCGTCTTTTGATAAATCAAGTGCACAAGAACCAATTGATAAATTAGACTTATATTCCCGAAGAACAACCTAGTATTATCAATCACCTCACAATAATCTTAATCGTATGGAAGCGAAATAAGATATTGTGGAATCACAAACGATGAGACGAAGATGTTTGTGACTACTTTTAATCTTACCTATCGGAGATAAATCTCTAGCAAATCTTAGCAAAGATAATACTCAATCAAGATAGTAAAAGTAAGATCAGAACACGCAACTACAGAGAAAATAGTTGAGTATGGCTTCACAATCCCAATGAAATCTTCAAGTCGTTAACCTACAAGGTTTCGTGAAAAACCTAAGGTTAAAGGAGAATCGACTCTAGTCGCAACTAGTAATACACAGAAGGTGTGGGGATTAGGTTTCCCAGTTGCTAGAGTTCTCCCTTATATAGTTTTCAAATCGGGGTTTGCAATCTAAGTTACCTTGGTAACAAAGCATTCAATATTCATCGTTAAATGAAAACCTGATTAGACTCAAGCTAATATCTTTCAACCGTTAGATCGAACTTAGCTTGTTATACACAAATGAAATGTACCTTCATTTAGGTTTGAGTAACCGTACCTAAATGTGTACGCTAGGTTGGCTCAACAATTGTTAACCGAGGTTAGCTATATGAACACTCTCATATCAACCTTATTCATATTGAGTAATGGTTTCTGTTTTCCCTTACAGACTGACGACTTTTGAGTCAACTAACATTGACGGACATAGTCTAACCGGTCAAGCCTGGTTGGCACTGAATCGCGTGGAAAATACGTTGTAGCCCTTAAGTGGTTAACTTAACCACGGGTGTTATGGGTTTGAATAGTTTTCTTCTTCGTTCTCCTGCATAATTTCTTCTCTTTTTTTTTCATTGTGTGAAAAACCTAGCAGGGAGTTTGGGGCGCAATAGATGGGAATTTGAATCCAAGTGAACAAACGAGCAAGGTTTGACTGATTAGTAAAGATCTGAAATTGAATTTGATAATTTTGATTACTCCGACAGTTCTAAACCTCAAAAGCATCTTGAGGACAAACGAAGGAAAAATGAGAAGGAAAGTTTTCAGCAAGATAAACTACCAAGTGGAGTTCTTTAGTTCATCGAGATCAAACATTGTTTGCTTTGCGATTATACTAAAAAAAAAAATCATACAAATACTCTCAAACTTGAACAAAACTTTTGTGTCGGGTCCTGTATATCCAATGTTCAGTTCAGATAATGCTCTGTGGCTTGAATTGTACCTACTTCAATTTCTTGTACAAATAGTTTTAAGTACGAAAAGCAAAGAAAACTGTAACAAAATGAAATTAACAATTCCATCTGTAAGGTGAAGTGCAGTATATGATTAGCAACAAAGTTTGTTTTCCAATACAAAATTCAGTCTTGCTTTTCCATGTTTTATTATGAGCTATAGTGCAAAACTACGATATGCATACAAAAGTTATTCTCAGCTCATCAACAGAATAGGCTAATGAACTAGAAAATTGACAAACTTAAAGCAATAACAAAATCATGAACTAGTAAATTGACAAACCTAAAGCAAAAACAATCAATAACTGCATCAGCCTGCAATAGTCAACAGTAAGCCAAAATTGTTCTTGAAAAACTTAGTGGCTCACTGCAGTGCAACAACCAGAAACAAACACCACCCAAAGTATCATTCAACCACCATTGTCTTTCTAATTACATCATCCACATACTCTCATTCACTTTTATACTAAAAATTGAAAAGAAGAAAGAAAAAAAAGCCGAAAACCCGATAAAACGGAGTACAATTATCTCATCTCAACTCCAGACGTATAGTACAAAATTTCGGACGGATTAGTTCTAATACCAGACGTCATACTAAAATATGTTCCGGTTTATTAAAAAAAAAACGAACTAAAATATGTTCCATACAAAAGAATTAACATTTTTCTTATATATATATCCGACCATACTCAGGTACACATTTTAATTTATACAACCTCTGAAGCAGTTACCCATTTTAATATATACGACCATTGGACTATCTTACCTAACTTATTTTATACGACTGCATTAGTAGTGTACCCATTTTATTTTATACGACTTTCTAAGTGATGGTTATGCAAATTGATGCGTAGCTGCGGGTCGGAGTTGCATACAATTTATTTTCCTTACCAGGTTTAAGGTTTGTTGTACAAATCTTGACACATTCGGACAAGTAAATTGCAGCATTACAAATAAGGTTCATAGTACACAAGAAAACAAAGGTGCGATAAAGGAAAACCAAGCAAATTTGCGTCCAAGTATTATGGTAAATAGTAAATATATACCGCGCCGGAGGATACCATCATGACAGCAACTGTTCCGGCAACAAAGGGAATTTTCCTCTGCAAACTGCACAGTTAAGATGTATAAGGACATCAAGATGTGGTTGGAGAATAGCAAGACATAGCATCTGCACCGGAGTTTGAGTTGAGTTCTCCTTACATTAACCACGCCATCCCCGCTAACTAAAGTGCATGCACCTAAGATAACCTAAAATTAATATAAACTGCATGAAAGAGCAAAAATATACAAATCAAACATTAATTAGAACTAACAACAAACATGTTACGTACAATTAGAACCCATTTCATATCTTGTTACTAAGACAAAACACCTTACAAACATTTATATATCCACCAATTTGAATGTAGTATTGTAGTGGACAAACAATATGTACACGGTGGACTAAACTGATCATTTCCATTTTGGGTAAGGGGAAACTACTGAGAAATAACGTAAATCATCTTAAATAAGGTTAGATGTTCAGAGTTGAACTTCACACGGACAAAAATGATACTAACCCCTTCTCCCAACTATTTGCACTAAAAAGAAGATTGATCGTCCCATCATCTAAATCTGGCTTGTTGTAAAGGTATGAAGATATTTGCCTAACACACGCATTTTGTCCATAAGTTAGTGACAATGCTTCTCCTTCCTAAGTATGAGAGGTATCCACTAGCTTGTGTTGTTTTCCCACTTCCGTCCAAACCTTCTAAGTTCTAAAATAACTATTGAGATTCTCTCAATGCCGCATCTTGAGTTCTTCTTTGTGAATTAGACAACTCAAGTGAGAGTTACATGATTTTGCGTTTCGGGATTGTTTCCCTTCCTATTTATATGCGGTTTGCGAGCTTCTTGGATGATATCCCGATTTTTGTGCTCCACGATTGTCAATACCTCCTCTAATGCATTACGAACCGTGCCACCAATAAAATTAAGAGAAGAAGTTATAGCTTCGATACCCTTCGCAGAGAAGGACTTTCGTCTCCAGACCACTCTCGGGCGATCGATATGTATGCTTGAACCTGATCCCCTATGTTGTCAAGCGCGAGGTTTGGTTTTGGTAGGCGTGTCAAATTCCGGGATACATTATCATCCTCAAGTATCGATTTAGCTTTTTTTAGCAAGAACGCCCCAGAATCCATATTTTGGCTCAAACATACTTTCAATCGATTATCGATGTATACTGATAGGATGTTGAATCTTGTCTAGAGGGGAAGGATTTAGCCTTGTAGTTTTGGTAGTTTCTGCAGAAGAAGCCCTGATTGCTTGAGCAACCAAAGAATTCAAAGACGAAGAAGAAGTTATTGCTGTCATCAAGTGGTGGTATTGGTATTTGTTTTGGATATAAGATTTCTTCTTTAAAAGTTGAAACCCTAGTTATGCCTTGTTTTCTTCTATACGCCATGAATATTGATGATGAAGAAAATACCCACGACAAGAAGAAGATAGATTAACTAACAACAATCAACAATCAAATCAGCCAAATACCTAACTATAGTTGGTTATTAACTTTGTTGGCGGGGTAAGATAGTAAAAAAAAATATCAAAACTTAAGATACAGACACGGACAGAATCGCTTGTCCTTCTATTAGGGAAAAATGAAGAGTTGGATGGATCGGTAGGTTGACTCAAAAGATGGGATTTCGGTGACGATTACTCATTCATCTTAACCAAAACTAGTTCAAATGACTCAAATGAAACTAGTTATAGAGTTGTTCAATTGCTATATTCTCATAGAAGTATACAAGAACACAATTGAAGCAAAATGGGTTTGATTCACTCGAATCAATTCATGAACATTATAGCCAAGGTTTTCAAAGAATGCATTCCTTATTATATAAATGTATTAGTTCATGAACAAACCGATTTTAGAACTTTAACCACTCAAGTATGCAAACGTGTACGCATACTTAAGTAGTTGGTCTGAGTTTGGGTTCGCCAGTATGCAAACGTGTACGCATACTTCCAAACACAGTAGAAATTCCTGGATCCAAACCCTTCACCAGTACGCGTACGGGTATGTGTACTTAGGTACTCGGAATTTCACAACTAACAGGTACGCATACGGGTATGCATACTATAGTTCCGGTCATGGATCACATATATGCAAGAACGCATACTATGCTCATTATCCAATGATGGTTAAGTGTTCTAAATTCTATTTCAATCATTGAAACTTTCTTAGAGGATGAAAATAGCTGTTTTCACGAACTATTAGCATCAAAGCAATTTTCAAGTTATTGAAATAATCATAACGAAACATTCCAAGTCTACATCAAATGATTGTATCACACAAACCATGTAAGATGTTACTCGGCGATTTTTACATGATCATCTTTTGAATTTCGTCAAGAATATAAGATGAACTTGGTTGAAGCGAAAGCTTCCCAACACATATTTCGAGAAATATGTAAGCTAGTTAAACTCAGCTCGAAATCTCAAATGTGCATAATCGAATACTATATAGTAATACGACTTTTGTCTCAATATAGGAGATAGAGTAGAAATAGACTTTCCAAGTGATAGATGAGTTTTAGTCTCCACATACCTTTTGTTGATGAAGTTCCACAAGCTCTCCTTAGTAGTTCTTCGTCTTCAATTGATGAACGCCGTGAAGTATAATGCTCAACTACATAATCTATCCTAGTCCGAGACATTACTATAAGTAGACTAGAAATCAACACTTATAGTTTTGATCACTAACATTGACAAACAAGCTTTAGATAGCAACGCTTGCGAATTCGACCGAGCAGTGGTATAACAGGCATGAAAATCATACAGATTAAGGGCACATCATTCACCATTAGTTAAGAGATAATATATCAAACGTGAAGTACTTATAATAGACAAACTGATGCAAATAATAATACATATGCCCTGTGTAAGATTCATGTTTGCTTAACTTGATTTGTATTTAAGTTCTTAAAGATACATGTTATAAGAAACAAACGAAGTCGATAAGTTTTATATTCTTAAATTGCAAAGAAGAAGTTTCGATTTCAAGCTAGTACTTGACTAATCTTGAAACATGAATTCAAGTGTTTAATGTTCAAAAGGGATACATCAAGTTACATTCATGTTCATGAACTGATTTGGTCAGTACACGACCTTATTGAATATACTTGATGAATAATCTCTAATTAATTCACATACACGAACTGTTTTGATCAGTTCGCGAACCGGTTCATTTTGAGATGTTCCTGAACACTTTCGTGTCTTCTTGTACGCGAACTAATTTGCTCAGTATGGGAGCTGGTTGATTTTAAATAGTTCATGGACATTTTTTGTAATTCAATTACATGAACTGATTTGGATAGTTCTCGAACTTGTAGATATAAAATAGCTTCTGAACTCCGAGACGCACATATTGTTCACATACTATTTTTGCCAGTTCATGAACTGATTTACTTTAGACAATACAATAATATAAGGTATGGTAGAAAGATATCACATTTTTTCGCTCCTCTGTGAAGACCACTGATTATGCTACATTTGGTGACCTTGGTTATATATGTTATGTTTTTCGTGTTGATTCAAGTAACTAAGTGCTTGAAATTCAACAAACACTTTGTTTTATTCTTTTTTCTTACATAATAATTAAGATGAATGCATTTTTTTATCACTAAAAGAGCTGTTTTCCCTTTTTTATTTTATACAAAAATGGAGTTTATCGATCAGTAAAAATAACACCGGTTTTTTCATCTGGTTCTGAACCTAGCCCACTTAATCTAACTGAAGATCTTGCTCCACTATGAGTCTTCTTTAACACTCTACCCATCTTCTTGAGAGACATATTCCATTAAACCAATTGTGAGATACGCCTCTACTAGTCCAACTGCTTCAATTAAATCAATTGTGAGTTGTCATCCAGACTGAGAGTAATTGAATTCCAAATATTGCTCGATGTTTCACGAGTATAATGGGCTATTTTTGTGGGCTAATTTTGTGCACGGTTCTAAACGGTAATTACATTTGTGCACATTATTCTTTGTATTATAAGGTTTTATTTTTGCACGCTTATGGTTACCATTCTTGGTGTAATTTATTACTGAAAATGTCAATTCTTCATTATAAGAGTAAATTAAATCTTGTTAATACAAGTTTGTATCTTACTTAAGATGATCGCAATACTTGATCTTCATGACTATTCTTGTGTATTGCTTAATTTTCTTGAGATAAACATTTTTTATCATATTTTTGTAATTAGAATACCATCTCATGATGATTGTTCCTCAAAAATTATGCTCTTAACTCTTAGGTTTGTAACCTTTACTTGTAAACGTCTTTATGTTGTTCTCCTTGAAAATGACAACAAATGAGAGAAAACTTGTGCTTGATTGATATATCTTTATGGGGAGTGTGACAGTGAAGTTTTAGGGGAGAATGATACCTATAAATATATTTCCTTAGTGAAAATGATAAGTTGCGAAACTTGGTAGATCATCGAAAAAGATGGTATGTTATCTTTAGTCTTGATAATCTCTTAAGGCGTAGTTTATTACTATCCTTATTTGAAACCTTTGTCAATTTATGACAAAAATGAAGAGAATTATTTAGTAGAAATCTACTAAGACATATGGCTTTACCGAGCTTTGTCTAAGGGGGGGTGAATTACTTGTAAGAAGGTAAACTTTAAATTTAGCAAAAAGAGACAAGTAAGGCTAATGGTACAATGGATTTTGAAGCAGGTAAAAATACTATGTATTGGCATAACAGGGTGAGTAGATTGATTAGTTTTTCTAAAATGTTCTAACTTGAGTATTCTCATAAGTTTTTATTATGCTATGGATCGTCAACAAGTACAGAATGAACACATGCAGATCGAAGGCGTTGAGGATTCATGAAATCAAGAAGCATAGTGGAATTAGAGCATTATGTTTTTAAACGCCCATATGTAAAATGATTTTATCACTAAATTGACAAAGAGAGAGATTGTTAGGGCAATTTTTGGTTGAACCCACTGGCGTTGGTACATCAAATAAGTTTTCAAACTTAGATGCCAAAATGCATTCTAGATTTAGTATACTAAAGTCAGTTTCAGACTAAATTAGATTTAGTTAGAATACAGAATCAAAGTTATCCTTGGAGACTGAAGATTAAAAACTACATGAAGACATCTATGAAGAAATTCATTAATTTTAGTAATAGATACTTGATTCTTGATTATTATACCTCTCTATCTATTGAGATAAAGTGCCCACTCTTTGGGAGATTTTCAGTGACACTAAATATACTTTTGTATATACACCCGGGGATTTTTGAGCCTAATACTTTAGTGAGAATAATCATTGACCTTGGAAAGGTGTTCATGGTATATATAGTGAATGGGAAGACGAAAACAACGAGCCAAGAGTCACTTCATTTCGAGTTATCAAAAATAAATTATGAGTGATTTATTAAAGCTAAAAAGCATTGCAAAGGTTTAGTTCGTGAATAAGAAACAATACACGAACTTTTAGTGATAGTTCATGAACTAAACAACAAAAACGTGACTTAAGTCTATTTTGGACAAGTTTTTAATGTTTCATTTCCCAGACAAGGCGACTTAAATTTTAAGCAACCTAGTCTTGGTCATTCACTATAAAAAGAGGTTTCATTTAATTACACAATCCGTCCCTTGAAAAATTGTGTGTGTGTTGCATAAGGTTGTTTTCCACATCTCCGTTCTTCATGAACAAGAGTGAGATTTTAAAGACTTTACTCGGGGATCGTAAAGCAAAGGTAAGTTGTCTTTTTCTTTGATAGTTACGGAGCACGTATCTAGGCGATTACAATAATACTTGTCTATTCTAAGGTTCTTCTCTTCTGCTATAAGGTCATTCAAGGATTATTTATCATAAACCCTAGATTTGATAGATCAAGATATCAGTAGATTTTTTTCTAGATGATCTTGTGAGAAAAAACTAATTAGGTTATGAACGTGTAAACCCTAATTGTTCAGGAGTATCTTCTAAAGATAATTAACATTATGCTACAAAATTTACAAGAGAAATTCCCAAAGAGAATTGGAGTTGGATTTTTTATAGGTGCATGAATACAACTGAAGTAAGGTATTACATCTAGTCTGAAATCCGGTAGTATATAATTGGTGTAACAACTTATATTAGTGCGTGTTCAATATGAACTAGGTCCTGGATTTTTTCTATAAGATTGTAATTTTCCCGTATTAGAGCATTGCTCAGTTGAACCCACCAAGCGTTGGTATGTCAAGTTTTGTTGTCGTATTTTAGCTCTAAAACTTGAAGCTACTTGATTAGATTACTGGAGTCAACTTCGTAAGTGTTAGAGCACTACTCGGTCGAACTCGTAAGCGTTGCTATCTCAAGCTTGTTTGTCAAGTTTAGTTTATCAAAACTATATACTTGATTTCTAATCTACTTATAGCTATGTCTCGGATTAGGATAGAAGTGTGTAGTTGAGCATTAGACTTCACGGCATTCACCAATTGAAGAAGAAGATCTACTGAAGACCTTGGAGGAACTTCGTCGACAATAGGTATGTGGAGATTAAAACTTATCTATCACTCAGAAGTCTATTCAATTCTATTTACTAATGAGACCAAGTCGTATAGCTATATAGACTTTGTGTTATATACATTTAAAATTTTGAGTCGAGTTTATCTCGTTTGTATATTTCTCGAAATACAAGTTTAAAGCTTAAAAAGCTTCATCATCTACTTGACAAGTTTAGTTGTAAACAATTTATTTGTTGGAAGCTATATATTAAGTCAAGATAATCATGTGAAAATTACCTTGAACATCTTACATGATTTGTGTGAGACAATCATTTGATGTTAAATTGGGAAGTTTCGTATTGATCAATTAATCGTCTGAAAATTACTTGAAGCTAGTGGTATGTGTAAGATTACCATTGTTGTCTTTTAAGGATGTTTCAAATTGATTGAATGGGAGTTTTAGAACTACTACCAATGTCTGGATCCACACAGTATGCGTACACATTATGCGAACTGTGAAGTACTAGTTCAGGTCCGGAACTCTTGTTTCTGAACTGTGTTTGCGAACGAGTTTATCTGTAATAGGTCCGGAACTGTGGTTTGAGAACAGTGTTTGCGAACGACAAGACTAGGCAAGGTCCATAACTGCGTTTCACGTACTCAGTTTGCGAACTCAGTGGTTAGGTTCTAAAATCGGTAAGTATGACAACTTGTTCACATACTCGTATAGTTACTATTGTCTATACTCATGAACTCAGGTTTGTTTGCGAACTAAAGTCCCTGGAACTTTAATGTATTAAGGTATGTGAACTTGCTTTGCAAACCGTGACATTATGTTCATGAATTGGTTCTTGTATAATTGCTTTGTACACTTACAAACCAAATCGAATATGTTTCAAATTGTTCATGGATATTTCTATAAGATAGTGAATATTTGAACAACTCTCTTGAAACACATTTAGTTTCATTTAATTATTTATCATGATTGATTGATTATCAGATTTGATCTAGAAGTGTTGGATGAATATGGCTAAGCTAAAAAATTTCATATGGCTAACTTCGGTTAATTGTTATTGAGACAACTTGCTATACACGTTTAGGTATGGTTCACCCATATCTAAATATATGTATATTTCATTTGTGTGTATCAAGATAATACCATCAAACGGTGGAGATTGATTGCTTATTTTCTAAGCAAACTTAGCTTGAATCTTAAATCAGGAGTTCATCTAACAGTGGATATTAATTGCTTTGTTACTAAGCTATCTTAGCTTGGATTGTAAGCAAACCTGATTTGAAAGACTATAAGGAGGAACTCTATCACCTGGGAAACCTAATCCCGACACTCTCGTGTGTTCTAGTTTCAAACTAGAGTCGATTCTCCATTAACCTAGGTTTCCAGTTCTTCTGAAAACCATCACTTGGTTTAATTACTTAAAGACTTCGCTTGGGATTCGTTAAGCCAAGTCCAACTATTTTCTCTGTAGTTGCATATCGTGATCTTACTTTTTCTATCGTATTGAGTTTAATCTTCTCTCAGATTTTCTCGAGATTTATCTCCCATAGGTAAGATATAAAAAGTAATCACAAAGCTCTTCGTCTTATTCTTTGTGATTCCACAATAACTTGTTCCACTACCATATGGTTAAGTTATTGTGAGGTGATTGATATTACTAGGTTGTTCTTCGGGAATATAAGACCGATGTATCAATTGGTTCATGTTCACCTTGATTTATCAAAAGACGGAACAAAACTCGTAGGTATTTTTGTAGGAGAAAGATTTATGTATTCAATAGACTTTTCTATGTGAGACAGATTTGTTTATCAAGTTTTCGACTTTGGGTCGTAGCAACTCTTAGTTGTGGGTGAGATCAGCTAAGGGAATCATGTGCGTATAGTCCTACTGGGATTCAGAGGTGTAAGGAACGCGACTGTACCTTGATCAGTGTGATATTAGTTAAGGCTCAACTACATTCCAGTCCGAAGTTAACTTGTAGTAGGCTAGAGTCTGTAGCGGCTTAATACAATATGGTGTTCAAGTCTGGACTAGGTACAGGGGTTTTTCTGAATTTGCGGTTTCCTTATTAAAAAAATTCTGGTGTTTGTGTTATTTATTTTTCGCATTATATATTCGTATATAATTGAAATATCACAGATTGTGCGTAGTTCAATCATAGTCGATAAATCCGATCTTGTTTGTTGGATAAGACTTGATTGACACTCGGGCATTAGTCTTTGGCACCATCCGAGTTATTCTCATAACAATTAGGTTCACGGATTTCTATCTGTTTGATTTATTGACTGTGTTGAGAAAGAGATAAAACTCTTTAATATATTTCCTGATTGAGACTCAGTAACTTGGTGCTCTCAGAATTATATTGGAGTTTAGTCCATACAGATTGCCGAAAAAAATAGTTGGGTGTGGTTGTTGTACCCCCTGCATTTTCAATTAGTATCAGAGCAGGCAAACACGCTAAGATCTCATAAATCTTTGTTTGTAGCAATCTGACTATATGGACAGAAGTGCTATCACTATAAATGTACCACCAGTCTTCGATGGCTCGAATTACTTATGGTGGAAAATTGTTATGCATGCCTTTATACAAGCGCGTGATTTTCAATCATGGTTTGGTGTTGTAAATGGCTATGATCCTCCAACAGTTACAGTAGACGGTATAACTGTTGCAAAGGATATTGGTAGATATAATGAAGTCGAGATTAGTGATGCAAAGCAAAAGTATGACGGATTAAACGCTATTATCCATGCCATTACCCCATATCTTCAGCACCATGTGACTACGTGCACTAAGTCTAAAGATGCTTGGGATATCTTAGCAACTGTATTTGAAGGGAATGCCTCTGAAAAAGAAGCTAGGCTTCAAAACCTAAATTCTGATTGGGAAAACCTTCGTATGGCTGATGAAGATTCATTTGATGATTTTAATCACAAAGTGTCTGAAATTATTAATGCATCATTTGCATTAGGTAAGACTATTCCTGAAAAGGATATTGTGATGAAAATTCTCAGATATCTACCATCTAGATACGATTCTAAGAAACATGCCATCGTTGAGGGAAATAACCTTGAAACACTTTCCAGAAATACTCTTGTTGGAAAGTTAAAGATCTTTGATCACGAACATCTATCCAAGGCTGGGAAGGATATTGCATTCAAAGCATAAAAGAACACTAATCTACTTGATCAAAGTAAAAGTGTTGGCAACTCTGTGAATGATCCTATTGAAACTGAATCATCAGATGAAGCTCTTGACAACTCAGTTTCTCTGATCACAAGACAATTTAGAGATATTCTTTTGAAGAGAAGTAAACGTTTCACTAGAGACAAACCCAGATCATCATTTAATCCACATGATCGTGTTCTTCCTAAAAACAGGGATACAATTGACAATGATGATGAGGATATGCCACAGTGCTTCAAATGTAAAGGTTTTGGACATTTTTCTAATGAGTTCCCAAATCGTAAAAAATACACTGGAAACAAAGGTCTTCTTTGCAACTCTTGATGAAACATCCGATCACTATGATTCTACAAAGGATGAAAAATAAAGTGTAGCACTTTTTGGTGAAAATATCAATTTTGATAATTGTAGCAATACTCATATCAACTTTGACATTTTTCCCGTTGATATATCATCATCAACGGAATTGGAGGATGTAATGGATTTTTCTTTGTCTAATGAAAACTCTACCTCTTATGTTTCAGGTACTTCGCTTTGCCTAGCGGCATGTTCGGCCATGGTGTCTGAACCATCCTCCACGTTGACATGTCCTTATTGCACTATTCAGGGTCATGCACTATCTAATTATTTCAAGTACAAACATAAAGTAAGGTATGTCAACAAAGCGCAACGGAGATCCGATCGATTAGAAAACAAGATCAAACTTGTTTTATAGTCAAATCCATATGAGGTATGTAAATTTAACTCCTTTCCTAATTCTAAGGAAAAGGTTAGATCTCTGAGAAAGAACTAGTTCTATACGACCTATAAAGAGGGATGTTGATAATTAGTGCGGGAACCTTGTGGTGAAAAAATTATTGTTCACCCCAACACAGCCTAACTGTGTTGAAAGTGCATCTTGTCTCATGTGCCCGAAAGAAAAAGGGACAAGAACTGTCCACAACCGAGCTCTAGGGTCAGAAACTAATCTAGTTTGTATCTTGAATATCATTGCTTGAATTTTCATCTTTCAACTCTACAAGTAATGGTATATTGAAAAGATTTCACCCTAGTTGAATAAAAGGTTAAAATCGATATTTTTACCCTCTTTAGGGTTATTTGTGTTGATCGTATGTGAACCCTACTTACCCTGTATATAGGTTCCGTAATCTTGCAGTCCTATTCCTTATTTGGGACTCTTTTCATCAAAAGGTTGCTTGTAGAGTTGTTTTATTTGTTTTTTCACAAACCAATATTTTAAAATTATGTAGACTCCAAGCACTATTTGTTCTGATGGAAAGGATGACAGTATGATTGTCAAGTCGTCAATCATGATGGAAAAAGAGAAATTTCATTCTTCTAATACAACTTTGAAGAGAAAAAGAAAGAATATGAAGAAACCAAGAGCTAACAACTTAAATCTTCAAAAGTTTTATGTTGTTCTGGAAGAGTTAAAACAAACCAGGATAGAGATTCAGGAAATAAAATATATTGTTCTAAGATCTCTGGAGATTCAAAAGGCCCTGTTCGACAACAGTCAAGAAGGTTTGTTGGAATTGACTCCTTTCTTCATGAACCTTATGTTCCAATGTCTGTTGACGAAAAGGAGTTCGGGGACGATAAATAATTTTTCAAAATTCTTAATGTCTAGGAAACTTCTTGTGAGAATTTATTCTTGTGTTCGAGAAGAATAACTAGGGTTTGGTATAACATATATTGTGATTACACAAGCTATTTCCAATATTTTTCATCTTGCATGTTTTTAGATTTATTTATTTAAATTCTAAGTTTTTGGAAGATGAACTTGCAGTATTGAATCTTATTGGTTTTATATATTGCAATTGTCTTATGAGATATATGTGCCTTTACGTTCGTGAATTGTGTTATTATCTCATATATACTCAAATGTTAAGTCTATTATGTCTTTATGCATATATTGATAAAAGATAGAATGAACTTTGTGAGAAATTCCGCAGTATTGATCTTTCCCTGATCCACTATTATGTGAAAGTACTGTACTTACTCCGTAAGTTTTCTTATGTTGAGTGATTTCCGACTAAATTAATCTAAAAGATCTTCTTGTGGTTAATTTACTCGAGGTTTACTGGATACAAATCTATGTGATTTGTTAATGTCCAAAGAAATCATTCTTTTCTTGTAAAAGTAAGGTCGATCATGTTGTTCTCTTGGGAATGACATCAAATGGGGGAGAGTTCTTAATTGAACTTGTGCTTAATTGCCATATCTTTGTGGGGAGAGCGGTTGTGGAATTTGAAGGGGTTAACTTGTATCTTAAAAAACTCCTTGATGAAAACACTAAGTTTCGACTATGTGAAATCATCTAAATATGCATATCATCTCCTTGTTTAGTCATGAATTATCTTTTGAGAATTTATTACGATCCCATAGTTTTCATACCTTTTGAGGAAACCGCAAATGCAGAAAAACCCCGGGACCTAGTCCATATTTGAACACCACACTGTATTAAGCCGGTACAGACACTATCCTACTACAATTTAACTTCATACTGGAATGTAGTTGAGCCCTAACCAAGTCTCACACTGATTAAGGTATAGTCGCGTTCCTTACGCCTCTGAATCCCAGCAGGACTCTACGCACTTGATTCCCTTAGCCAATCTCACCCACAACTAAGAGTTGCTACGACCCAAAGTCGAAGACTTATAGACAAATTTATCTCACACAGAAAAGCTTATTCTGATAGATAAATATGTCTTCCACGGAAGTACCTATGAAGTTTTGTTCCGTCTTTTGATAAATCAAGGTGCACAGGAACCAATTGATAATTCGGTCTTATATTCCTGAAGAACATCCTAGAAATATCAATCACCTCACAATAACTTAACTATATGGTAGTAGAAGAAGTTATTGTGGAATCACAAAGAATGAGACGAAGAGCTTTGTGATTACTTTTTATATCTTACATATCGAAGATAAATCTCAGAGAAGATAGTACTCAACACGATAGAACATGTAAGATCAGAATACACAACTACAAAGAAAATAGATGGATCTGGCTTCATGAATCCCAAATGAAGTCTTCAAGTTGTTAACCTATAATGGTTTTGGAAAAACCTAGGTTAAAGGAGAATCGACTCTAGTCGCAACTAGGACACAGGAAAATGCCGGGATTAGGTTTTCCAGTTGCTAGAGTTCTCCCTTATATAGTCTTCAAATCAGGGTTTGATAGCTTAATAACAAAGAAATCAATATTCACCGTTAGATGAAAACCTGATTTAAGATTCGAGCTAAGTTTGCTTAAAACCAAAGCAATATCTCTCCACCGTTAGATGGTCTTAGCTTGTTACACACAAATGAAATATACTTTCATTTAGATGTGGGTAACCGTACCTAAACGTGTATATTGAGTTGGCTCAACAATAGTTAACCGAAGTCGCCATATGAAAATTTTTGTCTTAACCACATTCATCTAACACTTCTAAATCAAATATGATGATCAATCAAACATGAAGGATAATAAAGTGAATCTAATTGTGTTACTCATATAGTTTTTCAATTGTATATATCTCATAGAAGTATATAAGACCCAATTGAAACAAAATCAGATTGATTCGTAATCGCACAAAGTACTTATACCGAAATCAATTCATGAACATTAAACCACGATTTGCAAAGATTGCATTCCTTAATTTATTAATGTTATTTGTTCATGAGTATGAAAACATACTTAACCGATTTTAAGAGCATTAACCACTAAGTTTTGCAAGTACGCAAACTTTAGTTCCGAACTTAAGTTTGGTCCAAGATTTTACAAACGGGAGTGCAAACCTGCAGTCCGGACCTAACTCACGTAGAACCGTTCGCATACTTGTATGCATCTACATTTTTGTATCCGTACAAGCACTACAAAAATGATGCTCTATTGGGATGACCATAATCTGTCACAATAGATCGTTTTTCCGTCACAATTGTTCTCAACTCCCATTTCAATCATTGAAACATCATTAGAAGATGACAATAGTTGTCTCACACAAACTATTAGCTTATAAGTAATTTTCAAGTGATTGAATGATCAATATGAAACTTTCCGAGTCGACATCAAATGATTGTCTCACACAAATCATGTAAGATGTTTCAAGGCAATTTTCACATGATCATCTTTTGACTTATTATTTAGTTTCCAACAAATAAATTGTTTCCAACTAAACTCGTCAAGAATAATGATGAACGTAGCTAAAGCAAAAAGCTTCCAACACATATTTCGAGAAACATATAAGCGAGTTATATACTCAGCTCGAAATATCCAATGTGTATAATATAAAAGTCTATATAGTTATACGACTCAGACTCATAAGAAGATATGATACAATAGACTTCTGAAAGATAGATAAGTTTAAGTCTCCACATACCTTTGGTTGATGAAGTTCCTCCAAGCTCCCCTCATTAGATCTTCGTCTTCAATCGATGAACGTTGTGAAGTCTAAAGCTCAACTACACATTCTATCTTAATCCGAGACATAGCTATAAGTAGACTAGATATCAAGACTTATATTTTTGATCCAGCAGTTTGCAAACGGTACACAAACCGCAGTCCCGGACCTAACTCAGGTAGAACCGTTCGCATACTGGTATGCAAACTTGGTTCCCGGACTTTAACAGTTAAAACTGTTCGCATACTGGTATGCAAACAAGGTTTCTGGACCCGAATCATACCAAAACAGTTTGCATACTAGTATGCATATTGTGATGTATCCATACAAGGGTTAATCATTCTCAACTCCCATTTCAATCATAGAAACATCCTTAGAAGACGGCAATAGTTGTTTCACACAAACTATTAGCTTATATGTAATTTTCAAGTGATTGAATGATCAATACAAAACTTTCTGAGTCGATATTAAATGATTGCCTCATACAAATTATGTAAGATGTTTCAAGGCAATTTTCACATGATCATCTTTTAACTTATTATTTAGTTTCCAACAAATAAATTGTTTCCAACTAAACTCGTCAAGAATAATGATGAAAGTAGCTAAAGCAAAAAGCTTCCAACACATATTTCGAGAAATATATAAGCGAGTTATACTCAGCTCGAAATATCCAATGTGTATAATATAAAAGTCTATATAGCTATACGACTTAGTCTCATTAGGAGATAGAATAGAATAGACTTCTGAGTGATATATAAGTTTAAGTCTCCACATACCTTTTGTTGATGAAGTTCCACCAAGCTCCCCTCAGTAGTTCTTCGTCTTCAATCGATGAACGCCGTGAAGTATAAAGCTCAACTACACATTCTATCCTAATCCGAGACATAGCTATAAGTAGACTAGAAATCAAGACTTATAGTTTCGATCACCTAAAATTGACAAACAAGCTTGAGATAGCAACGCTTGCGAGTTCGACCGAGCAGTGCTCTAACAACGTGCATAGACCAGATTGGTTGTCGGCGTAGTGATACCGAAGGAACTGAGTAACTTGGAGTTAGTTTACTTGGTCTCAACTATATGAAGTTACAATAATAATTTGTATATCGGCTTAATTATGAGATTATTCAAAACTGGACTAGATCCCATGGTTTTTCTGCATGTGCGGTTTCCTCGTTAACAAAATCTTGTTGTATGCCTTTGCTTTATTTTCCGCATTATAATTATAATAAAAGTAATAGCATGGTACGTTAACCCAACAATTGGTTTGATCTCATAGTTTGGTTCGGATTTCGAACTTACTCTATATATGAAGTGTGCATCTTGTTGAAGTAATTTTCTTGACATTGCTTGTTTGTATTAGATTACACAAGGTGTGTTATCGAAAAGATTGTGATGTACTTGGCACCCTCGTTTCAATCCTAAAAGTATTATCTTGATGGGTAACTATTTTAGGAAGCTCGTCTCGTTTACCTGTAACATACACCAAAATTCCTTAAGGATTCTTCTAGGTCTTTAGTCTTAGAGATCTATCGATGGTTTAATCCCTCCAGATGCTCTAAAATCAACCAAGTCATCTGATATGTTAGTTGATAAAAGAGAATCCATAGAAAAAAGGGATGTTCTCTTAAAAGGAGCAAAAGACAAGAATTTATCGGTTAAGAGTATTAAGCTTCATCGTCTTAGAAGATTATCCCTTAATCTCATTAAGGAATGCGAAAAAGGAAGATTTATGGAAAAAAATCTCTTTGATGCTATTAAAGATACTCTTGAATTCTTGTGGTGTGTTGCTCACTTTAAAAACGAGGTGAATTCCTTGCAAGGTACATGCTCTCATAAGCTTTGTTATCATTATGGTAAAATTGGCCATGTTATCAAGTCATGTATACTCCTTAAAAAGGGAACTGTTATTTGAGCTTCTGTTATATATTGTGTTGGAAGCCTTTGGCCTTTGGATGATATCCTGTATGTACATGTATTCTGCCATATTGCAATCTGCTCTATAAGTTGCATAGTTATTATTGTAACCCGTTCTTTGAGTTTTCGCTCTTATATTTGGATTTCTTGCATGGGTCATCAAATTTATTTTTGTAGAGACTATCAATCAGTCCTATTATAAAATATAGTATGTTAGCTTTGTCATGTTGACTTGGTCCAATTGATATAAGGTCCTTTCTTTAAAAAAAATAAAATCAATTTGGTCCTGGGATAATCGTTTCCCATGTGATGACGCCATCAATAGCGCGATCATTTTTTCAAAAAAAGTGACATAAATACCATTTTCTCTATTTTTTTCTAGTTTCTTCATAAAGATAAATAAAAAAAACTTAAAACTTAAATATCTTTTAAATCACAAGTTAAAAAATATTAAGTTTTATATATATGGAAAAAACTCGACGAGATATTTCCATCGAGTACCATTGTTGCTATACTTTTAAGCTTTTAATTTTTACCTTATTCTTTAGCTAAAAATCAATTATAAAAGGAACTAACTTACGAGTACCGTTTAAAAAATGAACTACTTGAATGAACTATCATACTAGCTAGTTCATTCTATAAAGTTTATTGCTTGAATGAACTATCATATGAGTTCATTCTACAAAATGAACTCCTAGAGTGATTTAATATACAAGTTTATTCTACAAAATGAACTATTATATTATGATTTCATTTTACCATATAAAAAACCATTAGGAGTTCATTCTACAATTTGGACTATCATTTACGAATTCATTTTACAATATGAACTACTGCAATGGACACCTATTACGAGTTCAATATACAATATGAACTACCATAATTAACTATCATTACGAATTTATTTTATAAAATGAATTACCATTCCTACAATATGAACTACCATTATAAATACATTCTACAATATAAACAAGTTCATTCTTCAAAATGAACTGCTAGAACTAGAATGAACTACCATACTCTAAAATAGTGTTCATTCTTGGATATGAACTACCATTATACGGAAAAAAATTAAAGTTTTGAAACATAATACTATGGGTACTTATTGTGTAGATCTCGTCGAGACCTCTCCGAGTATAAAAAATTTATTAATTTTCAACTTATAGTTTGAGAAATATTTAATTTTTAAGTTTTTTTTTTTTTTTTTTTTTTATGTTAAAAAGAGAAATAAATTAGTAGATAGAAAATAAATACTCCCTCCGTTCCTATTATAAAGGTGGAGTTTAAATTTTTTGCAGTCCCATTAGATAGGCGGAGTTCCAATTCCAAGGTTATTTTTTCCACAAACACCCTTATTTATGATGCATGGGTATTATACATTTTAGTTAAATGTTAGATGTAGATATATAGATTAATATTTGTATTCCGATTAGGTAAGGGTAAATTAGGAAAGTAAGAAGAAATTTATGAAACTTAGATGTTTTCTTATTCTAAGATAATGTACCTTCTCCGCCTTTATAATAGGAACATGGGGAGTAAAAAGATAGTACAACTACATATTAGGTTGAAAGATTGAGAGAAGATAAAAGAGAAAAAAAGGTGCTTTAGATATGCTAATATTTTTGAATAAATAAAGATCAAACTAAACATACCTTTTGTTGGTGGACCAAAGTGACTTGGGACCACCTAAAATAGGACCAAACTTAAATTTCCCCTTTATTTTTATTTTTTATTTATGGTCTAACACTAAAAGTCCATTAAACCTATAAGGCCTATTCCTATGCACCATGTCAAAATATTCTATTTGGAATACCAGTGCATGGAAAACCAGTAGCGCTACTATGGTAAAAGAGATAAGTAATTGAATTCCTAGCAAGTGATATTGTCAATAGCGTCAACGCTAAAAACTCTATTGCTGGATATATTCAGAATATCGCTCGATATTAATTATATCGCCAACGGTCGACACCTCCCGTCTTATTCCTCTTCTTTCACCTATAAACAAAATTCTTTAGTTACTTTCTTCCAGATATGAGTGAGAAAATAAAAAGAAACAAAAAAACTCAAAGGATCTACTAGCACCCCAGTCACTAGATTAAATTATGTCAAAGATAAAGAGTGCGGAGTTTCAAAATGTTAGACAACTAGCTGGTGATGGTGTACTCTCTGTGCACATATTTGACCATCCAGAGCGAGTTAATTCAGTCGCATTAAGAGGTGGTTGGTTATAGTTATGTACAGTGTTTAGGTACCTTCCCCCTGTTGTTTAAGAAAGAGTCCGAAGATATCCTTGGTGGCGGTTATATTATATACAACCTAGAAACCATAGGACTCAAATAATTCAAGTTATTTTCGAACGATGGTGGAAGACTACAAATATGTTTTTTTTTTTCCACAGAGATTTTAAATGCGGTAAGTTTATTTTTATTGTAATGAAAATTTTAAATTATGTCTTTTGTTTTATAAAATTCAACAAACTCTAACCATGAATATGTTGTTAAATAGGAGTTACACCGTTAGATTTGTACATGTTAACAGGAATTTCATGTGAAGGAAATTTACTTCCATATAACAAACTAAATTGGGAGTCAGAAGATAGATCGAAATAAAGACTTCCTTTATACTCAAATTGATTTAGAAGGAAATCAAGCACACGACAACTAAAAGCATATGGATGAAAAGTGGTTGGGTCGATTTTTTTTTACAACGTTATTCTAGGAAAATGGATCAAAACAGGGAAGAAAATAAATAATATTTGTGAAAAGACAAGGGTACCCAAATACACCACAATCTTTAATTTATACACATATAAGTCCTCTTACCGAAAGTGATTGTCTATGGACAAAGTCGAGACAATACTACAAATCGGTATTCACACTTTGTGTGATCGTCTATGGATACGAGATCGAGACAATACAACAATCAAAGCGTGATTACTTGATAATAGGTTCAGACTTAACCAAACACTATAGGATCACTATCAAGTAATACGGAATTAACGTTTGTGTAATTTACTTTAAATTATAATAAGAACAATTATAATTGCGGAAAAGAAGAGTAAATGACACAACAAGATTTTGTTAACGAGGAAACCGCAAATGCAGAAAAACCGGCCCCGGGACCTAGTCCAGAATTGAATACTCTCAGAATTAAGCCGATATAAAAAATCTAAACCAACTTCGTATAGTTGATACCAAGCAACTAAACCTATAGTTCACTTAGTTTCTTCAGTATCCATGCGCTTCCGACATTCAATAAGTGCACACACTGGAACAATTCCTTTGGATCGTATTCCAAACAGTAAAGGAACAACAAATCTGTTCGGTAACAACTCTCTTGATTCTTTTAGATGAAGATATCTCAAGTCATATGCAAATGCTCTTCCGTTTAATCAATAAACTCCTTTACCTGGTTAGATCAATCTATCCAACAACTACCGAAGTAGCAGAGCTTAAATTTGCAATCAATCAATATAGATTCAAACAAGAAACTATAAGGTGATACCGATCTTACACAACTAAACAATCGAATAAATCCGATTCTAGTTGGATCCCTGCCGATCAAGGTTTGTGCACACCCAAAGATATAAAAACCAAATCAGAAATCTTCTTTGTCTTCAAATCTTCTTTAATCTTCAATAAACACCTGCACAACACCACTTGAATCTCTTGTGATCAATCACACACAGTTGGGAGTCTGTTAACAATGGATTATCACAAGATGTCTTTAGATCTACAAACAGTTCTAAAGATCCCGTCGACACTTCGATCTAGTTTGAGTGAATCTTATCTCAGAAGAGAAGATTCTCAAGAATAAACAAACTAGGTGCAATCAAAGTTCAACAACCGCTAGTCAATCAAATCAATCGAAAACTAAAATAAACTGCAATTATCCAGTTTCCCACCAACGGTACTCGTAGATTGCTTCTTGATCCCACATAAGTCTTTAAACGAGCGATCGTAAGAGATTTCTCCTAATTAGGGTACTTTCCTCTCCGGATAGACGGCTCCACCAGAAACAACAAGGAGATAAAGTTTGCATGGCTCTTAGGATAGTTTGCTCAAAATGCAAACTTGGGTGTTTATAGACCAAGGATGTTTGGACACCAAGGAATTTCCAAAACCGAATTATTCTTAAGATATGCAATAAATGCCCAAACTCGGTTTTCATAATTCCCGAAATGCTCGTCAATATTTCCGAAATCTCACTAGAAAATCTCCAATTAGTAAATGCACATTTCCAATTTTTATTTTCCAGAGATATGCATTTAATTGCTGGTAATTAAAAGCATATAAAACTAACAACCTTAATTAAAAGATTCTTAATTTATTTGGTCCGGGATCTCCTTGAGTTATTAAGGAATATCGTTGAACAATAAAAGATAAGAGTTACTGAACATGTTCAAAGTATGTCGACATCTTTTCTTTGTAAATCTTTTTTCATATTTACAATCTTGGAATCGATTATACCACACTTCCAAACACGTTTAGAATTGGTTCATCTGTATTCCAAGAACAACTATGTGATTGATCAAATATCAATTCACTAATCATGGGTTTACGGTTTTACCAAACACAAGGATCGGTTCTACCTTAACATGGTTACTAGGACCGGTTACATCAGTTAACAGGATTGGTTACATCAATTACCAGGACCGGTTACCATATTCTCATGGTATTACTTGTGATCGGTTACACAAGTCACTAGAATGGGTTACACCAATTACCAGGATCGGTTACACCAATTACTAGGACCGGTTAAGCCAATTACAAGGATCGATTACACAACTCTTTTGTGATGGGTCACACCAATTACCAGGATCGGTCACACCAATTACAAATATCGATCATACCATCTCAGGTGATTACTTAGGATCGATTATACTAATAAAAGTCATACCAATACATAAATCAGGCATTGTGATTAGTTTTACCAAGATACACAACAAGTTATGATCGGTTTTACCAACTCACACATATTGGTAATCCAAAGATATGCAATGAATAACAATACCAATAAGCCCAACGATTTCCCTTTCGATTCATAAAACAAGTTCATGAATGTACTTCCTTTAAACAAATGTAAACATTGTTTCCTAGGACGAAATCTTCACCTCTACCTATACACATAATCACAATAGCATTCATACGATTATGTCGATGTCTTATATACGGAGTTCAAAAGATAAGCGTTATACTTCGTATCCTAATTCCTTAACACTATGATCATGTGATCCTGTCTTATTACAAGAGTATAATCATTCACAGCTTCGCAGTTTTGTTTTCTATATAGCACGACTTGAAAGATACGTTAAGAATGAAACAATTCAAGTCAAAATATTACTAACCTCAAGAGGAAGGATGATGTCATCGTTGTAGCTTGTTACTTCTTCACATTCTTCAAGTCTTCGAGTAATACTTGTATGTCTCATAATCCTAGACTTTCTAGTCTAACCTATACGAAGTCGTCTCTAGTACATAATCAAGCGACTCTTTAAATGAGTTTTGATTCACTAAAATATGACAACCAAACTTGACATACCAATGCTTGGTGGGTTCAACCGAGCTATGCTCTAATAATTTGTACGTTGAACATTATGAGGAGCTTGCACGTCTGTTTGTCTTGTGGATAATATGCCAATTTCTATTTCCAAATGCTAGCTCAGTGGTGTTAATTAGTTTTCTCAAATCATTAGAAGATTTAGAGCAAGCACCAAGATATGAGCGGGGGTCTCCAATTTTATGTGAACTTTACATAGCCCTCGGTAATTGCTCGACGTGTGCTTAGAGACTATAAGTTGGGTAAGAAGATAAAAGACATCAGAAGAAATATGGAATACAAAGAAATTGTGCCCGCTCCACATGCTTGGAAATTGATGTGTGTTTAGAGATTAAGAGTTGTATATGAAGACAAAAGACATTTGGATTGAAGACTAATACCAAGAAACTGTGCCAGTTCCATTTACTTGGGAATTAATGTGTGTCATTTCCATGGTACGAGTCCTGGTGGCGAAGTCGTGAAAGTGAAAGAAAAAGTTTGAGACGTCGTTCTATGCAGAATATACCAGAAAGTTATACTCCAAATATAGTGAGATACAAGTAGTACGTGAAGATGATGAAGTCATGGACATGGAAAAAACTACTGGAGGTTTGTTTAACCAACTACACTATAACTCCAGGTGGTGGCTTGAACACTAAACAATTAGGTAATCTGCTCTGTTTACCCCAACTGCCTCAGCCACATCAGCATTTCACGCATTTAAACCTCAAGTATTGCTATCGTGTTCCCATCCGTCCGAGTGAACTCGTTAGTTTTCAAGGTCATGGCGATTATGATGAGACTCAATCACCAAGTCAGTCTCAAACCGGCTCAGTCTCTGAAATGTTGAACAACACTCTTGATCTGGAAAACATGGCCAATTGGATCTTTAATGGTGTGGGAGGAAATGGTCAGGGAAATGAGTAGTTTATGGATGTAATTTATTTTAAATATTTCTAATGTAAACTTTTTATTTTTATTAATGAAAATTATCTTTAAATTAATGTTCAAATCGAAACTAGTTTTACATTTCATGAAGTCCAACATTTAATTAAAATTAACTGCAATTGCATTATATAATACTTAATCAAAATTAAATCCTTGCGCATGAATCTTGTAGAGTTGATAGCATTCATCATGCTTAAACTGTCTTCCATTGTCTTCAAAAAATTTGGTACGATCTTTCATTTTCAGTTCACCGATTGAAAACCCAGGATGATCCCCTTTTATCATCCACAAAATTTGCGCGTACTTTCTCACTTCGTTATTGATGAAGCAATATCTTTCTCGAAAACACTCATTTGTTCTTCTTGAATTTACATGATTTAACGTCATAAACCTTCAAAACACAATGTCATATAAATAAAAAGTCGCTAAATTGAAATCTCTATCGCTTGCAACTGATATCCAACATCGAATTAGAAAAACATCTTCTTCTCGCTTGAAGCGAACACTAGCCACTTTGGTGTAGCGAGCACTAGCCATGTTGAAATGAATTTGAAGTTGAGATGGTGTGAGTTAAAATTGATTTGAAGTTGATTATTTATAACGGGTGAATTCCTGGCTGTTAGATGATGAACTGCTGAACAATGATCATACCAGTAGCCTTGATAACAAGACTAACATTGCCGCTATAATGGCCATCGAGCGATGGACTTTATATTGCTCGCTAGAGATCCTATCACGTATGCCTAAGTGTGATATATTTAACACTTTAACACATATATTTGCCATACCCATAGTGGATGCAAAAGTGGCAAACTACGTTGGACAGTTTGACTTTACATATGCCTAAAGAAGACATGAGAAAATACCAGACGGGCATTTAGACCCTTAACCACGGCTGGGCTGGATTGTAAAGCCTAATATACTTATCCTCCGTACACGTGGAGGAAAAAGGCACCAACCGAGTGAGGCTCCGATTGTCATTTTAGTATAAACTTAGGGAGAAATTTGTAACAATGCAAACTAGGGTTTTTTTCGTTTTTAAAGGAACGAGATACCAAGTCCATATTTCTTCTCCCTCTCAAAACCCTACTCTGAAGTTTATCAGGCAACGCTCTCGAGAGGTTTCTCTTTCCATCTGCAACCATGGGTATTTTCCGATTTCACTTAACCCTCTTTGATTTATGTGTGATCTTTCCTAATTCCTCATTTTGATTTCGTAAAATCTGGTTTGGTTTTTGCAGGTATCTCTCGTGATTCTATGCACAAAAGACGTGCAACTGGAGGAAAAAAGAAGGCTTGGAGAAAGAAGCGAAAGTAAGTCCAATAGAACCCTGATTTCAGTTTTTGATTCATTTTATTTTTGAGCAAAACCCTAATCTGCATCTGTATCGGTCTGTTTTTGTTAGGTACGAGCTCGGAAGACAGCCCGCAAATACCAAACTTTCGAGCAACAAAACTGTTCGAAGAGTTAGGGTTCGTGGAGGAAACGTGAAATGGAGAGCTCTTAGACTCGATACAGGAAATTTCTCATGGGGAAGTGAGACTGTAACCAGGAAATCTCGTCTTCTTGATGTCGTTTACAACGCATCTAACAACGAGTTGGTTAGAACTCAGACTTTGGTCAAGGGTGCTATTGTTCAAGTTGATGCTGCTCCATTTAAGCAATGGTATCTTCAACATTATGGTCTTGATATTGGACGCAAGAAGAAGACTACTTCTGCCAAGAAAGAAGGAGAGGTAATACTTTTTGGTTACTTATATGTTTATGGTTGATTTGAAATTCTGTTTGTGGGTTCTTAGATTTAGTTAGCACTTTTAAATTTATTATATAATCATGATGTTGAAGTGTCTATAAAATTTGTTGGATTTAGTGTCTCGTTTTTACATTTATTTAAGGATACTGATTATGTTCAATGCCGGTGCACCTGTTATTCATCGCAACAAACAGTTTTATGTTGCACGTCTCAGAGTAAAAAAATTTCAATTGCATACATAGTTACTGATAGAGTTTATATACTATCCTTTTAGGGAGCAATTTTGACACTACTTCATTGCATAGAATCCCAACTGGGTATCACTATGCTTTGATGCAAAACCCCTATGTATGCTGATTTTCTTGACTTGCCAAATTTGGTTAAAGAAATGGGGTTATATGCTCTTTGGACTAATCTCTTTTGTTGTTTTTTCTGAAATAAACAATGCTTCCTAGAATGTTAAATCAATTTTAGTATTGATCTTGATCTTGATCTCTAGACTCTAGAAATATGTTCATGATGTTGATACATGAATTTCGTTCCTGCATATTAGGAGGCTGAGGCTGTAGCTGAGGAAGCAAAGAAGAGCAACCATCTCTTGAGGAAAATTGAGAGTCGTCAAGAAGATCACAAGCTTGACTCACATATTGAAGAGCAATTCAGTGGTGGACGATTATTGGCTTGTATCTCATCTCGCCCTGGGCAGTGTGGTCGTGCTGATGGGTATGTAGAAATTCTTATGCTTCCTTTTTGCCAGTTTGATATTTAATTGTAGACATTCTTAGTTAATCCGAAAAAGTTGTTAAATACTTGGACAACATTGTAATGCACATAATCCAGCCATAGTGACATCTGAGTTTTGTTGTTTCTTAACAGATACATTCTGGAAGGCAAAGAGCTCGAGTTCTACCAGAAGAAGCTCCAGAAGAAGAAGGGCAAAGGAGCTGCTTAGAGGCTGTCTCTAGCTACTTCTCATCTTTTTTAGCTCTTTTCTTCTTAAATTTATATATTTGGATTATTAGGTATGAAGTGTTCTAATCTTAGATTGGAGTTGGAGTTTTGTTTCTTTAAGCCAGTTTTTGTAATGTCTTTGATCGAACAAATGTCAGTTAAACATCAAATTTGTTAAGTCGGATATCATCTGTTTGTCTCTCAGTTTTCTTTACATTCTTACTGTTCTAACATTTATACATCTTGGTAATCATCTGAATTGGTAGTATAGGCTGGGGTAAGTTGATGAATTGGAGAGTAGTAAGCACTCACTGTGGAGTAGTAACAACTCCAATTTAGTGATGTTTCGAAGTGTGGTACCAGCTACAATAATTATGTTCATGATATTAGTGTTCTGTTCCTATTAATAGTGCCTGCTGCAGCATCCTTATTTCTGGTTTCTGGTTATTGTAACGTATCAGTCACTTGCCAATTCGACTTGCGTAAAGGTAGAGGAGTTCACGAATTTGTTCAACAATCTTTGCACAGGAGTAAAAGGGATATGTGATGCAAACCAATTATTCGGGACACTATACCAATTATTCGGGATATGTGCATAACTCAAAACAGCTAAAATTATTCGGACGAATCAAAGCCTATTATAATTCACAGCAAGGGATCATTTTGTTTGCAAGAACTCGACTCTTGTAGATAACAATGGGGTTACAAGTTAAATGGAATCTTCATGAAATGGTACTATTTCATTTGCTGGCTTCCTTTAGGGCTTGAACAAAGGCGTCCTTGACGTGAGGGTTAGATGCTGCAACTCTTTGAGATGTTATGTTGAACTCATTTCCAGATCTGAAGAAACAAGCAAAAAGAAAGAAAAAAAAAAGAACAGATTCAGATCACACTTTCATCAACTTATCAGGTCTTTTAGGTAAGACTTAAAAACCGAGACATTTGGTTTGCAGTGTGAGTTTCTTACGGATCAAACACAACACCTCCGGCTTCTTCCACAATCACAGCTCCACCGGCTACATCCCTGAATGGAGTGAGTTCAGGTTAAATTGTCTGCAGCATTTATGGTATAAGCTAAGATGTAAGAACATTTCAAATAACATACCATGGACCACCAAATCCGAGTTCATAAAAGAGATCAAGCCTCCCACATGCAATTCCGCACAGGTTTAGTGCACATGATCCACTCATTCGAAGGGATCTCACCTGATAACTCAAATAATTAGTCTTTCACTAGCCTTGAACAAGTACAAAGATTAGAAAGAAATTATTCTATCTTACCTTGAACAGTAAACTGTTAATTTTATTTGTAGTTGCATCCACAGTAGACTTGTCACGCTTGGTTCCAACCTGCGCAACAAGAAACATAAGATAAAGCCAATTTCCGTACCTGCATGACATTGTGCTTTAAGACATGTAGAAGAGACAACGTTCAGAGCAAAAATGTAAAAAGCACGACTTGTCAAGTGAGCCTTAAGTTAAACATGTCACTCTAGTTCAGATATAGCAAAGGTCAAAATTATGATAATTATGGAATTTATGATCCAGTGTTGGAGGAAACTATACAACCTAAAAGTATAGCAGTACTAGAGATTCTTCATCTATTTTTAAAATAAAATAAAATTAGAGATTCTACACATTAACAGCATTGGCTAGCACTAGAAGACAATTAATATTGAATGTTAAAAGAAAAAACTCAAAGATCCATCAATAAGAACACATGAACGTACCTCAGTTGCAAGAAGGGACTTCACCAATTCAGTTTGAGAAGAAACTGCAGAGTTTGAGAATATTAGTATGTTGTAGCACGGTTTAGTGATGACACAAAATCTACATCAGTGTATCATTAGTTACCCACCTTTGATAGGCGTGCCATTCAGGAATGCACCTTTTCCACTTACCCCAGTGAAAAGCTACACATGACAAATTCGAAAGAAAAGTTATTACATAAACTTGTTTAAAAGCATAATCTAACCTAGAAGCCAACATTCTAGATCAACAAAAAAGTAGGTATCAATTTCTAAAACGGTGAATTCCAGCAGTGCAACAAAACTGAGTGACCAATGATTGAACTGAATGCATTTCATACTTTTAATGCAAAACATGTGGCCAAAGTACTCACTTCATCGATGATTGGATTGTAAACGACCCCAACAGTAGGAACCTTTCCAATTGTAAGACCAATCGACACACAGACAAAAGGGAACCTACAATAGCCCCATTAAGAGTATTACAATACCGATAAAACAATAGTGAAGTTGGAGAAAACATACAAAAAGTTAACATGATTTATAAGAAAATGAAAAATACCCGTGAACAAAATTAGTGGTTCCATCAAGTGGATCAATAATCCATGTTGGTTCATCAGTAAGCTCAGTAGTACCATTAGCAGCATCAGTCTCTTCTCCGATGAACTATTAAAAATGAACGTACAACACTTCAACCAAATTACAACAATCCACTGGTTGGAAAGTAAAATCCAAGATCGTCAAGTAAATACAACAACAATTCATTTTTATTCACCTTGTGTTCTGGGAAATGTTGTTTAAGATGATTGAAAATAAGCTCCTCACACGCCTTATCAGTCTCTGTAACCAAATCAACCTACATTCCCAAATTTCACTTAAATCCTAATTGAATTCTTTACTTTGATAAATCAGAGGAATTCAGACATCGAAAGTAAAAAAAATAAAATAAAAATAAAATGAAAATCAAATTTGAATACAATTTTCTCAATTCAAAATTTAAGAGAACATATTAATCGATTCACCTGGCCTTTGTGTTCAACATTCTTCTTCTCGTGAAATCCTTTACGGATTATCTGAAAATTACACAAAAATCATTAAAAAAAACACAAAAATCAATAGACAATCAAAACAACTAATGGGTTTCTCGTTAATTACCTCTCCAGCTCTTTTAGCTGCTTCAATTGCAACTGAAAGGAATTGATCAAGTGAATCTACAAAAACAAAATTAGAGCAAAAATTCAGATTTAGAGATTCAATTCAATAATAAATTATCACACTTCTGAATACAGCTAATTGAGTGTGCAATGAGTACCATTTTCTCCCATGTTTTCTGGTAAGAAAGTACAGGACGAGAGAGAGAATAAAGAGTGATGAGGGCTGCTTTTTGACGTAGAACAAACACAACCAACAACCCCTGTCTATATATTCTGAGAAAGACGAATTTGTGAAAGAACTGAATTCATGAAAAAGACCTTACATTTTGTAAGTAATTACAAACCTGTCTTGATTGGTGTATACCCAGATTAATTGGGTTATACCAAATGAGACAAAATAGAGTCATTTTGAAGTAAAAAAGGTCACCCCTTAACCAAGTATTTTTAAAATGATAAAATTACCCTCGTTTAATTAACATTAAAATTTTGATTAGATTAATTAATTAAGTTTAAATTGATTGAATAGATTAAAACTTATGAATTTAAGTTATGAAATTTTGTTTTTAATTAAACTTTTGTGGGATGGATGATTTTTGATGATTTTTTTTTTTTTTTTTGAGAATATCTTGATAAACGAAAATGAAGCACACAAGCCATGCGGGAAACACTTCTAAAAAGGGGATTAGGTTTCCTGAATTACATTGTATGAAATCATACTCAAAATCAAAGAAGAAATCAACACTTTTAGTTAAGTATGAAAATTGAGGTTGACGAAGATGTCGATATATTGTATTTGTCATCGTGCAAGGTATTTAAATGAAGAACAGGTCATTGGAAAAGGTCCAAGTATTTTCCCCAAAGAATGAAATGGATATGCTCCAATTCAAAGAAACCCTCTGGTTTTAGGACGTTATTAACATTGACGAAGGGAGAAACTTTTTTGAACATTAGATTAATTAATTAAGTTTAAATTCAAGACCCGGCTCCTTTAGATGAAGACTTTATTTTTGACAAAGTTGCAAGCGGAAAGTGGTTATACTTTCCACGACTTCCAGAAAAGTTGCGATCTAATTTGTTTCCTTTTCAAATGTCTTTGAAACCCTAGTTTGCAAACCACTTGAAAAAAGAAAACTTTCCTCAAACTGGAGCACGATCTTTTCTCGTAGTCCCTTTTTGCGTAAAGATGTTGGTGCCAAAATTAATCACCCCAACAATCTTGAGATGTGTGTAAGATGATCGAATCGCGCCGTTGATTAGATTCTCCAAAGAATTGTTGATTGAAAATGGTGGGGTAATGCAAAGACACTCCGTGCTAAAATCAATAAGAGTTCTATGCAAGTAGGTTGTTAAGAAAGGAATAGAAATTGTCTACCTTTTGTGTTGATTTAGCTCTATATATAATGGCGAAATAGATGTAGCTTTAGGGTTTGATAGTTATCCTCATAACTTCCCTCATCTCAGATAAACCTCAAATAACATCCGATTCATGATAAACCCTAATATTTACCATAATCCTTATTTTCTTAAATGATAATTATAAGTATTTAAGATACTCTGGCTTCAATAATAAGCCTAGTGGGTTTAGGCTGATAAACCGGGTTAGGCTTCACATTAAATGCGGGTTTCCACAATAAACCCACCGGTTTCCACACAATAAACGGGTTAGAGGCTTCCACAATAAGTTACGGGTTTCCCAATAAACCAACTGGTTTCCAAAATAAACATTTAAACCCACCCCAGTTTCACAAGGTTGATGAATGCTACAATATGAACCGAGGCTTCCTGTACAAGGTATTTAAATGAAGAACATGCCGACTTTTTTTTTTAACACAGGAGATGGCTATTGAAAAATAATAGTCGGCAAGGTCTACAAAAAAAAAAAAACCCGCCTACATTGAAAAATACCACGCATTTGTTGAAAATACCTTATAGCATTTGTATTTGGCCAAGGCAAGGTCTTGAAAAATACCTACTAGAATTTGTTGAAAAAATTTACACAGGAGATGGCTATTGAAAAATACCACGCCGTAACCGTTGAAAATACCATCTCGGCTATATTTGGCCTAAGCAAGGTCTTCAAAAAAAAACCCTCTATTTGTTGGAAAAATACACACATGAGATGGCTATTGAAAAATACCACGCTAATTTATTGAAAATACCTACTTGAGGCTATATTTGGCCTAGGCAAGGTCTTCAAAAATACCTGCCAATTTGTTGAAAATTTTACTGATATGCCATGGTCTGTTATGAAAAGTCGGCAAGATATGCATGTTACGACCTTGGAGACCAAAAACACGAAATCATAATTTTCGATTTCTAACCTAATATAACAATCAAATCACACAACACAATGATGGGTTTGAGTTTAAACATCATTTATAGTCTTTTTTATTTGGTAGAGTCAACAATTTTTTTGGAAAATCAAAGTTGAAGATTTTTATATGGTTTCGGTTGATGGAAGATGAAGATGAAGAAGAAGAAGAGAAGATTAAGAGTTGTTTAGTTTTTTTAATTTTAGGGTTAATGAAATTAAGAAATGGGTTTAGTTTAAGATTTAATTAGTTCAAGGGTATTAAAGTAAAATCACCCTTTTTAATAATGACACACCATGTCCCCTTGAAATTGGGTATACCCCAATCAATCCGGGTATACCCCAATCAAGCCAGGATTACAAACGACAGAATCTGTGATGGTGTGATTTCATTTTTGGACTAATGTACCCTTATATTATGATTTTGCTTTCCGTTTCTTGAAACTACGCAAAGTTTGGAACACTAGACTAGTCTACTCTTGGTTTTGTAAGCTTCGCAAACCTGGTATAGGGGCGACATGGTTTATTAGAGGGGCGGTATTGTAATAGGACAAAAAGGGTCATTACATGATAATTCAAGTGTCCCTTATCAAAAAAAACTGGAAATGACAAATTAACCCTCATAATTGATAACCTAGTTTAGTGATGATAATCAAGTTTAGTGTTGATGATTAATTTCACTTATATTAACTCAAAATCAAAACCAAAATCAGATTTTTAGAGTTAAAAAAAAAAAAAAAAAAAATTAGAGGAGAAGGTCAATCTCAATCAATTGAAGAAATTAACCAACAAAATGAAGAACCATGACCTGAAAATGACCGGGTATACTTCTAAATTAGTCCCAACTAGCTTTTTGTTGCTCAAAGTTATCTAAAGTACGTAAAAAATTCAATTTTTTTACATTTTGAGCTAATTACGGTTGGAATTTTGCTCATAACCAATCAGTAAATCGAAGTTACGGTTAAGTAAAGATGAACTACCAACCGTAATTGGTTAAATTTGAAGAAAACCCAATCGTAAAACCGATTCGGTTGGTAACCAAATGCTCGATACCAATCGTGAATCGGAGTTACGGTTCAGTAAACTAAAATGGTTACCAATCGAATCGAAGAAAATTCTCAGATATAAGAACATACGGTTGGTAATTGAACTATTACCAACCGTAACAACATCAAAATCTCCAGTTACGGTTTGTAATTGAGTTAAAATCAACCATAACTCACATAAACCCAGAAATTTCAATTTTCATCTAAAATCCTAATTTTTAAAAGAAATTAAACTTAAATCGAACAAAATAAACCAAATCAATCGGGTTTTCAAAACATACCTCATATAAGTCATTACACTACACTTGATTAATTTTCGAATCGTCGATAAATCGAAGACGATGAATTTTGAGTTTTAATGGAGGTTACTGCTGATGGGAGGATGAGAAGAGAAGAAGAAAGAAAACAAATTTTCAATTTAGCTTTAAATTAGGTTAAAAAATGGGGAGGGTAATCTAGTCAATTTACACCCCTATAAGACATCCCCTAACCAACTAGAGGGGACATTACTATCACACTGCCGCCCCTCCAATAAACCATGCCGCACAGGCTTGAAGATTCGAGAGCGGTCAGTTTCATGGTGGAAAAAGCAGCCGAGACAGCCAATAATCTGATTTGTGAATAATAACTTATGATGAGGACATTTAAGTAACTTGAGTAGAATACAGGTTACTTCGGGAATTTAGAAGATAACTAGAATATGCCAAGATACATATGCTGGACTGTTTATTCGATTCACATCCCACTTCACTGCGAATATCCCTCACCAGAAAAAAGAATCCTATCGTGATGGGGCTTTATAAAACAACCCCAGATATTACTAAGGCCAAACCAGCCAGCTCAGCTTCATCCAGGGAAAAATGGTGAGCACTAGATTATTAAAAAACAGAAAACAACATATTACTGAATCCATTACTTTAATATCCAACATTTACAATAGATTAGATTTGAAGTTTTACACATAGATAGATGTATCCTTGTTTTTAACTCAACTTCTCAAGAGCGATCTTTAGGTTCTAGGGCAACAATTTCTTTAATAACTTGAGCTTTGTCTGCTTCAAATTGTTCATCCTCTAAGCAAATACAAAACAAAAACAAATTGTTAAATTTAAGAACTGTAGGGGGGAAAACTGCTGAAAATGTCGGGATTTAAAAACTTAGTGCAGTCGAAATTTTCAAAAATAATAGTAATACATAAAGGGAGCTTTCTACCTTTATGGGGATTTTTAGTGCGATCTTAAATACATAAAGGGAGCTTTCTACCTTTATCGATCTTAAGAAACGGAGAAGCTTGCTTCTATTTGCTACTAATATGCTAACTATCTCTGGAGGCTTGTTTTGATTTGCTGCAAAGAGCTGTATAAGAAAATGGAAACAAAATAACATTTTTAGATGCCCCAACAAGATTGTTTCAATTGATGCAGGCCGCAAGGACGAAAGTTCATACACACTAAAGATGCTTGATTACCTTGAAAACATGAAATGCTTCTAATGGAATGTTCTTGCTTTGTTCCTGATAAAGGAAAAAAAATCGCATAAATTATATTAGAAAAACTTGCAAACTAAAGGAAAAAATCGCATTAATCTAGCACAACAAGAGCCACGTAACAGAAAAGGAAAAGAGTACGTACCCTAAGAAGATTCATTAAGATTCTTAAATTATCCTTGGAGCACACGTACTTCATCATTACAGGAGAATTTGATCGATCTAGTAACATGTCTCCCAAAAGCTGTTACAGAGATAACAGTTGTTAGAGAGGAGTTACCATGATTCATGCCAGGGATCCAAGGTGTTCAAGGCTGAAACAAACTCTTGGAGATGCTCTATGTGCTTGTAGTTTGTTTCTCAATACTGTTGTCTAACTGCAATACTGCTTTGAGGGAAAAATTTTACACCACAAAAGAATCTACAAGCTTACTGTAATATTTTCATACAAAAAAGCAGGTAAAGGTCTCAGACAACAAAGTGACTTCATAATGCCAAATCTCAAGGGTTCGCAGTAAATGCAACACGAAATTACCTTCACGGATTGTCGTCGGATGATGTAATTAGAAGACTCCAGTAATTTTCCATTGTATTCTGCAAAAAACTGGAAAAAAAAGGTTGCTTGAAACCTTGAAATGTATTACTAACCGAAAGCAACAAGCCTGAAAAAGTACACACAAGATGAAGAGAAAAAGCCAAGCATGTAAATCATGGTACCCAATCATAGTTCTTAGTTAGAAAATCGGCTACGGTAGATTTATGCCTAGTCAAAAGCTCCTGCAATAAGAAAATAAGATATTAGTATTGGCACCAATTGCTTATAGGTGCAGGAATATGATTTTAACATTATCTGCTACAATTAAAACCTAACCCCTTGAGCCGTGAAAGGAGAATCTCGACAAAAGAAAAGGGAATAAAATGACTGAATACTTTTCGCAAAAAAGTAACCTCAGATGTAATTTCTGAGAACACTTTGTTCTTTACTATTAGTTATCAAAGTTTATGAGAACACTTTGTAAAGAATAACTAACCTTAAAAGTTGCGGAAGCATCAGAGGCAATGTCAAAATTTGGTAGTTGTATAAAATCAAAAAATTTCTTCATGTGCTCTGACTCCAGGACATACCTATGAAGAAAATGAAGCAATTAATGCTCACATAGCTTGAGGATAAAACATGAACATCCCAAAAGCAAATTAGTGAAAAAGAAGTAAGAACTATAAATGGGTTCACAACAATGCTACCCTTTTCTTGAGGACACATGAATTTTTTTCAAAAACTAAGGTTACCTAGCAATTATCTGATGCCGAATGCACTCCCTCAACATTGCACCGTAATGTAAAGCAAGGTCCATATTTTCATACCTGAAAAGAAAAAAAAAAGAAAAAAATGGTGATCCTTAACATGTGGAGAATGCATGAGCATATAAACACTATAGAATAAGCATAAATAAGATTATTGTTTCTCTTAGTAAATCAACAATCATGTCTCAAAAGATTTAAACAGGTATACTGTAAAATACGAAGTATTATGTGGCATACCCTGATATCAAGATATCCATAAGGTCTTTGTTTGACTCCAAGTAATCAGAAGCAATAAGTCGTGATTGAACCTGTTGCCTTTGCAAATTCGCGACAACTTGAGTTGCATCTTTTCGGGTCTAGTGAGAAGAGACCACATCATGAATATCAAGATAAGCATCACAAAGAAAACAAAAACTTCAAAAAGATACCCACACTAAACCAAAATTAAGGCCCAAGATAGCAAAATTAAATCTTAAGAAAACTAATGACATTTAAAGTATTTACCAATTGTAATATTGCAGAACCTTTACCTCCAAGTTAAGCTTTGGTAGACAGATTATAATTAGACGAAGAGTGTTTTGCTTGAAAAATTCCTGCGTCAACTGTGCACAGGCTTCTGCAAGTGGTTCCGAATCACTATTGCCATATAAAACGCACTTCAAGTCTCGCATAAGTTTACCTAGTTCTGCCATCTGAAAGGTAAATGGGACGTCAGACCAAGACAGTCTTGACCCAAATTATTAACGGATACGACTGAGCTCTCAGTAACTTAAAAGGGATACAGGCGTCATTAACTGCAAGCTTGATACAGGTCTGTCAAGTACCACTACTACCAGTGAAAGAATTAAGAAACCGAAACAGATTGAACTGGTAAAAAAAAAAATCTTTCACAACGCCACCAATGCATCTAGACCATTCTTTTACGCTAATTCAGAATCTGTAAAACAGAATCTTCAATTGCTTCATTATCTAGTAAACCTTTTATTTTGGTTGTTGAATATGAAAACTGTGTATTTTGCTCGAGTTAACATTGATACACAATGAAAACCTAAGTATACAAACGAACCCACAAGAACAATGGAAGACGAGAATTATGTAGTTTATGACAGTAATTGCTTCATCAATTTTTAAGAAACAAAGCAGCAGCAACTCTTTAGGAAGTAGAAAAAAGTATAAATCACATAACCAAGATAACAACCGATGCACCAGATCAATTGATCTAAGTAAAACCAACAAAAAGAGAAAGTTACTAGCACATAAGTATAAACAACACAATAAGGAACTTTTTATTTCAGCAACTACCGTAACTTGAACATAAGAAGTTGCATCATGTACAAAATTAACATAATTAAAGCCCATAATTGACACACAAAAAAGGAGAACACTCTTGATCCCATAAAACAAGACATAGGTTAGACCACAACCATCCATTCAAAGGTTTATAACAAATTGTATTTTCTATAATTTTCATAACAATGATCCATTCATTTTCGTATTGGAATTCAATTCCTCTATAAAAATAAAAATAAAAGATTGACGTATAATATTCCTAATTGTTTTAAACAAAACCACACAAAAATCTGATCTTTTTTATATATATATATATAAAAAAAAAGCAGAATCACTAAATCAGCTGATAAACAATTGAAAATTAGATTATAAGTTAGAATCATGAAAATTAAGAAAAGGAGATACCTTTTCATCGCGCTTGGTTCCCTTGGTAGTTGAATCGGTATCAACAAAGATAAGAAGCTCACGAGTCAAACGAACTAACTCAACAGGTGTCTTGGGTTTCGATTTGAAGAGACTCTTCATTATTCCGGAGCCTCTTCTTCTTCTCGTACAAGTTTATAATAAATATATTCTCTTCCGAGTTTCTCACCTAGGGTTTTAGGGTTTCTAATGAACAAAGATCTTTATATGAACACAGGAAAAACAGAAGAATGAAACTGTTGTCTAATTGAAGTCGGAATAAATTAGGTGAACTAGAAACAAACGAAAAAACAGAAACCGAATTGGAAAAGAAGACGAGAGATACTTGAAAAAATAAATTTGTTTAATGTGTCATGGAAAACGGCTGAAGTTGATAGTTATTTGGTAACTCACAAATGTTTCAGTGGGCGACAAAATCAATTTGATCCTTGTACGATTCAAAGAGGTAGTATTTACAAGGGATGAGATAAATGAGGCATGTTGACGAATGCATTCATTCAACGGATAAGATGATATTTCACAAAGGTCAGTATTTGAAATGGGGCGGCCTAAGAAAGAATTGGCGGTGGTGCGGCATAAATAAGCAAAGAAAGAAAGAAAAAAAAAAACCAAAATTTGGGTTTAGTCACGTGTTGTAATCGAGTGGAGGGAGACTAAAATTTGATCGTATGCAACTTTGAGTTACGCCCCAATCAGGCGCAACTCCAAATTGCGTCCTTTTTTTTTTTTTTTTTTTATTGTATGGGCGCAACTTTGAGTTACGCCCCAACCAGTCTCTTTTTTTTTTTTTTTTTTTTTTTTTTTATTGTTGGGGCGTAACTTTGAGTTACGCCCCAATCAGCTATAATTCTAAATTGCGTCTCATTTTTTTTTTTTTTTAATTCGGGCGTAACTTTGAGTTACGCGCCCCATCATTAGGCGCAATCCCAACACCCCGCTCCATCAGGCGTAACTTTAAATTACGCCCGACTAAAGACCAGTCTAAAGACTAAATATGGTCTGGGTTTTGGTTATAGTCCGGTCTTTGGTCTTTAGTCCGTCTCCACTGTGATTGGTTTCTCGATCAAAATTATAGTTTTGGTCGTCCATTGTGGACGCTCTAAGAGCATATCCTATGGGTAGTCTCCAAATGGAGACTAACTCGCCCATGTGAAGGACCCCTCGCTCATATGAACGAGTGAACCCACTATGGGCAAATAAGAAAATGGCACTACACGGGAGATTTATCTCCCGTAAAGTAAAAAAAAATTCGAAGAAGACGGGGGACAGTCCCCCGTCAAAAAAAAAAGTCCAAAAAAAACAAACTTAGACAGGGACAGTCCCCGTCAAAAAAAAAAAAAAAAAAAAACTACATGGACGGGGGACTTTCCCCGTCCAACAAAAAAATCAAATTAAAAAACTAAAAAAAAAAAAAAAAAACTACATGGACGGGGGAATTTTCCCCGTCCAACAAAAAAAACTAAATAGACGGGGGATAGTCCCCCGTCCAAAAACAAAAATGCAAAAAAAAATTAAAACGGGGGACTGTCCCCCGTTTACTTCTAAAAATAGCAAATTTTTTTGACGGGGGATAGTCCCCCGTCTAGTGTGACACTCCCAACCACTCTCTCGATTGAACGAGTGCATGATAGTCTTTGGCTGAAAAGGGACCAAAACACTACCCATAAAAGACTCTAATTTGGTCTAATTGGTAGTGCCCTCCTTCATTTGAAAGAGTGACACTACCCATAGGATTTGCTCTAAGATAAGATCATATTTTAAGGAAGACTAACCCATGTTAGTTTTATTTTATTTTACAAGATTGTTCCGCACGTGCATACGCACATGCAATCTGAAAATGGTGCCCGTCACTTTTATCATAGGGGCAGGGATTTATCGTTTTATATATGTTTAAGCTTAATTAAAAATTACTAATATGGTCTCGCTTTTATTTACAACACTTAATTGCGTGAGCATTAGAAAAGGGCAATCTGTTACCCAAAAGCTTGATCATGCATACACCAAAACACGATTGAAAGATGATGAGAGTTTTTAAAAATGGGATCTGATTTTCTAGAGAGATCTTTTAGAAATATCTTTTGGGCCCACCCTAAGTTTTCAATAACCAATTTTTGGTTCTTTTAGTATTTGATGATCCAATACACAGTGAGTGAACCAATGCACTTTTTACATCGTTTTTAGATGGGTTAATGGTCCAAACTATCCCTAATTAATACTAAGAATGCATATTCCTTAAAATTCTTGACAGTGGCAAAATGGGTAACAAAAGTTGCAGCTTCAACTAAGGGGAGTTCCCTTTATATAATATAGAATAGATATTTTAACAAACACAACCTATTTTATTGTTTATAAGGTGATTCACAGTGGTTTAGCAGTTTATCAAAACTCGCCAAGATTTAAAGCGCGTTTGGATATAAATCTGCTTCTGATTTCTGCTTTTAGAAGTAGAAGTCAGAAGCAAAACTATTTTACTTAACAAAAAACTGAGTTTTCTGCCTTTAGAAATCGTTCTGAAATATTATTGCGAAACTGACTTCTGACTATTTGACTTCCAGAAGTCGAAAAGAAACTTTTAAGTGTGCATCCAAACGCGCTATTAATAATGCGGAGATTCCATATACTTTTTGTAGTTTAGCAGTTTATCAAAAACCAAATGTAGATGTTAATAATAACAAAGAGGGATTAGGCTTAAAATATTAACTAAAATGAGACCAATAAGGCAATCCGAATTGTATTTCCCGCGTACTTCTCAACGACCAAACAAGCTCCAAATCTCGATTTTTTTTTGTTGGATATGAAAGATGTGTCTCCCAGCTTCCAAAGCTGGGTTAATCGTTAAAATCGGATGTCGAATGATTTTTTTTAGCAAATGTCTAGAAAGGACTTCTTCTTCAAGTTCTACTTGCTCTTTTGAAAAATGTCAGAATGTTCTCAATATAAGATCATGTTGTGAAGCGAAAATCAAACCCTAAAAGAATTTTTATATTATAACTTATATTAGTAGTCACTTAGTAGCTTAAGCCGTTATAAAAGTCTCATTATTATCAAAACCAAGCCTGATCATATAAGTAATGATCTCTTCTTATCAGGGGCTTCATTTATACATGTGAAATAAAATAAAAAATCAATTAGTTTTTGTATTATCTAAGTATATTTTTGTGTTTTATACGCGTAAGCATGTACTTTTCTGGGCACATGTAAAAGAATTTTTTGTTGATCTTTTCAAGATATGCCTCCACCTTAGCGTGCGAGTTATAGTCTCGTGAAATTTACATAGAGATTTACCCATATAATCACTACTATTATACTTCTATAACCATCAATCTTCTCCAATTCGAGTTTTCAGTGAGTTTCTGATCGTGATAGTAGCTTAATATGACACCTTTGGAATCAACCAAAGATATTGCATCAACTAAAATTGGAACTATATATATATAAATCTCATTAGAGTGCGCCATGAACTCTATTGGTTATGCAGGCCATAACAAGAATTTAAAATTTTTTCCTTGGTCCCTCACTAACTTTCCAATCACAAAGCTATATGATGATGCAAGATAAGTACATACTCTTTGTATCATCACTTCATTGTGACGCGCCCTCACTCCACCATAACTTCAAAGTTGGAGCAATGATTGGTAACTAATACTAGAAGCCATGTTTCCATTATTGTCTTCATTTGATGAGTTAATTTAAGAACAACAGAGCATTTATTTTTGGTTTAACTGTGCAGATACGGTTACCATCAAAGATAAGCAATGGGATGATTATCCTCAATCCTCCAACGTCTACCAAAACTATTAATTTGCAATAGTCATTTCGCATTCGAGGGCAGTGGAAATAAATTACAAATTTGATATAATTCATTTGGCGCGAAGACTTAAAATCTCAATCATTTGAAAGGAGATGCAACTATTATTCAGTTAGCAATTACTGCTCAGACAAAGAACAATTGTCGGAGCATAAAAAAGTATTACTTTATCAACTTGTGATACCATCAAGGAATTTACACGCATACAATTTATAGGGGTTCCTAGATGTATATATAAACCTATTAAACACGCATACAATTTACACGCATACAATTGTTGCCTTGTGTTATATTGTTTTCCGCATTATATCGTTTATCTTTATAGTAGGAATATCACAAGTAGTGGATAATCAATTTACATTGTCTTCGAATCATTGTTGATTGAGATCCAACAAGACTCGTTCTTGTTGAATTCATAGTCTCGTTCTTATTGAATTCGCATCTTGAAATGCAAATTACAAATCTCGTGCCTGTTGGAATTAAGATCGCATACAATTCGGCTACATATTAGATTGATTTTAGATATTGATTTTTGAGATCGTTCAAGAACTCTTCTACACTGTCAGGTACGCGTACCTTTGATCTATACATAACGATTGTTGAATAAAAAAAGACAAACTTTACGGTTGACCTAATTGTGATTGTATTAGGTATTGTCCATTCAGGTTATCGTCTCTTTTTCATTTACCTAAAGTATTAATCCTAAAACCTAAGAATTATTGATATCTAAGATCTCGACTAGATATTCTGAGTCCAAATTTGTGTACCCCTCCAAAACCGGGGTGAAGGTTCCGGCCATGTTTATTGGTTTAGGAAATAGCAAAAAACCACCAATTTTGTTTACTTGGTTTCCGGTTTTAATGTTTTATGATTGTAGATGGTGGATTTTCGACAAAGGCTAAAATCGTAAACCCATAATTATATGTATTCCTGATCCAGCAATCAAATGAATATCGAGGCTCATGTCTCTTATCGAAAGCATGAAAGATCATGTTATGAGAATCTCGGCGAGAATATCGTCTCTCGAGTATATATAGATATGTAGTCTCTCGGGTGAGGCAACGACATATCTCATGAATGCGAGCAATTTGAGTAATTACTTCTATATAGAATCGAAAGATTTAGACGGCTCCTAGACAGCACTTGCACGCTAGTATAGATCAATAACGTCTTCAGGATGTAACAATATTTTCCCTGACTATATGTGATAGGTGTGATAAACACCTAGTTTTATATCAATGGTTATGCTTTCTTTGCGAGTTTTCTTGTAAATTATGTATCTTATGTTTCGTTTTGTGTTACTAGGTGCTTTGGAGTCATATGACAAAAAGAAGGAGAAACCAATAGGTTTGAGCAAGAAGGGCCATTTGGTCATTTCGCAGGATATTGATACCTGGGTCCCAGTTAAGGATAAGGGACAACCAGTGGAATCTCACTAAAAGCACCGATGGGTGTTAATAGTTGTCCCAGACTATTAGAACTGGGTCGAATTGGTCTTGTTGTTTCAGACAACACAGCCCCTTTTCTATTCAAATTCAGACAACTGCAGATGAGATTTAGGTTGGTGAATCAGTGAGAAGATTAAATGAAGAGGAAAAAGATACGAAGAAATTCTGATGCTGCCATGGATCGAAGAAGAAGTGAAGAATTAATGAACTCAAGGGTATGTGTCAATAGAAGTTGAGGTTTCTAACAGAGAGAATCAAAGGTTTAATGTGTCGATTAAACGATTCAGAGGGTAGCAATGGAGATTTGAGTTCTGAAGTGAATTAAAGAGATGGGTTTACAGTGGATGTGTAATTGGTTCAGTTTAGGGTTTACTGGTTTAATGTGATGGATCTGTTGTGATGATTTTCAAGGGTTTCATGGCTGAATTAGGGCTTGAATCAGATCAAGAAAGAGCTGTTGCTGGTGAAATTGAGCAAATGGTAATGCATTGGAGATTCAGACGATGGCAAGATTTAGGTCGTATTTCAGATGGAGATTGAAGAGATGATAATTCACTGAATTGGGGTTTTGCTGATTTAGGTTCAGGTGGTTGTGTTTGCCAGGATTTGAAAGAAAGATGTAGATGTTGTTGGGTGGAAGATATTGTGCTGCTAATGGTATATTAAATCTACAAAATGAGCTTAGATGTATGTTAGGACAGTTGATCTGGTGAAGCCCCGAATGAGAATTGAAGTTTGTTGTGAAAGCGAGGTGTTGCTATTGCAGTTGAGCTGCATTACAGTTGGTTTAAGGTTGTGAGCTCAGTCCTGAACCTGAGAAGGAATGGCTCGAGTTGCGCTGCTCTGGTAATGTTGGTATCCAAGAATCAATTGCTGCCATTGTAGGTCATGGAAGTGGTGTTGGAGTTGAATAACAACAGATGGAGTCTGAGATGGTGCTGGCTGTGTATGTGAAGTTACTGAGTTCTTTGTGGAAGTACTAAATACTGTGGTGGTTCGAGTCTTTGGTCTTTCTGTAGGAGTTGCAATCGTGTAAGCCAAGGAAGTGGTGGAATTGGACACTAGTGGAAAATGGGCTATCTGAGACATTATGCAACGACACAAACTAAATATCGCGATACGACTACATACCGAAAGTGTCGTTGACTAAAGTCAAAGTGTCATTGTGTAATGACTTTTGTTGACTTAGACAACGATACATAGGTCTATGTACTTGACTAAAGTCAAGATGTCGTTGGTTAGGATTTTAGTTGACTTTTATAACGACGCGTGAATCGTATTGTTTCAGTGGTAGGATATTCCTTTCTATGGTTATGATTTGCTCTAGAAAACGTATCTCAACCTTATCTTATCTACGAAGAGAGAGAAAACAAAATATTCTCTCGCCTCTAGCACTACTCTTTTGGTCTCTCCGCTTCTCCCTCACCTTCTTCGGTGTGGAGTTATGTTCTCAATTCTCTTAGACTGCTAAATCAGATCGTAATCTCAAAGGCTGCAACTCGTTTTACTTTCTTCTCCTTCTCTCGTTCTCCTTCCCAGATGGAACCCCAACTTTCTCCGATCTCCTTGTCTTCATAGAAAATCCGTTTCTTCGTGTATCCTTCTTCATCTCTCCAGATCCATTTTCGAATTATCTAAATGGATCGACCTTCATGAACCTAAGAACTACCACTATGAACCAGAAAGAAAAACTCTACCCTTAAAATCCCTTTCCTTAAAACCATTTTTTCGAAACCCTTACCTTCAGAAAAAACCAATCTTCTATTGTTCCTCAACAAATCTCATTTTTGAAAGAAACCCATTTTCTTTTTTCATCAGAATTTCCTTTTCGTGTTAGCAATTAGGGGTTTGATTTTCTACAAAATTTATCAGGTAAAAGTTAGGGTTTGGAATTTGATTTTTCCCTATTTTTCGTCTTTGAAGTTATCGTTTGATTTTGCTGATAGAGTTTTAATTATCATTTTTTTTTGTTGTAACAATTGCTAGAAGAGCATTCTAACATCTTCACCTTTTGAAGATCTTCAGCCTTCAAGTGTAACTTCTTCCTTACTTTTACGTGTTTCAGATAGATTTGATGTTAATAAAATTATTTGAAGTCAGTTGTTGTTACTCTTGTGTTAATCAAGTAATTAGAAGTCATCTAGAATTTTTGCCAAACAAAATTGGGTGTTCTTAATGATTCTGATGTTGGATTTTGAATTTGTAATTCTTGTCAAACAGAATTGTATGAGTTATGTGGTATTTATGATTATAATAGTAGGTTTGATTTTGTTAGTTTTAGTAAGCTTGTATTGATAATTTTTGGTTTTGTATGTTTGGGGGTGGTAAATGGGTGTTTTGAAGAAACCGTTGGTGGTGGTGGAGGTTGTATGGACTGAACTGGCGGTGATGACTGGATGCTTGGAGAAGGAGAAGGAATCAATGAGTTCGATAAAGCGTTCATGGTGCTGGTGACTAGCTCGTTGTTAGTGGTGGAGGTTGTATGGACTGAACTAGTGGTTGTGAATCGGTAATTGGAGAGGGAGAGCAAGGTTGTAAGTTGCTTCTTTTCTGTAAAGGGTTATATATGTTATAGACTCGGGTGTATTATTACAAACTTGTTGTTATGTACAGGTTCAAAAAGATTTACGAGCGTCTGTTTAGGATGTATGGTTGGGAAATTGATGATGTTTATCGCACTATGCTGGAAAGACAATTGCTATGCCAAATGGGATTAGAACTGTACTAATGAGTTTGATTCATGTTACTCGGCTCATAATAGATTATGTTTCATGGGGTATGACTTAGGGTTTAAGTGAGTTGAAACTTGATCCAGATTAAATTGGCTATATGGGACAGAAAATTGTTGCTATTACAGTCTTTGTGGAAACTTGGTTTACCAAAACTCTAAAAGAAAGCTTATAAAGGGATTTTTTTATCAAGTATAAATGTTGGTCATCGAGATATTGGTGGAAGTGGGACTTTATTATAGTAAGATAAGATAAACGTTGGTCATCGAGATATTGGTGGAAGTTGGTTATTACATTTGTAGAGTTAACAAAACTTATACACACACATGGTTGGATTGCTTAACTATAAGTCTTTTTATGTTATCTTTTAAATCCATTTTGTTTGAATTTTTGCAGCTGGATTTAAAGTTTGTGCATAAACTCTTAAGGGATGCTGTTATGGACCTCCATACGAGTGGAAACTGGCAAGTCTGCAGGGTAAGGATCTCAATTGACGAAATTTGTGGTTTGTCTTCTAATGCTTATCTTAATTCTATGTGTTTGGTTAGGATCTCAATTGCTTGATGAATTCTATGCTAGCATTTGCAAGCAGTTTAGATTGTTTCCTTTGACTAAAATTGGGCGTCTCCATTTTTACTACTTAAAGTCTCAGGGTTTTTAGTCCCTGTTCTTTTGTTGAAATCTCATGTCATCTGGCTTTCTACAACATGCAGGTACACTTGAGAGATCTATATATGGACATAGCTAATTTGCAATCATCATATTCAGTAGCTACGGGCTTGACCAATAAAAAAGTAATCCACTTACCGTGTTCCCACTTTAAGGTAAATACCTTAATGATTTGATTTGAACTGTTTGCAAAGATGCAACATGCACACACAAGTACTTATATTTTTTCTCGGCTAATGTGTATGGATGGATAGGGGCGTGATGTCTTTGATCCTTAATTCGTTTTTGTATCCGACTTTGTAATGTATTTCTACAGGGTACTACAGGTGTTGCAATAGCTAGTCTTTCGTGAGTCTCATGTCTCCTTACAACACAACACAGGTATATGCTAGTCTTTCGTGAGTCTCATGAGTTGATTCAATCCTTTAGAAGGAAAAATCTACAGCCCGTCACACCTTGTGTTATAGTGATTTTCTTTTTAGCCTCTAGGTATATTCTGAACTAGATTTCTTTAATCTTACGATGAATTGATCAAGAAAGTAGAAGGGCACATTTGGATACCATTCATTTGAGTTTAATATATATCCCAAGACTAGTCAAATGGTGTTTTAAGTTCTAAGAAATAGTTGGTGTTCATTTTAATGGGTAAGTGTGACCATATGTTTAACTAGTTTACTTGCGATCACTTTTAGTTGCTCTACCGAGGATAGTTTCTTTTCCAAATTTTAGGCACATAGTTAGTGGAAAATTTCAACACCTAGTTCAATCATGTACCCTCTCTGATCACCATGAAGTCTTTTTAGTGTGAAAAAGTATGTCGCTTGGCTCTATTGAGAGGTTACCATTTTATCCATCACATTTATACATTTTTGTGTTTTTTTTTAGTTTGGGGAAAGTACTTACAGTTACTGGATTGTGCAGATCCCAAAATTGTTGATTTTGAAGTTGCAAGGTTGCAAGCTGAATCTGAAGAGATGACTACAGAGAATAGAAGGTAACTTTGGATGGCTCCTGAGGTAGGCATCGTAAGTGTTTGTTGCAGGTGTGCTGTTCTGGAATGGTCGGTATCCAACAAGCTCTCGTTTTGCTGGGTTGAAGTTGTCTTTATGAACCTTACAACTTACAGTATATATACTTGTATACTTTTTGTATGAATTCTATTTTCTTTTGTGATTTTGAACCCAAGTGTAAGCTGTATTCAGTTATGAATTGAGCAACCAATGCAAAGATTTTTATTTACATGGTAATTAGAATTCAATTTATAATTTTATTTCAGGTAATTTGAGTTTAATTTAGATTTATTCCATTCCAGTCAGCCGGGTCTGATCTGGAATTCAGCTGAATCAGTTTTGGAATTCAGCTGAATTTATATTTTTTTTAGTATTATAAAACTATATTTACGACGTAATCCGTCTGTCCTATCTAGCGACAACCTGAAAGTATCGTTATTCTGAGTCAACCTGAAAGTGTCGTTCCATAAAAAGACACTAAATCTACGGCAATTTCAGCGGCAAGTCTAAAGTGTCTTATATCTCGCTAATACGACACTTTCTAACTATCTTAAAACGGGTTTTTTCCACTAGTGTGAGTTACAAGGATGTAAAACTGATGCTGCTGTAGCTGGGAGAGCCGGTGATGCTGTGTTGGTCCTGGATTGAAGTCATAATGCCGTGTTGCAGTGAGAACTTAAATGGGAAATGCAGACAAGATAAAATGGTTGATGTATTGCAGCTGAAGTTGAGCGTCTGAGATGCTGCAAGGAATGTGTTTCCAGGGTTTCGAGTTCTGAGATTGAATGGGTCTTGTGGATGAACTCAGGTGAAGCTAATGGGTTCTGAGCTTGAGGTTTTGGCTTGAGTTGATGTTAGTGATAATAAGGGGTACAGGTTGGTTTTGAGCTGCAATAGATGGTGGAATGAATACATGACATAGGGGATGAATGTATGAACTCGGTATTGCAGAATTGAAGCTGCAGAAATGATGTAGAGTTGAATTTGCTCTTGAACTCAGGACATGGAGCTGGTTAGAATGGGATCTGAGATGTTGAGTTTGAATTTGAACTGAGTTTGTTGAGTCTGTCGCTGCCAATGAGTGCAGCAATGGAGTGACATACCGGAGCTGAGATTGCAGCTGCTGTTGGTGTGAAGAATTCATGGGTAATGTGTGGTGTTGCTGCCAGTGAGATGATGGTGCAAAGCTTCTGGGAAAGAAACAAGATGAGAGGATACAGCTTTGAGGTTGCAAGGGAAGTAATGTACAATGATGGTGTAAAATGGCTTAGGCCTGTGCAAGAGAAGCTGGTAGCAGGCCAAGATGGCGCAGCAGAAGACTGTGGCCTGAGCAATTGCTCAGGCCTGACCTTACTCAGACCAGTTAGCCTAGTCAGTTCACCTGACTATCTGACTCATGTCTGACATGGTTATGACTCATTACTTTGACCGAGTCGACTCATCCAACTTGACTGAGTTGACTTGGCCGATTTGAATCGTTGATCGGTGACCGGGTGGACTTTGCCGGTCACTTGAGCCATTTTACGGTCACTTCTCCGGCCAATTTCCGGCCATAATGCCAGTTTTCCGGCGACAGCTTTTGGGGCATATTTTCTACATGGGTTTTTCTCACATATGGGCTTGGTGGACTTCTATCTATTGGACCTTTGAGACTTGACCTAATTTTGGAAAGCAAAGCTATTTAAAGGAAAGACTTCTACAACTTTTATAACGTATTATTCTTGGAACTGGGAGAGAGCCGCTTTTGTTTACGCTACTAGGGTTTGCTTTTGTTCATCTTCTTCTATTCAATTAATATTTTTATGATGAACTCCATAGCTATGAGTATCTAAACAACTATTATTGGTTATGGGATAAAGTTGATTTCTCAACATGTTATTTGAATCTATGAATTAGTTTTGTCTCAATAATTTATTGTTTGTGATTCACAATTAATAGTGTTATATAGTTTGAATGTTTGTTTAGTCGAGTCCGGAATCGATTGAGTTTGCCTTCATCCTTATTGCTAGATTAGGGTTTTCAATACGAAAAAGTTATTTATCCCTGATTCTAAGTAGCATAATTGTGGGTAGTGCTTGTAGTGATATATCCTACTAGTCACAAGTGAATCATAACTTTTGGCCCATAGAACTTATTACTTTTGGGAGTTAAACTTGATTGTGCTTTTACACTTTAGGTTGCTTTCTATGAAGAATTCACATATGCATCTTTTAATGTGGTTGTGATGAAATCAGGGAATTAGCGGGATATACTTGCGATCAAGGTATCCTAGGACTTTTAGTAAATGAGAGATTAAAATACCAATTCTAGTCATTGATGATAATACATGTTTGTGAATGATACTATCCCGTGACCAATATCTTCTCCTTATTGATTATTCAAGTTATTTTATTTGCTTTGCTCTATTTTATTGCTTAGATAAAACAAAAATCCCCCTTGGTTACTTTAGAAACTGAAATTTTATAACAACAATTGCCTCTCTGTAGATACGAACTCTTTCTTATCACGTACTTCATTTATATTTAGTAGAGTGAGAAAGTGAAATTATTTTTGCTCGGCTGACAACCGATCAAACTTTGGCGCCGCTGCCGGGGAGGCATACGGCTTGTTATTAAGTTTTTAGTTTCTTTTTATAATTTCTGCTTTTATCTTTGCCTTTTGTTTCTTGTCTTGTTTCTCACTTGTTTGCGAGAATTGTTTCAGTACCTAATCCCCGGCTTCTAAAGATTGGAACTACCCAAGGTGCGGGATAGCTACTCGAAAGGCGCAATACTCCAACCAAGTCAAGACACTGAGAAGATCAAGAGTTAGAAGTGGAACAAGAGTTACAACTAGAAGGAGAACAAGAGGTTCCATTCGTGAGACGAACCACAAGTTGAAGAAGAAGAAACAATGGGTGATGCAAATCGTACACTCAAGGACTTGGCTTCTCATAGGCTTGATACACAACAGGGTGTATTCAAACAAACTCTACTTTTGAGATCAAGCTGGGGATGCTTAGAGAATTACCAAAGTTCCATGGCATGGTGAATGAAGACCCAAACAAGCATCTTATGGACTTCCACACTATTGTCATGGCCATTCTTCCAGCGGATGTTGAGGCGGATGGTGCAATGTTGAAAGTTTTTCGTTTCTCTTTGATGGATAGTGCTAAGGATTGGTTGTACTATTTGCCTTCCGGAAGTGTCATGACATGGAATGGGATGAAGAAACTCTTTTTAGAGAGATATTTTCCTGCATCAAAGGCTACTCAAATTCGCAAGGAGATTTGTGGGATGAAGCAAAATGTGGGAGAATCCTTATATGAATGTTGGGAACGATACAAGAGATTGGTGGCAAGCTGCCCTCACCACCAATTCAGTGACGCTATGATCATCCAATACTTCTATGAAGGACTCCAATCAAGTGATAGGAATCTTCTTGACGCTGCAGGTGGTGGTGCACTAGTGAGCAAGACGGTGGCACAAGCTAGAGAGTTGATTGAAAACATGGCAGCAAACTCCCAACAGTTTTTGAGTCGTGGTTCGGATGTGATTCTTAGGAAAGTAAATGAAGTGAGCGAGGTCGAGGAACTTCGTCAACAAATGGGTAACATGACAGCAATGATGTAACAAGTTGCAGCCGCGGTGATACCAAGTTCCTCTCAAGCTTATGAGTACGAGCAAGCTAATGCGGTCTTTCCAAATCAACAAAGATGGTATGATCCCTACTCTAACACTTACAATCCGGGATGGAGAGATCACCCCAATTTTAGCTATGCCAACAAGCAAGGTACAGTCCAACAACCTACTTTCAACCGTCCGAGTGGATTTCAACCACAACAACAACAATTTCAACAACCACAAGCACAACAATCAATGCAAAATCAAGGTTCTGATGTCGATTCAAAGCTTCAAACAATGATGCAAGGCATTTCCACCATGTTTAAAGAAAGTCAGCAGAAAATTAAGAGTGCTATCAAGGCGTTGCAGACACAAATGGGCTCCATGGCTATTGAGTTGAACCAATTGAAGGCACAAAATAGTGGGAAACTCCTTCTCAACCTATTAACCCAAAAGAGGGTGTCAATGCTATTACGTTGAGAAGTGGTACACAACTTATGCAACCCGAAGTTACTGATTCGGGCAAGGTGGAAACACCAAAGGAACCTATTTTGGAGAAGAAGAATGAGGATTCTCCCCAAACTTCTGAGGTACAAATTCCTAACTCTAAAACTCCGGTTTCTACTTATGTTCCCCCTTTACCTTTCCCTCGCAGATTTGCAAGTTCTAAGAAGGCGGAACTAGAAAAGGAGATTTTAGACGTTCTAAAGAAGATCCATGTGAACATACCACTCATTGATGCTATTAAGCAAGTTCCAAAGTATGCAAAGGTGTTGAAGGACTTGTGTACCAATAAACAAAGGCTCAAAGGTAATGAAGTGCTTAGTGTGGGGGTGATGCGTGTCGTAGGTGCAATCAAATTAATTAATATTTCCACTCAATTAAAAATAATATAATGGAAGTCAAGTTCGTTCCCATGAGGAGCAAGAGATTCTAGTTGTAAAAATTGTCACTAAAAGGGGGGATGTATAAAACAAAAGAAAATAAACAAAGCAATTAAAATCGAAAGTTGAAAGCAATAAGAGAGACAAGACCAAGGAATCCTTCTTCGTTACGAAACAATGAATCAAGTTATGTTCTTTTCTACTTGTTATTAGTCACAAATTATCACCAACCGTAGGTAAAGCAGCTAGATCAGTGCTAAACCCCTAAATCCCTTATATCACCGGACACGGAAGTTCTCGACTACCGGATTCTATTTACCAAACCACCTAGTAGTAGATCACTCTAGATGTAATTTAAATAAACGCATTAAGATTCATGAACTTATTAGGTCAATATTAGTAGTTAGACTCTTAGATCAAGGTCTACTTGCTAACGTTGTTTTCACACACAATTGCTCCACGGAATCCTCCTCAAGGTCTCGTGTTTGCTACTTATGTAAAGAGTCAAGAAACGATTACTTATCCCCTAACTTTCACTAGCTTTAGATCAAATTAACAAATCAATTTAGCGTGCACTCTAAACAATCTATCAATCAATCATGAATGTCATTAAAATCATTCCTATTAGTAAAAAAAAACGATAATCATGTGAAAAACTTCAAGATAGAATTAAAACAAAACTCAAATCATGTATTAAGAACTAGGAATTCATCCTCAATCAATAATAAAATTAGCTACTCATGCTAAAGAGTTCACACAAAGAATAAGAAAAGAAAAGTGTTGTGTGTGTAGAAAGGTGTATAAAAGATGTAGAAAACTTCTCTATTTATAGGCTTCAATATTCTCCAAATCTTCCAAGGAATAGAATCCTTTTCCTTTAGCAATTCAATTTCCAAATCCAAGCTTTTCTCAACTCTTCCACCTTCTCTTTCCAAATTTGATCCCAATTCTCCATCCAATTCCTAGTCCAAGTCTTCACACCCATGAGAGAAGTCCATAAAAATTCGGAATTTTTGGCTCACTAGGAAAAACAGTATTATGGCCGGAATTTGACTGGAATCCGTCACCGCCGCCACCGAAAATTTCTCCGTCGGTGGAATATTCGACGGAATATTCCGTCGGTCCACTGATTAGGACTAACGGTCAAAAGGGTCAACCGTGATCAATCTATTAGTCAAAGGTCAAGGGGAAGAGTCGTCCGGCTCGAGTCGGTGTTCTTATTCGGGAGTGAGTCGTCTTAATCAACCGAGTCACATGGATGGATCGGTCATCGTCGGTCCGAGTTGACTCGTCGGAGGAAAATTAGCCGAGAGTTTGGCTGTTTACACGAGGCTTTCCGTGAGATTGGAGCCTCTCTTCTTCCCTCGTGAACAAGCCTAACATACATCTAATTGTTTCATACTCAGTTGCTGTAACTCTGTATTCATTTTCAATAGCACCAACATCTTCTTTTCAATCAATCAAACTCGAATTGAGTTTACCCATTCTAGCACCACCACCCTATGGCTCAAATCCGTCTCCTGTTTCATCATTTAGCAGCTCATTCTTCTTCTCAAAACCCATCTTCGATCTTAGAAACCCATTCTCAGAACCTGAGTCTTAACCAAAGACCCATCTCCTCTCTTGCATCAGGTTCATTGGTTCAATTTCTCTTATCTTCGTCTTGATTTGTTAATTTACAAAAACCCTTGAAATTCAACTTTGAATCGAACCCAAACTTTTCTTCTCCTCTAGCTCACTTTCAACAACACCATCGCCATCTATGGAAGTAGCAGACCCGTCCTCTCTTCATCTCTGAGGCGTCAACACCAACTCATTTCGATCTGAATCTGAATCGCCTTCTTTATCTGCTTTACAGTGAGCTTCTTTTCCTCTTTTCTTCTCAATCGAAACCCATCGTCTCTCCAAAATCATTTTCAGATCGAACCCTCCTCTGGTTCTTCAGCTGGAACCTCAGAGAACCCTAAATTTGAGCTCGTCATCTCGATCTGCATCTCGCGATTTCACGGCTGCATCTCCCTGAGCTTCACAGCGGCATTCGTTCTTCTTTTTCTCGATCTCGATCTTTCTTCTCTCGGTTCTCAACAGCAGCAGCCGCTGCTCTTAGTTTCAGATTAGAGAATTGAATGAATGAATGATTGAGAGAAACCGTTTCGATTTTAGGGTTGGTATGAATATGGTTATTGATGTACGGTCCCTTTGATAAGGGCTAACATTCGATGGCGACCCCTTAACCTCATCTCGATTTGCGTTTAGTATTCCCCCCAAAAGAGTTGCCCCTTAACCATTACCCGGGCTCCGGATAGTGTTCACCCTGGAAATGAAAAAGTTGCCCTTTTTGCTCAAATTGAGTGATTTCTTCTTCTTTTCCTCCGTGTGACTCCAAAGTAGCTACAAAACTCAGAACAAGCGTAAAATACATAATTTACAAGAAAAATAGCAAAGAAAGCATAAACAATAGATAGTAAATAGGATGTATTCTACACCCTATCAAATTCCCCCACACTTAGACTTTGCTAGTCCTCGAGCAAATCAAACCAAAACTTACAACTTCAAAGCGTTCCAGTGTCACAAGCATCCAAAGAGTTATGAGGACATAGAGTTTCCGCATGCTAGTAATAAGAAGTTAGAAACACTAAAGAACATATTCTCATTCTTAAATGTTGAGTGAGAAATAACCACACCATAATGAGAGAACGCGTGTTTGAGAAACGATCAATAAGCATTTCGCCTCGACTTACGCCTCACCAAAAAGGATTTTATGATAATTGCACTCAAAAAGACGGCTTTTTTTATGGGTCTCACATGTGTGCGGGTAGGAATGAAGAGAGAATTCTGCTACACGTTGAATGGTGGGAAGGATAACTTCCGAAATATTTTTTAAAAACCCACATCTTTTAATATTTTGAAAAACCATTTTTCTGACGATCTCTAAGAAAGGAAATCAATCATTTATTATCGAGGATGAGATTACTTACTCACCTTCACATCCGATCGCCAATTATGATAACACCACTCTCACGGCATCCAATAGAAACGTCTTCCGCTCCTCGTCTTTATCTTCTTGGTCTTCGTCTTCGGTTTCAACTATTGATGATAAACTCTCGAATTTCATAAATCCTTAACAATTCTTAACTCTTGTACCTTAAAATCCTTGTCGCTTGAAACGTCCTTATAAATTTTCCTTCCCCACGGCTTAATAAATAAAAACAAAACAAATATTTCTCTTTTTTTTTTTTTTTTTTTTTTTTTTGAAATTAGAGAAATAAAATACAAAAAAAAAATTAAACCATGGCCGTGGGAGAAGTATTTTACCGCTTGATTCTTCACAACTTGTATCGTCTTGAAATCATAAACTTCAAACATTCTCACCTTTTAATTTTCTTCGCTTTTATGAATAAGTCTTCATACTTGAATATAGAATTACCTCATTGTATTGTAAGTCCTCAACATATATGTGGAAATCTGCTCTTTGTATGTTGCTTTACTTATATTTGAAATTTGCTCTTTTTCTCGTTCTGTTGCTTGTAAACCTTAAACTTTTCCAACTTTCCTTGTAGATTTTGATGTCGCTCCTTGTTGATGATGAGAGTGTTTCTATGGATCCGTTGTTGTCGAGAGAGAGAATGGTGTTAAATGCAAATCGAACTACAAGAAGGAAGCTTTCATCTATAGACGTCACCCTCATGATTGACAAAATTAGCACTCAAGAGATCAAAGAGTAGTGCTTCTATTGGTGGGAGGTTGGGTAGCTCACCATTCTACCGGAATTAACGTACGGTGACACACACTCAAAAGAAGCTCTTTAGTAGATGGAAAATTTCTGGTCGGTGCCTCATGATATGAATACGGGTAGTCTCCACTAATGATTGATCAAGAACTCTAATAATGCATTTCTCCTCGCACCAAATTCGCATCACCAGGCATGATTAAATCCATTATTTAACACTCTAACAAGCAAGAAATCCGAATGTAGTTCTCTAACATTTCCAAGTTCAATTATGTCGGTCAAAATCTCTATGTAAACATACCTAGAAGTATGCTAGGGACTCTAAAATCTCTAAAAGTTGAAGTTTTAGGTAAATTTTTTTTTTTTTTTTTTAAATTTTTTTGTAAATTTTTTTTGTTTAAATACATGCTTAACCACTCCCCCACACTTAAACCTTACATTGTCCTCAATGTAATTGAATCCTCCTAGTAAAGTCAATGTGGGAAATTTTAACATGATATGGAACAAGAAAAAGAAATAAAAAAAAACAAAAGGATAAGAAATACAAAACCGATGGGTTGCCTCCCATTAAGCGCTTGTTTTAAAGTCGACGGCCCGACTTAGCTCTTGCATGATTCATTAGCCATATACTAACAATCTGAAAATTTGGGGGTCCACCCATAATACCTGTTTTGCAAACAATAACTCCATACAAATGTTAGCACAAGAAAATAATAATGATGTTATCGCCCGATAGAAATTTCCCCCACACTTATTCTCGTCCACACTCGGAAGTGTATAAAGAACATAGAATTTGGGAACTTCCATGTATTCCTCTTGGCAAACCTGCATAGTGTTAGCATCAAGTGTTTCCAATGGTGGATATTTAGAAACAAAATCATCCAAAAATACTTTTGAAGCACATACATTCAAACCAATAAGAGGTAAAGGAGAAGAATCAATATGCAAAGGATTAGACAAACCTTGCACAATTTCTTGTATTATAGAATCCTCTTCATCCTTAAAAAATTCGAGTGAATTACTTACCTCTTGTATATCGTGGTCCTCTATTAAACCTTGCAACCATTCTTCGTCGTTTTCTACCTTAACCAAAGTTTTGGCATCATTAAAATCATTGGCAAGTTCAATTGGGTCTTCCACAAAATCAATAAATTTGGTTTCATCCTCTAGCATCATCTCTTCAACATTCTCATCATCGGAATCGGGCCATTCACTAAAATGATTTTCATCGGTATAGATTGTAAGATCTTCTTGTGCGGGTGTTACACCGTTTATAACAATAGGTAAGTCACACCCAATCTCCTTCTTTTGAATAGGTGAAGGATCGTTATTATGATCCGGAGTTGGAATAACTTTATCCTTGTTACAATAATTTTCATAAGGTTCAAAATCATCATCGTAACCCATATAATAACGTTTTTCACGCTCTATTCTTAAACTTTTTTTAGCTTCAAGAATTTCTTCATCCGATGCTATGCCTTCATCGATCAATTGATAGAACCTTCTATCAAGTTCCCTCAAACTAGGTTGCCTTGCACCAAGGAGATCACACATAGATTTAGAAGCATAACTATCCTCCCCTCCTAGTGATTGTTCACTTACATACCCGTCATAAGGTTGTTGATATGTATGAGAATATCCATAAAGTCTGTATCCTAAGGATGGTTGGAAGTTGCCATAATGTTGAGGTTGAAAACGAAGTATTGATTGTTGTAATATGCTTGCTCTTGTCCACCATACATGGAAAATGGCACACGAAATAAGATTCTCAAAAACTAAGTTAGATACGATATAGAATCTAACAAAGCAAGAATAAAGCAAAAAGAAAAATAAAAATAACTAAAATCGTCCATTGCTCCCGAGCAACGGCGCCAAAATTTGATGCGTGTCGTAGGTGCAATCAAATTAATTAATATTTCCACTCAATTAAAAATAATATAATGGAAGTCAAGTTCGTTCCCACGAGGAGCAAGAGATTCTAGTTGTAAAAATTGTCACTAAAAGGGGGGATGTATAAAGCAAAAGAAAATAAACAAAGCAATTAAAATCGAAAGTTGAAAGCAATAAGAGAGACAAGACCAAGGAATCCTTCTTCGTTTACGAAACAATGAATCAAGTTATGTTCTTTTCTACTTGTTATTAGTCATAAATTATCACCAACCGTAGGTAAAGCAGACTAGATCGGTGCTAAACCCTAAATCCCTTATATCACCGGACACGGAAGTTCTCGACTACTAGGATTCTATTTACCAAACCACCTAGTAGTAGATCACTCTAGATGTAATTTAAATAAACGCATTAAGATTCATGAACTTATTAGGTCAATATTAGTAGTTAGACTCTTAGATCAAGGTCTACTTGCTAACGTTGTTTTCACACACAATTGCTCCACGGAATCCCTCCGCAAGGTCTCGTGTTTGCTACTTATGTAAAGAGTCAAGAAACGATTACTTATCCCCTAACTTTCACTAGCTTTAGATCAAATTAACAAATCAATTTAGCGTGCACTCTAAACAATCTATCAATCAATCATGAATGTCATTAAGATCATTCCTATTAGTAAAAACAAACGATAATCATGTGAAAAACTTCAAGATAGAATTAAAACAAAACTCAAATCATGTATTAAGAACTAGGAATTCATCCTCAATCAATAATAAAATTAGCTACTCATGCTAAAGAGTTCACACAAAGAATAAGAAAAGAAAAGTGTTGTGTGTGTAGAAAGGTGTATAAAAGATGTAGAAAACTTCTCTATTTATAGGCTTCAATATTCTCCAAATCTTCCAAGGAATATAATCCTTTTCCTTTAGCAATTCAATTTCCAAATCCAAGCTTTTCTCAACTCTTCCACCTTCTGATAGACACATTTTTGTGTCTGAATTGTCCTCATTGTCTCTATTGTTGGAACTCGATTTTTGTACTAATATTGTGTTTTTATGTATTTTTAGGTATTTTTGGAAATAAATATTTTTTGGAAAAATCGGCTCGAAAAGTTGCGCGGAACACCCCCGGAGGACATTTGATATTCGGACTCTCGTCTTTGGATAAGGGGTAACCCATTTGCTAAGGGGCACCCCCAAGAAGGCACCTGCTATTCGCACCCCAGAACAGGATAGGGGGACTTCATCTTCTCCATTTCAAAATTGCAAATTGGCGGGAAAGCTTGGTTTCACGGGCAGAATTAGGTTAATTTGGAGCTCTTCCCGCGAGACTAAAGGGCTGGAATCGATTGGGTATCTTCCTTTGGGCCTAACAGGGCTTGTATAGGTGCTGGTTTCAATCCAAATTGGCTGTAATGTCCGCAAGGAGAAAATCATGGCAGCACACGCCGGAGGAGAGAAACACGGGATTTCACGAGCTGCGAGGAGTTTGCACGCGTTCGGAAGACTCTAAAAACTAATTGGAGTTTGAAGAAGTTAAATATGGCAACTTGGAAGCATCAGAACGCGTGTAAAGATAAAAAAAATCTAAAACTGGCCGTGAAGAATAATACAAAATAATTGAGAATTTTATGTAGTTATGGCGTGAGATTTTGCCTCTGTTGGGATATAAATAGTTGATGAGATATCATAGAAAGTCTACGGAGAGTTTGGGGAGGTTTGGAATGCTACAAGAGCTTAGAAAATCGTGTTGCAGAATTACCATTTTTCTGCTGCTGCATCCCTGAAGAACGCGAAGAACAGACTATCAAAGACAGTCGTTTTTCAACAGCGAAAAACGACTACCAGGACGGGGTCGCAACTACCGTAGCAAAGCACTTTATCACTATCGTAGTTTGTAACAGCGTTTGCAACAACTATAACTGTTGCAAACCCGATTTTCATCATTTCTCCTTTTGTGCATCATTTGTAAACCATTTTTGAGCAATGAAATCGACTTCTGAGCGCGTTTCCAACATGATGAGCTAAACCCATCCTCCGGGGCGATGGAGGAAGCCATTCTTCCAAAAGTTATGTGGTAAATTTTATTTATGCAATTCTTTTATGATTATTTGCATAGAATGAAAATTGAGTAAATGATTTTTATTAATTAGTTGTGTTTTCTCTTGATGAAGTATGCTTAGTTTAGGACTTTTGATACTTCATGCTTAGATTAACAATTAATGTTTTGAAAATCTAATTTAGGCAATGATTAGAATCACAGATTTCTTTTGATTGGAGTTATATTGTCTAGAATTGCATGATAAACTTTAACACTAAATCACATGAATTTTGGGTGAATGGTGAAATCCTAAACCCCGGTCTCTCCATAATTTTCACAAAACTTTATATTGAGTTTGTTATATTTTTGCTTTAAATATTAAGTCTAAAAATCCTTTCACGAGTCTCAACGAACCTTTTACTACAACATCATTGATAAATACCATCAATTTTTGGCGCCACTGCTTATCGGACTTGTCTTTAGGCTAGAGTTTTAGATTTTCTTTTAGTTTTTATTTATTTGTTCTTCTTTACGTTTTGGGTTTTTGTCTCTTCCTTTAAGATTTTGGGATTTGGAGCGAAAGAAATATTTGCCAAAGCTTTTGGTGGATACTTGAAGATTTGGAGTTAAAGACAAAGCGAAAGGAGCAAAAGAAGAAGATTTTTTTTTATATTTTATAAAAGAGAGAAAAAAAAAAAAAAAGAGAGGCATTTTTATTTTTATTTTTTAGACATTTTTATTTTTTTTAGACTTTTCTTTTCTTTTCTTTTGCACTTTTACCTTTTTGGACTTGGACATTTGGACATTTGGACATTCCTTTTTTTTTTTTTAAACCCTACGGAAGGGTAGTATTAAATATCAAACTGTTTGCAGAGAAGGACGGTGATTACGATATCACCTCGGCCCCTCGGGTTCGTACATGACATAGGAGTCGTGGCCCGAGTCGACTACAACGGTTCATCCCCCATGCGGTACGGAGAGGTAAGTTTGTCGAAACACTCGCGAATTCGTCGGCGAGTTCTTTGTATTCCTTCGTTTGCATATATGTCGAGGACTTGAAAATTTGTTTTAAATTCTAGTAAAGGGCAAGGACTGCCATACAAGATAAGGGTTCGGATTTCATCAATGTTCTCTTCTTGCCCGCCTTAGGAAAACGATACTTAACGCGAACCTAAGCTTTAAAATTTGGAATAGAACGGGACTGATAGGGTAACGAGCTTAGTGGGAAAGTCGCTCGAAAAATATTGGTTACATTTTTAGCATACTTGAAGTTCATGATGGTTTTGTGAAGTTGAATGCGTGACTGCGCTCGCCTTGCAATAGCGGTGAGGCCTTGGGTATCAAAGCTCCACCGAGCTTCCCTCGCCTTGATTCAACTTACTTTAACTCGGATTGATCCGAGAGGGGTTTGCTCGCATTGTAACGAATTCCCTTTCGAACGATTAGAAGCTGGTCTAGAAAACAATCTAAGTTGAGCCATCATGCTTTTGTTTGCTAGATATAATTAGGTTTGCTGTGGTGGAGTCAGCCTTGTTTGTGTTTGCATAGAACTTCCCTTCCTTTTAGGATTTTTCTTTTTTCTTTTGTTTTTCTAGTGCATGTCGAGGTCATTAAAGAACGGGCTTGGAAAAGAAACACTCTAGGTCGTTTGATTAGTGACAAACCTAGTAGTTCTTCTTGTGAAGGGGGGAGCTCAAGACTCTTCTTTTGAGAGCCGTTTTGGGAAACTTTCATTTTGAGAATCTGTCTCTTTGTGAGGAAAGTACCCCTAAGTACTACTTAATTGTGCAAATGAAATGGCTACTTTGAAAGATTACATGTTCCCAACTAGGACCAACCGAGCTTCGTGTATTAAATTGCCACCTAATACGGCTAATTTCGAGATAAAACCTAGTCTTCTTGAGATGATCCCTATATTCTTAGGAAAGGATGATGAGAACCCTTATTTTCATATTAGGACTTTGAGGAAATTTGCATGGGACAGTTAGAATAAAAGACTTTCATGATGAAGTCTTGAAACTTAAGATGTTTCCCTTTTCCTTGAGAGATAAAGCCAAGACACCGGTGAACAACCTACCATCCGGATCCATTGAAACATGGCAGGAAATGACTGCAGCTTTCTATATGAAATTCTACCCAAGCATAAATCGCAATTGTTAGGCGAGAACATTAGTGCTAGTGTGCAACAAGAGGAGAGTCTCTTTATAGGTTTTTAGAGAGATTCAATGATCTCCTATCCAATGTCCTCACCATGGATTTGATAATATGAAACTTGTGGAGATTATTTATAATGGTTTAGACTATTCGACTAAATCCATGGTGTAGTCTATGTGTCTTGGGGTGAATTCACAAATAAAGCTGTGATGATGCTTTTACCTTCTTAGGAACTATCGTTTGAAAAATCCCAAGGTGGGAGCCTTGTGTTTGAACCCCTAAAGACTCTTGGTCAATAGAAGTGGCACTTAGATGTGGTAGATACAAGCTTCGGGAGTCGGATGCTAAGTTTCTTGCTTTGTCTCGAAGGTTAGAAGCTTTGGAAATGGGTCGGTCTAAAAATAGGTCCCTTGTTGAACCTAATAGAGCCTCTCAAGTCTCTAGTTGTGTAATAGAGCCCGATAACTCATTTTGGGAAGGTCATGTTAGTGAAGAACAAGCCAACAGTCTATAACAACGCTATGTTTGAGAACCGTCAAGTCGACCCCTACTCGAGAGACCTACAATAACTGGTTGGAGAAACCATCCTAATTTTTCTTGGTCTAAAGGGCAGAATCAAGGACAGTCTAGTAATTCTCAGCCTCCCCCGGGTTTTGGTTATACTCGAGAACCCTTGAGTCAAACCCGGTTTAACACTTCGAGAAAAAGATCTCTACCTTAGAAGAAGCTCTTACTATGTTAATGACCAACCACCTTAGCTTTCAACAAGAAACCAGCGAGAACCATAAGGATAATTCCCAGACTCTTGCTAAATTAGAACTTCAAGTCGGCCAAATAGCTAAGTATTTAAGTGAGAGAGAAGAAGGTAAGTTTCCTAGTCAATCTCAACCCAATCCTAGGGGGTCCATCAAATATCTTTAGTTGGTGAGGAATCATCAAACCATGTGAACTCGATAAAAACCCTTAGGAGCGGTAAAACGTTGACAACAAGGTATCCATGCCTAGTGGACATACGTAGTTCCACCTTCTACGTCCCAAGAGGAACCCTAGCCGAGAAACGAAAACAATACCTAAGGAGTCCCAAGAAATTCTGATAGGACTACCTTTGTTCTAGAGCCCCATATCCATGAGTTGTTAGCACCAACAAGAAGGAGTCGACTTTCAACGAGATAATGGAAACATTTAAGCGGTGAACATTAACATTCCTTTGTTAGAAGCAATTAGGCAGATGCCTGCTTATGCCAAGTTCCTTAAAGATCTTTGTACTCCAAAGCGTAAGCTTAATGTCCAAAAGAAAGCCTTTTTAGCCTGGTCAAGTAAGTTCCATTCTAACCTCAACCAAACACCTCTAAGTATAAAGACCATGGATGCCCCACCATTTCTTGTGCGATTGGTAATCACATGGTCGATAAAGCTTTTACTTGACTTAGGAGCTAGTGTTAACTTACTCCGTATCATGTATACACCCGGTGGGTCTTGGTAAGTTGAAATCGACCAAAATGACACTTCGATTGGTGATGCCGATGTCTGTCAAAGTTCCTCGTGGTGTCATAGAGGATGTTCCGATTGAGGTTGATAAGTTTATTTATCCAGTGGATTTCGTTGTTCTAGACACCCAACCTGTTCCAAGACCCAAATGCTCAAATCCCGGTGATTCTAGGTCGCCCATTTTTAGCCATGACCAACGCCATTGTCATCAATTGTAGGACCGGCTTATGAACATATCCTTTGGTAATATGACCTTGAACTAAATGTCTTTAATGTTACTAGACAACCTTCCGAGAATGATGATTTAGAAGAAGTGAATATGATTAGCACTTTAGTTTAGATTTAGTTGGGATAATTGGCATGACACTCTCTTTGGGAGATTCTTTAGATGAGTTTGAGGAAACCATTCTCTTAGACCGAGATGTGTGATCAATCTTTAGAAGAATCCTTTGAGTATTTTAAAGACTCTATGGACCCACAAATCCGTGAAATAGTGTTAGGTCTTTCTAAGAGTAACGAGGACCCTAAGTTTTGGGATAGAGAACTAGAAGAATCTCTTGAGTATTTTAAGGACTCGAAGATCGGAAATTCACGATAATTAGAGGTTTGTCTGTGAGTAATGAAAACCCTAAGTTTGGGGTAGTGATGGTTCTTGTGATTGTCATGTATCCCTAATTAGAGTCCCTAACTTGGGACTCAGGAGCCATGTGCGTTTGAGATATTACTCGAGTCTATTCGGACTCGGCGTCCCGAATCCTCCCGATCATCTCCGAGGTAACCCGAGTATTAGAGGGCCGTTTCGGATGAATCTATTTATCAAGATACACATATGAAGCTCAATTATGCTGCAGATGAACCTAGTTGTCTTGACGAAACCTTAGACGAGGATGTGCTCCTTCTATTCATTTCTTGAACCCGGTGCGGTTGTCGATATTGGTGTTAGCTCTATTTGGTCTTATGGACCCACAACTTTTTCGGCTATTGGTGTATGACTTTGGATATGTGAAGATCCTTTTGAGGTATTTGATGTCTGTTCAAGACTTTAAACTTAGCACTCCTTGGGAGGTATCCCTTGCTCATGCAACACGGTAATATTTTTTCTCATTTCCTTCTAGTGGTAACGGTTTCTCCTTGTTCATGCTTTTAATTTCATCTTTAGAACATTGAGGACAATGTTAGATTTAAGTTTGGGGGTATGGGAGAAACTTTTTAGTTGCACGATAAATAAACTCCGAACCAGAAATTTATGTTTATTAAGGTCGGCACTAACCAATCTAAGTGGATGGAAACATCTTGGGCTGTAGGAGTTGAGGAACCAATCGATTAGATGGAAACATCTAAAGAGTCTATTCATAAAAGCACATAGCTCGGTGTTAGAAATAACATGATAGTTTCACCATATCTCGTTGAGTCCCTTTTCACTTGTTTTTTATTTTTTTTTTTTTTAAACTATTTTTCTCTAAGTGATTAGGTGGGGGCCACGAATCAAGTTGTTACCAATGCTAGATTTAAATATAGTTATTTATATAAAAAAAAAAAAAAAAAAAAAAAAACAAAAAAACAAAAAAAAAAAGTTGAAAAAAAAAAAGTTGAAAAAAAAAAAAAAGTTGAAAAAAAGCAGGAAAAAAAAAAAAAAAGTGAGAGAGACCGGACCATCCGACCAACCGGAATAAATTCAATAAAGTCGACCACTGGAACCCTTATATATGCCGATTGTGTTGACCTAGAGTTAGGATTATCGACCACCGGGTTCCCTTGTATATGCCCGGTGTGTTGATATTAGTCGAACTAGTATCCCAGTCCATTAAGATAGGTTCATTTTGGCGGAGGCCTTGACGGATATGGGAAACATCGATCACTTAGTAAACATCAAAACCATCTATGTTTTTCTCTATATCCATCTTCTTGATCTATCCATGTGATTAGTTTTGACTCCTAGGGTATTGATGTCCATGGTGCGACTATCCGGTGAGCTCTGTGACTTATATATGAATTTTAGTATGCTTGAGTGCAAACTCGTGCAAAGCAATTGGAATTTCGCATCGTAGTACTTCCTCCGTAGTCAATAAGTATGCCAACCAAGGAGATTCTTTAGTGCCTTCCAAGGTTTCGGAGATAGCTAGGGTCCTGAGTAAGGTTTTGTGGGTACACCTCGGTAAACCCTCCGGAGACAACACTCGCCTCTAAGGCCACCTAGGGGGTTCAAATGATTTTTATTTTCTAGAATAAATTTGCTCGAGGACTAGCAAATAATAAGTTTGGGTATTTTGATAGACACATTTTGTGTCTCGAATTGTCCTCATTGTCTCTATTGTTGGAACTCGATTTTTGTACTAATATTGTGTTTTTATGTATTTTTAGGTATTTTTGGAAATAAATATTTTTGGAAAAATCGGCTCGAAAAGTTACGCGGAACACCCCAGGAGGACATTTGATATTCGGACTCGTCTTTGGATAAGGGTAACCCATTTGCTAAGGGGCACCCCCAAGAAGGCACTTTTCTATTCGCACCCCGCAACGAGGATAGGGGGACTTCATCTTCTCCATTTCAAAATTCAGAAATTGGCGGGAAAGCTTGGTTTCACGGGCGGAATTAGGTTGCGAATTTGGAGCTCTTCCGGCGAGACTAAAGGGCTGGAATCGATTGGGTATCTTCCTTTGGGCCTAACAGGGCTTGTATAGGTGCTGGTTTCAATCCAAATTGGCTGTAATGTCCGCGAGGAGAAAATCATGGCAGCACACGCCGGAGGAGAGAAACATGGGATTTCGCGAGCAGCAGAGGAGTTTGCACGCGGTCGGAAGACTCTAAAAACTAATTGGAGTTTGAAGAAGTTAAATATGGCAACTTGGAAGCATCAGAACGCGTGTAAAGATAAAAAAAATCTAAAACTGGCCGTGAAGAATAATACAAAATAATGGAGAATTTTATGTAGTTACGGCGTGAGATTTTGCCTCTGTTGGGATATAAATAGTTGATGAGATATCATAGAAGCACTACAGAGAGTTTGGGAGGTTTGGAATGCTACAAGAGCTTAATTATGGCCGGAATAGTCGCCACGCCACCTTGAGTTACAGCCGCTAGTCAGGGAATATTCGACGGAATATTCGAGTCGGTCCACCGTTAGATTAACGGTCAAACGGGTCAACAAATCGGTCAACGGTCAAGGCAAAGAATGAGTCGATCCTTTGAGTCGCCTTCTAACTGGTGATCGGGTCTTCTTTACTGGGTGAGTTGAGTCGCTCACTCGTCCGGATCGGTCATCGCGAGTTCAAATGAAGTAAATCATCTCGGTCAAGCCCAAGCCATCTTGCATAGTGCGGTTCACGCCATGAGAGCCATGTCTTCCTGTTTCATTCACGCCAAGATGGCCCCGTCTTGCATCTCGGTATTGGCGACCATCGCCTTGCACCTACCACTTCCCCGCAAATCGCTTCACACCCAGTCCTCCCGAGAACCATTCATCACCTGACTCATTCACACATTTTCTCCAATATCAACACCACCAACCCTGCAATCATTAGTGCCAAACCTCCAAGCCACTTACTACAATTTGCAACATTCCACCATTGCAATAGCCACCATTTAGTTCCATTTCCACCGCGCAATGCTAGCCAACCACCAAGCTCTTCACTTCTTCATCGTCACCGAACCGCAACTCGTAGACAAGAACACTCATTCACGTAGACTACAATTGATGCCTTGTAACTCTTTACTCAATCATCTTTGCACTCGCTATCACCATGACCCGTATAGCTGCCGCACCAATTCATATCCAGCCATCGCCCCGCACCGTTGTTAACCTAGACATTCATCTAATAAGCGCCTTCACTTCATTCCCGCCTCGGCTAATACTCAAGCCATTACCAACAATATATATCTATCCGAGCACCCGCCTCGTCTCGGTTCAAGTTGAGTCGCTACCACCATTGCCATCCTCTGTACTCAAGCTCCTTCTTAGCCAATTAGTAACTCGGCCCTTCAATTCACAACTCCATAATCTCCTCATACCACCCGACCGCAAATCCATAAAATGTTGCAGCTGTATACAACCACCAACAGGCCTGCAATCACACTTACTCTCAGCTCAACCGCCACTACTCAAGCATCTCCATATCGATTTCACTCGGCACTTCATCCTTGCATTGCAGTATCAACAAAGTTGCACCAGCTGCAAGCTTAGGCCATTGAATTGCCACAGTTCCCTGCAACTCCAGCAACCTGAGCTACATGTCTCAAAGCACCACATCTTCTTTTCAATCAATCAAAACTCGAATTGAGTTTACCCATTCTAGCACCACCACCCTATGGCTCTAATCCGTTTCCTGTTTCATCATTTAGCAGCTCATTCTTCTTCTCAAAACCCATCTTCGATCTTAGAAACCCATTGTCAGAACCTGAGTCTTAACCAAAGACCAATCTCCTCTCTTGCATCAGGTTTATTGGTTCAATTTCTCTTATCTTCGTCTTGATTTGTTAATTTACCAAAACCCTTGAAATTCAACTTTGAATCGAACCCAAACTTTTCTTCCCCTCTAGCTCACTTTCAACAACACCACCGCCATCTCTGGAAGTAGCAGACCCGTCCTCTCTTCATCTCTGAGGCGTTAACACCAACTCATTTCGATTTGAATCTGAATCGCCTTCTTTATCTGCTTTACGGCGAGCTTCTTTTCCTCTTTTCTTCTCAATCGAAACCCATCGTCTCTCCAAAATCATTTTCAGATCGAACCCTCCTATGGTTCTTCAGCTAGAACCTCAGAGAATCCTAAATTTGAGCTCGTCATCTCGATCTGCATCTCGCGATTTCACGGCTACATCTCCCTGAGCTTCACAGCGGCTCTATCTCCTTCTTCCCTGAATCGATTGCAGCAGCAGCCATCGTTCAGGTTTTCTTCTCTCGATCTCAGCTTTTCTTTCAAATGATTGAGAAATCAATTCTCAATTTTAGGTTCAAAGTTATAATTACACCGGATCCGGCCCGGGGTCGGATGGATCGGGCTTCGGTTAGGGTATGGAGTGGTGGTATGGATGGATGGGCTTAGGTTAGGTATGGGTGGATTCGGACATGTGGGCTTGGGTATGGGTCAGAGTTTAGGGTGTGGGTGGATTCAAACACCCACCATAAGTACACCCAAATTGTGATATTCTCACTTCCTTCTTTTGGATAAGGGACACCTCTTTGACCTCCCCTTAACCTTGGCTGGGCTCCATATAGTATTCCCTCCTTGGTGAAATGACAATTTTACCCTTTTGCTAAAATATGGTGATTTCTTCTTGTTGATGGTGGATTTTCGTTTAAGGTTAAATTTGTAAAACCGGAAAATCATGCGCTGACATCTTGTAAAAGATAAAGCCGTTTATAAGTGACGGATACTCCTCACTTAATTCACCAAGAATGGAGCATGTAGCAACAATCCCATTCTCGTGAATACATGAAATTCCTCGTGTTGGAGCATGTAGCAACAATCCCCTTCCTCGTGAATTTCATATCAGCCTTGTATTTCCCGTACCCATTATCGCCGGCATGACGATTCGAGTGTTACTCTTAAGGAGTAACACGAACCTCCAAGCACTATAATGAATCCATGTACGAAATACCCGTACATTCTGCCGATTCTCGGTGTGTTATACTAGCCCGAGCCCTCTCGGTGTGTTATACTAGCCCGATCGAGCCCTCCGGTGTGTTATACTAGCCCGATTGAGCATCCGGACTTGACCGTATCGATCTCCGGATATGATTCGATCGCAGTCATCCAACTCCGCAAGCATGATTGGATGACCACGCATCAATTCCATCACCCCCAAGCAGGTATGGAATACACACGGCCTTAGCTCGCCGGATATGATCTCGATGTGAGCCATCCAACTCCGCAAGCATGATTGGATGACCACGGATCAATTCCATCACCCTGCGGGTATGGAATACACACGGCCGACCCGCATGGTCCACCATTGGCCTTTGCTTGCCAAGAAACCGTCCATACTAAGCATTATGGGCGAAACCTAAATTAGGGTTTGCGGCATATTACATATGTCGCAAAACGGGTCTCAACCGTCCGTCTTCGCAGGCATAGATGGAGGGTGTAGATGTAGACTCAAAAGGCCCGGAGCATGTCGACACAATCACCATGTGACCGCCTACACGCTTGACCAATCGGCCAAAGCCAACCGTGGTTGGTTACAACAAAACCATCCGCCCAAAAGAGCATGGTCGCGCGGCTTTGAAAGCCAAAATTAGGGTTCAAGCCATCACGCGCGTCCATCTTCTCCGGCACGAATGGAGGGTCACAGATTAGATTGAGCAAGGGTCGGTCACAGCATGACCACCGTGGGCCCATCTACTCCTCACGCGGTCTGGCCAAGGCTCATCATTCCTGGGCCAACCCAAAACGCACACCCAAACTCGTGCGGTTACACCTCCCAAATCCTAAACCAGATCTCGACCGCTCAACTTCACCGGATGATTTGAATGGCTTAGATCACGTTTTCATGGGATAATCGTATAGGTGTGAACACCAACCTACCACCTACACGGTAGTATGATCGACCAAAACCAACCAATGTTGGTCGCTTCGAAACGCGTGCCCAAACTAGGGAAATCACGGTTTCCAACTCCTTTGCGCAAGTAAGGATTGCCGCAAACCGATCTCGACCACTCCTCTTTACCGGTCAAATTGAGTGGCCCAGATCGCGCTTTCATGAGGGAACGGAATACAAGCGCCTACACCATCATGCCGTCAACACGCATGTATGGCCGGTCTTCTCCAAAATCCTTCCCATGCTTGGTTTCGACTAAGTCAAGAGTGATGCTTGCGCACTCTTTAAAAAAACCCTAATTTCATCAATGGTCGCAGATGAGTGTCTAAAACATCATCTCATCCGTCCGACCTCACCAGATTGGTTATACAACCCTGTTCAGGAGTTATTTGGTTAGTGAGCAGTCATTACACATCACTTTACCACACCATAATGCAAGCACTCGCATAAAATACACACGATATCGCATAAGTATCGACTTTTTCAATAACGCAGCTTATTCAATTCAGCATTACATGCTATCTTTCGTGGATCCACGATCCACATTCAGGACATCAATCATGTCACAAACCGGGGGATACTTACCGGGGTATTGGTCCAAGGCGGTTTTACAAGCGTGCGGTAACGCGCCATCACAAGAACGTGTTAGGGAGTCATGGACGGTTAGAGATGAACAGAAAAGTGGGCAAGACCGGTCGCGTTACCGACACACAACTCCACTACTCCATCATTCCACTACCTCCACTTCCCACGAGAAACGTGAATGAGGCTCAATGACTTGTATAAATAGGTTCTCCGCCCTATTTCAAACGACAAGAGAAAAGACAAGACGAGATTTAAAACCAAGTGTTGATACCGTCATATTCAACCATCTTCTCGTCACAAGTCATAGCAAGCCAACACCTTCACAATCTCAACACCTTCTTCGCTTCCCTCCCTAAGATCAACCCCATCTCCTTCACTTTGTGACCAAAACAAGTCCGGAACGGCCATTTCTTGGTTTAGGCCGGACTTGCATGATTGATCTCTCGAATCTACAAGCACTCACCACTGGGCAAGGCATTTGTTGTAGGTTTAAATTCATTCCTCATCACACCCCAAATTACCAAATTCATGGGAATAATTTTCACCCATCAACAATTGGCGACCACAAAGGGGAGATTAATCTCTCTGTTGTGAAATCAATTTCTTCAATACCCAATCTCGTTTGGCTAAGTTCCGAGATGGTTGGTCTTAGGACTTCCTCAACAAATTCAAATCCCGGCCGAAGTTCCCTCCAACGAGGATGCCCCTCTTCCCAATGGCGTATTCGCTGGCGCAACAGAGGAATCCCAACTATGAGCGAGTTGGTCTTGACACTTGAGACTCAGACGAGGAACATGGAGCCGATCAAAGAAGCTGTGAACCAAGATACTTGACCTCCTCATCAAGATGACGTCGGAAATGAGCGTGCCAGAGACCTTTACACCGGGACTAGTCCCCTCGGATCAACAGCTTTACTACGAACCGAGAGGCCAAGAGAGAGCAGAAGTCGTGTCTCTAGTGGAAGACTTGTGTGAACTCTGCACCTCTCAAAAGATCAACGGGCAGCAGACGTTTGTTGCGATCAATAAAATAGCTCGACGCATACCTTGCTCCTTCTCGTCCGTGGGTCTCATTGCAAATGGGAAACATCTATAAATAATGTTACATTCACGGAAGATGACATGATGGCGAGAGGAAGGTCACAACCGAGCCCTACATGTTACCGCACACATCAAGGGTTCGCAGTTCCGGAGGGCCCTCGTCGACACAGAGCATCTTCGAACGTGATTACTCTCAAGACTCTCGTGACAGCCAAGGTCAGCCCATGCAAGATTGTACGACAGCCCACCACGATGACGGACTTCAAGGGAATCAAACCAGCACATACGGGTATGTCAATTTGAATTTATCGGTGAGGGACCTGCTCAGTCCACGAGCAAAGTTTGAAGTCATAGAAAAGGAGCCGACTACCACATGATACTAGGAGACCGTGGCTTCACCACAACAAGGTCATTCCTTCAACGTATCACCAAGGCTCAAGACCGTGCTAAATGAGGAGGTCGTCCGTATTCCCGCATCATTGTCTCCGTACGCGCCAATATGTGGAGTGGAGCTATTCGAGTCAAAAGATGCTCCGCAGGAAAGTCCGACAAAATCATGTGCACTACACTACCCACGTGGGCTTCAATCCAGAGGAAGACCGACTTACATCGGCCTGGGGCCAAACACCACGACATACTCTCTCCGACGAGACGTCCATCTCCAACCGGTGAAACTTCAGCCCATCCTCACGCCAAAAGGGAGCGCTCTTTCGAGGCAAGCCGTGATCGAAGGGGGAAGACAATATACCGGCACACCGGGGCCGTTAGCAATTAGCGGGGAGAGACCATCCGCTTTCTCCGCCCAATTGGATGCCGCAAGGACGACGGAACACGAGAGGAGGTATTGACGCCCGCGACAGCCTACAAGACGGAACCAATTCCACGATCGACGAGCTCGAGATTGTTAACATCGGATCGATGAATCTCCTAAAGTTTGCCGGTCCTCTATTGATTCGACTCTATCCACGTACGAACATACAAGCCCGGTTCAACTACTCAAGGAATACCAAGATGTATTCGCCTGGACATACGAAGAAATGCCCTTGGCTCGGGATGAAAAGTTGGTCACCCATCACTTACACGTCATGCCTGGATCCAAGCCAATCAAGCAACCTCCGAGGCAATTCAGGCATGAGGTAGAAGAACAAATCAAGAATGAGATTCGTAAGCCGCTAGGCCGTCGGCTTCATCGCAACCCATTCATCATCCGACCTGGTTAGCCAATGTGGTCCCGGTTAAAAAGAAAAGCGGACAGATTCGATGCTGCGTGGATTTCAGAGACTTGAACAAGTGCTGCCCCAAGGACGACTTTCCCCTGCCTAACATCGACATGTTAGTAGACGCCACTAGCGGACACGGCATGTTTTCCTTTATGGATGGCTACGGCTACAATCAAATAAGGATGTATGAGCATGACGCAAGTAAGACAACTTTCCGAACCCTCTTGGCAATTTCTACTATACTTGTTATGCCATTCGGTTTAAAGAATGCCACGCAACATACCAACGTGCTATGACGGCAATCTTCCACGACATGATGCATAAACAAGTAGAAGACTATGTGGATGATATTGTGGTCAAGTCAAAGGCTCGAGCTGACCACACCAACGTCTTACGGCAAGTATTTGAGAGGTGTCGGGAATACAAGTTAAAGATGAATCCTTTAAAATGTGCTTTCGGTGTCTCCTCCCAGTAAATTTCTCGGGATTCCAAGTGACCGCAGAAGGAATAAAAGTAGACCCGTCCAAGACTCAAAGCTATCCTCACAATGCCGCCTCCCGAACCGTGAAAGAGCTCCGAGTTTCATGGGCAAGGTAAACTACATTCGACGTTTCATACCCGGGTTTAGCCCAACTTACCGCCTCATTCACCCCTTGTCAAGAAGGAGCCGCTTTGTTTGGACCGCAACCCAACAGAAGCTTTTCGGAAAGTCCAACGAATACTATCATCTCCAACCGTCATGAAATCTCCCGTACAAGGGAAACCATTGGTCCTCTACACCGCCTTCAAAGTGACGCCGCCAGTAGGGGGCTTTACACGCCAGAAGACGACGAGGAATCGAACGTCCCATATACTATTTCAAATTAGAATATTGAGAGATCTTTGAACTCCGATATCCCAGAGCGGAAAAAACGTGTTTAGCTTTAATCCATTCCATTCGTAAGTTTAGGCATTACCCGCTATCCAATGTGGTGATACTCGTGTCTAAATCCGATCCCGCAAAGTTCTTGCTTTCAAAGCCTGGTCCCGACGGGAGGACTGGAAAATGGCTTCTCCAAATGTCGAACTAGACATAACGTGCGACGCTAGAGCTATCAAGGGTCAAGCGTTGCAGACTTTCATCGGCAAAGCATTTCCTGAGAAGGTACTACGGACTACATGAAGAACTCCCCTGGAGAATTCCCTAACATCTCTATTCCTGGAAGAAGAAGTGTGGCTTTTGTATTTTGACGGCTCCGCTACCCCTAGCAAGAATACCGGAGGAGCAGGCGTGGTGTTAGTCTCTCCAACCGGAGAAGTATTTTTCACACTCCTTCAAGTTAGACTTCGAATGCACCAACAATCCCCGCATTATGAAGCTTTCCTCATAGGGCTTTCAATAGCTAAACAAGCAGGGAGTCACACGCCCGGGAGATAAGAGGTGACTCAAGTTACCGGGTGAACCAAATGAACGGAGTATACGCATTAAAAGAAGTAACACCGGCCCCGCACCGATCGGAAGCACGAGAGGTTACTAAAGTACTTTGCCGATGCAACCATAACCCATGTTAGTCGCAAAGAACAACAAACACGCCGATTGCCTAGCAACATTGGCTTCCAAGCTGAAGTTCAAGGGGCTAAGAAACTTTTGATTAAAAGAGGAGAACCATAGAATCGACATGGCTATCACAATACAAAGACACCAAGACCGACGATTGGCGAACTCCGATCATTCGAGAGCTCAACAGCTCACTCTCACAAGGAAAGGTCAGTCTCAAAACCCTGCAAAACTTCTTCATGCTTCATGGTATGTCAGACATCGGAATCAGACGGCTCCTCGTCAAGATGTCTGGGAGGTGACGAAGCACAAATACAGCTGGATCGCATTCACAATGAAATTTGTGGACAATCATCGGTGGTAACGCTTTACCGACGACTTCAACGCCTGGGTTATTACTGGCCAGAGATGGAGGCTCAATCCAGACTACTTCAAAAGTCCTGCTCGAATTGCCAGACACCACCACACCGGTTGGAGATTTTAATGTGAATCGCACTGGGACCGGAGAGAACCCTACATTAGCTATCTCCGTGATGGGATAATTCCTGCCGGCCAAAAGGACGCTATTAAGATGAAGCAGAGAGCCAAGCGGTTCATATTCCACGAAGGGATCTTATACCGCAAGAGCTTTGGGAGGTGATATGCTACGGTGCCTCGGGCCGGGAGGAGAAATCCCAATCATGCCAAGGCATACACGAAGGAGAACATCAAGGGAAGAGGAAAACAAGCTTCTCCAAATACACGAGAAATACTATTGGTCGACCATGGAGGATGATGCGGCCCGTGCTGTTCAAAGCCGCCACACATGCCAAATTCATGGGAACCTTGTTCATACGCCTTCTACCCTCTCGCATTCTATATACAGCCCATGGCCATTCTACTCGCTTGGGACTAGACATTATCGGGAAGATTAATCCACCGTCATCAAGCAAGATGAGTATATCATAACCGCAACGGAATACTTCACCAAATGGGTAGAGGCCATTCCCCTACGAGGGACTACGGGAGCAACAATTGCGGCTTTCATTAAAGAATACATCATTTGTCGTTTTGGCGTGCCCAAGCATATCATCATCGATAATGGCACTCCTTCGCCAACAAACAGTACGGAGTTACCGGAGGAGTACGGCATTAAACAAATGTCTTCTCCACCGTCTACTATCCTCAAGGGAACGGCAAGCCGAGAGTACCAACAAGACATTGATCCGGATCATCGGTCGAACAAGACATGACAATCCTGTGGAATGGCATGATCGGGTTACCAATGGCACTATGGGCATACCGTACATCACCCGTAAGCTCCATTGGGGTCTCGCCGTACTCACTCGTCTACGGAGCGGACGCCATTCTCCCAGCAGAGATCGTAATCCCATCACCAGATTGCAAAGAAGAATCGGGATCCACTGAACGAGGCCGAAATCTTCGACTCTAGAATCGCAGAAGTTAGACACTGGATTTTAGAAGGAATAAAGCTAAGAACGCGCTCGGGTGTACAGAATCAATTTTGTGGCATACAACAAAATTGTGAAACCACGCGTTTTCAAGGTGGGAGATTTGGTTTTGAAACACCAAACACATCCAACAAGACATCTCCGCACCAAAATTCTCACCGAAATGGGAAGGCCCCTACGCAAAATCACCAAGGCTTACAAGACTTCGGCTACTACAAGATCATTAAGGTAGACGGGGGCAAGTTTGAAGCAATCATCAATGGAAAGTGGCTCAAGGCATATTACACCGACCACTATCTCGCTGTGTCAACAATAGCTGCATTTATTTTCATTACATGTTTGAATCATCAACTATATTCGAGATGTGTCAATGAAAACCTGTTTCACCAATCAAACCCAATGCAATTTATTCCGCAAAGATGTTCAAAACTCTTGACATAAACGTCATTAACAATGAGGAGTACAACTTAGAAGAGGCCATCTAGAAGATTATAATTCCTTGAGAGCATCATCTCAGCCTAGCCTCGATATCTCTCCGTTCTTTTCTTCAAGTCCCGCATGATGCCTTGCTCCACCTTCTCTCGATTCTCGCAGTTCTGTGAGCTTTCTCCTCTTCCAAGATAGCTTTTGTAGCAGAACAACATTTGCGAGGATACCAACTCGATCAACCTTGATGACATCAAGACGTTGCCGCAACCAGCCCACGTTGAACTTCATGGATTCACAGTAGATACCATATTCTCCCACTTTTCGAGATTTGATTCGAAGAACGCCATGGGATGGAAATACTCTCCATCTCCGCAATCATGGGAAGAAGGCAGTTTACCGCGGTAACCAAGGCAGAGAGGAGCAATGTCGGACCACATTCCCGGTTGCGATATGACCGTATTTCCTCCACAACTTGGTGTACAAACCCACAAACTCCTTCCGCACCAAGAATCCACCGACATCCCGATAGCCGGAGGATAAGCATTTCATGCGAACATCGAATGAAAGACCCGCATTCGGATATTCATAAGATGAGACACCCAGTTAATCTTCGAGGTTCGCAGGGGTAGGCGTGTTCGAGTTTGAAGGAAGAGGAATGGTTAAGTCATCATTGCCATGACCGTTATACATGTTAGGTAGGGATATCTCTGCAAGAATGAAGGGATTATTCACCGACCGTTATGAAGAACAAACAATATTTCGTGAAAGAAAGAAGAGACAAACGGGTATGATCTTCTTGACTCAAGAACACGAACAGTGGGACTCGATCATGAAGCTCGACGACTGGTCGTACACGTTTAACGGGAGATCCCGGATGGTATGAAGAAGATGATCCACCGTTGTTAGACATGATGGGAAATAGAGTTTTTGCAAGGAAGCTCATCAGAAAAACGGATCAAAAATCTCTTCACCTGCATAAATACCGAGGAAACCCTAAGACGATTACGGCGCCCGATATATGAGGATTCAACGCCGACTAAGTCAGGATTTCTAGACACAACAATTCAACCGGCAATGTGCAAGCACCCACGCCCTAAATCCGGTAGAAGAGGAATCCTATCCCCGACTCAGACACCGAAGGAGCGAGCGAACTCATATATGTACGAGAGGAACTAAAGCGACTCACGGATCAAGTCCCGCTTCCTTCGCATCCTTAATCAAGACCAACCAGCCTGGTGGAAACGCCGACAATGTGAAGCTATCCAGAAATATGTATTCACTCCACTTGGTCATTTCGTATGTCACCATCTCATGCCTACCACACAATAATGTAACCATTATGTGCTAGGCGTGGGACTTAATGTTGATGGTGGATTTTCGTTTAAGGTTAAATTTGTAAAACCGAAAATCATGCGCCGACATCTTGTAAAAGATAAAGCCGTTTATAAGTGACGGATACTCCTCACTTAATTCACCAAGAATGGAGCATGTAGCAACAATCCCATTCTCGTGAATACATGAAATTCCTCCAGTTGGAGCATGTAGCAACAATCCCTTCCCCGTGAATTTCATATCGCCTTGTATTTCGTACCCATTATCAAAGGTGGCATGACGACCGAGTGTTACTCTTACGCAGTAAAACACGAACCTCCAAGCACTATAATGAATCCATGTACGAAATACCCGCATGTGCCGATTCTCGTGTGTGTTATACTAGCCCGAGCCCTCTCGGTGTGTTATACTAGCCCGATTGAGCCCTCTCGGTGTGTTATACTAGCCTGATTGAGCATCCGGACTTGATCAGATCGGCCTCCGGATATGATTCGATCGCATCATCCAACTCCGCAAGCATGATTGGATGACCACGGATCAATTCCATCACCCCCAAGCAGGTATGGAATACACACGGCCTTAGCCTCGCCAGATATGATTCGATCGCAGTCATCCAACTCCGCAAGCATGATTCGATGACCACGCATCAATTCCATCACCCCAAGCAGGTATGGAATACACACGCCGACCCGCATGGTCGACCATTGGCCTTTGCTTGCCAAGAAACCGTCCATACCAAGCATTATGGGCGGAAAACCCTAAATTAGGTTTGCGCATATTACATATGTCGCAAAACGGCCTCAACCGTCCGTCTTCGCAGCATAGATGGAGGGTGTAGATGTAGACTCAAAGGCCCGGAGCATGTCGACACAATCACCATGTGACCGCCACACGCTTGACCAATCGGTCAAAGCCAACCGTGGTTGGTTACAACAAAACCATCCGCCCAAAAGAGCATGGTCGCGCGGCTTTGAAAGCCAAAATTAGGTTCAAGCCATCACGCGCGTCCATCTTCTCCTAAGCACGAATGGAGGGTCACAGATTAGATTGAGCAAGGGTCACCACACCAGCATGACCACCGTGGGCCCATCTACCTCCTCACGCGGTCGGCCAAGGCTCATCATTCCCGGCCAACCCAAAACGCACACCCAAACCTCTCGTGCGGTTACACCTCCCAAATCCTAAACCGATCTCGACCGCTCAACTTCACCGGATGATTTGAATGGCTTAGATCACGTTTTCATGGGATAATCGTGCATAGGTGTGAACACCAACCTACCACCTACACGATAGTATGATCGACCAAAACCAACCAATGTTGGTCGCTTCAAACGCGTGCCCAAACTAGGGAAATCACACGGTTTCCAACTCCCTTTGCGGCAAGGGATTGCTGCAAACCGATCTCGACCACCTCTTACTCTGGCCAAATTGAGTGGCCCAGATCGCGCTTTCATGAGGGAACGGAATACAAGCGCCTACACCATCATGCCGTCAACACGCATGTATGGTCGGTCTTCTCCAAAATCCTTCCCATGCTTGGTTTCGACCTAAGTCAAGAGTGATGCTTGCGCACTCTTTAAAAACCCTAATTTCATCAATGGTCGCAGATGAGTGTCTCAAACATCATCTCATCCGTCCGACCTCACCAGCTTGGTTATACAACCCTGGTCGAGTTATTTGGTTAGTGAGCAGGTCATTACACATCACTTTACCACACCGTAATGCAAAGACTCGATAAAATACACACGATATCGCACAAGTATCGACTTTCAATAACGCAGTTATTCAATTCAGCATTACATGCTATCTTTCGTGGATCCACGATCCACATTCCGCATATCAATCATGTCACAAATCGGGGATACTTTATCGGGTATTGGTCCAAGCGGTTTACAAAGGCAGCTGCGGCAACGCGCCATCACAAGAACGTGTTAGGGAGTCATGGACGGTTAGAGATGAACAGAAAAGTGGGCAAGACTGGTCGTGCGTTACCGACACACAACTCCACTACTCCATCATTCCACTACCTCCACTTCCCACGAGAAACGTGAATGAGGCTCAATGACTTGTATAAATAGGTTCTCCGCCCTATTTCAAACGACAAGAGAAAAGACAAGACGAGACAGAAACCAAGTGTTGATACCGTCATATTCAACCATCTTCTGTCACAAGTCATAGCAAGCCAACACCTTCACAATCTCAACACCTTCTTCGCTTCCCTCCCTAAGATCAACCCCATCTCCTTCACTTTGTGACCGAAACAAGTCCTGGAACGGCCATTTCTTGGTTTAGGCCGGACTTGCACAGATTGATCTCTCGAATCTACAAGCACTCACCGCGCAGTGCATTTGTTGTAGGTTTAAATTCATTCCTCATCACACCCCAAATTACCAAATTCGGCAGGAGTAATTTTCACCCATCAACACTTCTCATTTTCCTCCGTGTGACTCCATAGTAGCTATAAAACTCAAAACAAGCGTAAAATACATAATTTACAAGAAAAATAGCAAAGAAAGCATAAACAATAGATAGTAAATAAGATGTATTCTACACCCTATCAATGTGTGGCTTAAAGCTCATACACAAGAGAGTGGCTCAATCTTACCTAGCGCACAGCCATATGCTGTGAGTCAGTTTACTTTTCAATTTTTTCAAGTCATCTCATTATTTTTAGTTAAACGTATTATAATTTCCTCGATTGTTATGCTTGGCACAACAGATAGATAGTCAAGAATGCGCGGAAGAGATTAAAGAAAAAATGGATGCAGTCTTCCAAGAGAAGAACTTTGCGCAGACGGTCGGCTTTTGGAAAGGATACTAGAGGACGGGCTCGTTCTCTTGGTCTTGTATCTCGTACACAAGTCCAACTTTCTTCTCCTGCGCGTCACAAGGTCAATGAGTTGAAACAGAAGGAGGGTGGTGTTACTCAGATGGTGGAAGAACTAGGTGGCAAGGTGGGGGTTCTAATCAAGGACTTGGCAAATTATGCCACATAGTAAAAGATATCCAATCTGCAATGCCAAAGATCAGATTGGCTCAAACTTGGCCAAAGACCTCAAAGGTTCCATCTCCACAAGGTGTTTCGCATCACCTCTATCATCTCCACTAGTCATGACGAGTTCACATGTTGGGAATGTGGTGTCACCAGTGTATCAGAGTACATGGCATGCCGCTACTGCTCACACCGAACTTCGAGGGTCAAGTGGTTGCAATCGGTAATATCTCGCATCGGGTGCTTTAGGAGAAATAATTCACGGAGATCCTATACCCTTACATCTTTCCAAGGTGTGTATCGATATTATTCTCCGGTCGGATGCAATAATGTGAGTGCCAACAAGTATGCGGCATTCTTCAGAGACGTTGGAATTGTAGGATATGTGGTTCATCCAAAGATGTGCCTCTCAAATTACGACACACCATCTCTTTCTTTTTGATATCTCAACTTTTTGAGCATCGCGTAGTATCTGCCTCAACTCATATGGTTCTTTTTGGTCTTTTTATGCAGTTCAAACTTTTGTGTTATGCTGACTGATACGCATGCTCTTATGCAGTGGTGCATGTAGGATCAGAATATCGCAACAACAACGTACTCGCGATATTGTCATTAGCAACACTGTGAAACCGTCGCAGACTAACATCAAAAATAACGTAACAGACGACACCGGCAGAAATACGAGAAAAGGTATGAAGAGTTCGCGAGAAGGTAGCAAGAGCCAGCGAAATTATCAAAGAGCTCACGAGAATATGAGCTGTCACCCACTATGTAATATCCTATATAAAGAAGAGAGCAGGAGAGAGAAAATGGGGGATAATTTTAGTAGGAGAGAGAGAGATATTTTGGAGAGAGATATTTTTGAGAGAGAGAAAGATTTTATTTTCTTTATCATCTTCTTCCCCAAATAATTAGATCTAGAGCTCTACAAAATATCCATTAATGGAGATTGTAAATGTAATTTTATGTAACATCAAAATCATAGTGAAGAACCATGGATGTAGATCATATTGATCGAACCATGTAAAAATCCTTGTGTCAATTTATATTTCTAGCACTTATATTTGAAATTTAGGTGATTAATAAGATTTAGATCTACAAAATATTATGAGGGGTGTAGTGTAGGATTTCCCGCAACTACATATGCGCTAGAAACAGTGGACCTAATCTTGTTGGTTCAAGAAAGTTTAGAAAAAACGGCTATCGTTGGTGATGAATTCAATTGGATCTATAAACTTTAAGAGAAATTTCCATACTTTTTATTTAGATCTATAAAATTTAGGTTCAAAAATGGAAGTTTTATGGAAGAAATCACACTTTCGGGGAGTAAACATCATCAAATTTAAAGACATGAAAAGAAGAAGAGAAAAATTAGTTGCCGTGGTGAAATTCAAGGAAGAAAATTAAAGTTTGAATGAAAGAATTTCATGTCTGTGAGAAAAATCAAAAGGAAAATTGTTGAAGGAAATAAAGGAAGAACGAAGAAAAGGATAAGAACAAAACGTCGTGAATTTTATCACAAAAAGAAGCTCGCATGAGATGGTTTGAGTGGGAGCGAAGAAGCTTGATGTCGCAAGATCAAATCTTGCCACACTCATATTTTTTTCAAATATTTTTGAACTTTTAAGAGGGGAAAAATGGAATAAAGCTATAGCATTGTGTGTTTCCTTCGCATGCAGCAAGTATGCCCAGATGGTCGCTTGCGAAGAGAACAAGCTTGGGGTTGCGAGTTCGAATCCCACCTTTTACAAACAAGAGGCAAAGATGATGGTCACCGCGAGGTTAATGAGTTCATGGTCGCGAGTTCAAATCTCAATGAACGTGTATTTTTCGCATGGATATTTCGCAAGGGTATTTCACACAAGAAAGTAAGTTATTATTTCGCAGAGATAGTTCGTAAAACAAGCCAGCAGCAGTTGGTCGAGGTAAAGACAATGAGCTTGAGGTCGCAGTGTTCAATTCCCACCTCTCGCGAATTTTCGCATATTTTTTGAACTTTCAAATGAGAAGAAATGGAATAAGGTTATGAAATTATGTGTTTCTTTGGCAAACAACAAGTAGTGCAGATGGTCAGAGATTAGGAGTATGGGTTATAGTTCGATGATCAATTCTCGCAAAGCTCAATATTTTTCACACTTTTGGAACTACCGAAAAGAAAGGAAGAATAATAGAGTGGCAATATGTGTTTCTTTCGCAAGTCAAGCTAGCCCAGATGGTCAGCAGAAAGGGAAGGAGTTTGATGTCTAGGTTCGAATCTCCCCATTCGCAAAGAGTTTTTGCACTTCGCAAATGTTTTTTGCGAACGTTCGCAAAGACGAACACTTCGCAGATGTTCATTTGCTTCACGCAAATGTTTACTTCGCACGCCTCTTTGATAATTTCGTAAGGATATTTCGCAAGAAGAAAGTAGGTGGTTATTTCGCGGACACACTTCGCAGAGGCGGTGACTAGCACAGCTTGGTCGGGAAGCATGAATGCAAGCAGAAGGTCGTAGGATCAATTCTGCTCTCGCACATTTATTTTTGTTATGCGAAATTTCACACAGACTTTGCTTATCTCAAAGAAGAAAGTTGATGATTATCTCGCAAATTAAATTCGCAAGAGAAGGTTAGAACAGCTTGGTATGATGCGAGAATATGCAAGAGGCAGGTCAAGGGTTCAAATCTCATTTCTCACACTTCTTTTTGCTGCGAGATAATTATATTTTGTGCGACATCCATACATTTCAAGGATGATAGCTTCGCAAGCAAATCATATACTTTTAAGAGACAACAACAAGAAAGCAAACCGCAAATGATATGATATTATGAGAATGAATGAAAGAAATGATTTAAATGAAAGAATGAGTGAAGGAAGTGATGTAAATGTAGGAATGAATGAAAGGGTGAATGAAAGAATGAAGACATGCGATAATTTCGCAAAGATAATGAGAAGAGATAATCAAAAATGAATGGTTGAATGAATTGACAAAATGATTGAGTGAGTGAATGGGACGAACCTTTATGGTGTACACCTAGTTCGCGAATGATATTTCGTAAGAGGCAAATGTAAGACCTAAAGTGCGTCATATAAGGGGTATCTCTTAACATGGCTCGTGGAAAAGGTTACACCGCCCTGAACTCCGGGTCATGTAGACTTGGGGCCCATGAAAGCCTATCCTAAGAGGTACCTTGGATTCCCAACTATATATGTAGGTTATACCCGGTTGGGCGACCGAGGGTCTCTTTCAAGGAGTCGTATGATCAAGGCGCCGAGGTACACGGTTGAGTCAAGAGCGGGGAGCATGGAACTTCCTTACCACTCTTGACAAGTCTTGCGCATGCCGCACTCGCCCAAGAAAACTCCACTTAGGGTGCAGCCTTGTAACCATTAACCCTATAGGTATAAGGGATAAGAGGCTGCGAAAACAACTGGTTGTTGTTAAGACCGGATGGGAGGAGCTAGCCTTGTATGGCCGATGTACGCCTCCTGAAGGGGCAACCAGGGAGATGATAAGGGCGACACCCTCCATTAGGGAGAGTGTCCAAACAGACGTAAATGTCATGAGGCTCTGTTTTGCAAGGAAACTTAGGCTTGTCATATTTGTGCAATGATCCCGAAGAGGCAACAATACTAACGCGAGGGTAAGGCGAGATCAATGGGTCCGTACATGAAAAAAAAGCGGACGTCCGCGATTTCGTCGCAAGACGGCAATGTCATGGGGCTTTATGTTCGCAAGGATATTTAGGCCTGTCATATTGTCGCAATTCAAAAACATCCTGCAGAGGCAATAATACTAAGAAATGATAAGACAAGATCAATGGGTCATTACATGAAAGTGTAACGACGTCCCCGCGATTTTGTCGCAAGACGGCAATGTCATGGGGCTTTATGTTCGCAAGAATATTTAGGCCTGTCATATTGTTGCAAAAACGAGGGGTGGCAAAATAAGACCTTTAACTAGGAAGGCAAAATAAGACCACACAGAATAAATGATAAGGCAAGATCAATGGGTCATTACATGAAAATGTAAAGACGTCCTGCGATCTTGTCGCAATGACAAAGTTCAACATAAACAATTTGGATGAAGGTAATACAGTTCTTTTATCGCAAAAAAGATTACGTGATAAGCTTGTGAGCTTGAGAAAATGATTAAATGATAAACTTGCGAACACGTATATAATAATGAGACTGAGGCAATGCAAATGCCACGTACTTAATATTATGATCATATTATTATGCGATACTAATAGTGCAGGAATAAGAAAAATGAAGCACAAGCAAAAGAATTCGCGAGGAACAACAAATACGCAAAGAGGAATGCATATACTAGAGACAAAATCAGAGAAATGAAGAATGGAAACGATTTAAAGCTACATCAATTTTAGAGCGGCAAAAGGAGCTAAGTAACACAAACATTAGCTATACATTGCAGTAGATAAGCATTCTCATCATACAAGCATCATACTTGCATCATGAAAGCATCGCATAAGCATTTCATGGCATAAACATCGCATACACATTTCATAACATAATCATTACACAAGCATTGTGTCCAAAGAAAGATATTTCAGAATCTCGCAGCAGTGATATTCATAATCTCTCAAGAGTGTTATTTAAAATCTCTCAACAATATCATTTAGAATCTTTCAAAATATTATTCAGAGTTTTGCACTATTCAAAACTTCGCAGAGATATTCGGTAATTTTAATTATTAAGAATTTTGCAAGTAATGCAATTATTTCACAAGATAAGATAAGCAACTTGAAGAGATTATACTATCGCATGAGCACAAAGCATGAGACAGAGGAAAATAAGAATGCAAAAACAGTTTGCTCAATCAACACTTTCTCAAGGATTCTACCCTCATAGATAAAGAATAGAGGCAACTATGGATAACCAAGAAAACATTTTATGTTCTTCATCTTCTCGGCAAGAATCACTTCCAAAGAAGATATTCACCAATGAACAACAAGAATCCTCACCAAAAATGGAATAATAACTTCGCATGAACAGAGGCAATACTTTATACTTCAAGGATTAATACTTATTCACTTCGCAAAGTTTCGGAACTTCGCGAAAGAATAGAGCATAGCATGAGGCAAAGAACATGGAGCGAGAGTTTCGCATAATGGATTCGCAATACTTCTTATATATTTCGAGGATTAAGTACTTCTTATACTTCTCAAAGGATACTTCATACTTCTTATATATTTCGAGGATCGAGTACTTCTTATACTTCTTCAAGGATACTTCATACTTCGCATACTTCATACTTCGCATACTTCAAGAGATAATACTTCTTATTCACTTCGCAAAGCTTCGGAACTTCGCAAAAGAATAGAGGCAAGTACGTACTTTTCAAGTCCAAGATTCTTTGCCTGCTCCTTCAAAGAACAAATATCAAAGATACTACAACAATGATTTTCTCTTAAAGATCGCTCTTCAAGCAATATTCAAGAAAAAAGAGGCAAGATGTAGGATCAGAATATCGCAACAACAACGTACTCGCGATATTGTCATTAGCAACACTGTGAAACCGTCGCAGACTAACATCAAAAATAACGTAACAGACGACACCAGCAGAAATACGAGAAAAGGTATGAAGAGTAAGCGAGAAGGTAGCAAGAGCCAGCGAAATTATCAAAGAGCTCACGAGAATATGAGCTGTCACCCACTATGTAATATCCTATATAAAGAAGAGAGCAGGAGAGAGAAAAGGGGGGATAATTTTAGTAGGAGAGAGAGAGATATTTTGGAGAGAGATATTTTTGAGAGAGAGAAAGATTTTATTTTCTTTATCATCTTCTTCCCCAAATAATTAGATCTAGAGCTCTACAAAATATCCATTAATGGAGATTGTAAATGTAATTTTATGTAACATCAAAATCATAGTGAAGAACCATGGATGTAGATCATATTGATCGAACCATGTAAAAATCTTGTGTCAATTTATATTTCTAGCACTTATATTTGAAATTTAGGTGATTAATAAGATTTAGATCTACAAAATATTATGAGGGGTGTAGTGTAGGATTTCCTGCAACTACAGTGCATAACAAATATTTAGGCTTATTTTCCCTTTTTTTTTGCAGTTCAAACTTTTGTACATATGTTGACTGCTACGCATGCTCTTATGCAGTGGTGCATAACAAGTATTTAGGCTTATTTTCCCTTTTTTTTTTTTTTTTTTTTGCAGTTCACACTTTTGTATGTATGCTGACTGATACGCATACTCTTATGCAGTTGTGCATAAGAATAGCTTTACTTGAAGCAACTTTTTTTGTCCGATGTAACTTTTTCCCGAATTATGTGAACACAAACCGGCTTTTTATGAATGGATACGCACTTTCACTCATAATTTATTTGCATATGTGTGGTTGGTTTTTGTTGTGTTATTTTTGAATGCATGGGGACTTCACACAAGGTAGCTGAAGAAGAAGAGAGCCCGGGGAAATAACAATCCTGTAAGTACTTCTGGCTTGGTTATATTTATACTATATAGTTTAAATTTGTTAATTTTGACCTTCAATTTGTACTTGCGAGGTATTATGTCTGGTGGGAAGTGAATCACTGGATTGGCATCAACTTGTGTACCGCTAGATTACCGGGTAAGTACTTAACTTGTATATTTTCTAGATTCCATGTTTCTTATAGGACTTTGGTTTGTTGCGCGTGCGAGAGAGCTTATGGACTTTGGTTTGTTTCAGACCAATTGCAATGATGTCCTGGATCGTGGATGCAGTTTCAAGCTGAAGCTTCTTGATGACTTAATCATGGGCTTGTTCTTTATAAGAAAACCATTGTAAGTATTTATCATTGTTCTTTTCCCAATCTATATTTTTTTTTGTAATTTCATCCGTTTCGCTTTTAACATAGGTTGGTATATGCTTATGAAGTTTGAACTTAGCGGATACTTTTCATCTATAACTTTATGCATGGATTTGACGAGATGTCCACTCTTAAACTTTGCAGCCTTCAAGTTGGTCGAGTTGTTGCTGTGCTTGAAGGTTTGCTCCAAATTTTCTTATTTATGTCCTTAGTTGGCGAACACCCCGGTGATGTATAGTAATTAAAAAACATAAATGAGATAATTATCATAGCTTATCAGTTCAATTGATTCAAGCCGCAAGTTTTGAGTAAGTTTCTACAAGTATCTACTTATAGTGATTTTCAGTGAGAATGAAATGAACTTAGGAACCGAAGTTGGTTTCTATGTATTCCCCAATGTAGTAGGTTTTTACTAAATGAACAAGAACTTAATGTAGTATGATCCTCCACTTCTCTTACTTTGTAGCAGTAACCCCATAACTTAGGCTGATTTTTTCGCGCATACTTCCATCTAAGTATATGTTTTTTGTGTTTGCAGGTTAATTGGATGATGCTCTGCTGCGGTAAGTTTGGATCAAAAAGGTTGGAGAACAAGGCAGACATTAGGTTACAGTAAGTTTCTATGTACATTCTAAGTTAGATGAATTTGTGAACATAGGAATTTCTATGAACTGATACTTAGTATATATCACTTAGTATTTGATACTTAACAAATAGAGTTTGTACTTAGAAGAATTTAAGTTATTTTTGTATGAATCCAGTTGATACTTAACAAATAAAGTTTGTACTTAGAAGAATTTAAGTTCTTTTTGTATGAATCCTATGTATGAATCCATTTGAATGTGATAAGAATTGATTGAGAGTGATTGAAGAAAATATTGTTGATTGTGGAGGATAAATGAAAGGTGTATGCAGGTGGTTATTTGGAATTCCTAGATATTCCGGCCGATTAATGAGCCGGTCAATCCTTGACTTGGTCAAAATTAGCCGATCGATTTTGACTAGGTCAATATTGACATGCTGTAATTTTTTACAGCTGCAAAAATTCGTAATGGCTTCAACGTGTTACAACATCCTATTACAAAATAAATTCAGACCGCCCGCATGTTACGAACATGCCACGAGTAACGGCTACCACTGTTACAAGGACTGCTATTTAAAATTGAATTGCCACTGGGCCGCCATTAAAAAATTGTAGACCCCTTTTAGTAACGCTCAGAACTGCTACAACCCTCGATTCGTAACACCTGTAAAACCGCTTCAATCGGAAAATGGTGTAGTGTTCTAGTTCAAATCCAAATAATTTTAATAATTATTCACCTATTCAAAAGGACGAGGATTTGACTAGAGATACCCCGCTTTAGACGATGTAGTATTTCCTTTTGATTACGGTTAATAATGGTTTAGAAAAACGAGTTTCTTCTAAGAATATTGTTTTGGAGTCTAGCGATTTAGAAACATTAGTCTTAGACAAAGAAAACGAACTCAGTAGAGATGACTGAGGTGAACCCGACTTAGAAGAATCAATCACCATTTTCAGAATCGATGACCTTGAAATTAGGACGTTGTGACTAGTCTTTATAGAGATACCGAAAACTCTAAGTTTGGGGGTGATTATCATTCTCCATGTGCTTTAACTTCTTAGAAAGGTCCCTCACTTGGGACTTGACATATGTGCCTCAACCATTTTAAAAGATTATCTTCATACACGTTTCCGAACCTAGTGATGTCCATAAGGAAGTCTCGCTTATTAGAAAAACCCATCCTCTGGGTTGATGTGGCTTATCCAGGCTATGATAGATTGACTTTGTTTTCCCACCAAATAGTTTTCAACCAATTGTGGGAACGATAAGTTTCTCGATGTGTCAATTATTAAGTTTTGAGACCGATCCTAAGTACTTTAGGAAATTAGTATCGACACATTTTCTTATGATTGACCACCACTCTCATTTTGGTCAATTGTGTGAGTCAAAACTGATTGACTTTAAGGATCCGCAATTATTCAGGTTATTATTATGTGCTTCTAAGTTCTTATTTGAATTTTTACAGACTTTATAACCTGAATCGGATCTTAGCTTTGAGGAATTCCAGCCCATGAAAATATTTTATTTGGACCCAGTTATAGAACCCGAACTCGAACCACGCCTAGATGTAGTTGTCTTAAAACAGAAACTAGACAAGGATGTGCTTTATTTGTTAATTTTCTTGGCATGTTGCGAGATTCCTTTTTACTTGTGATAGCTCTATTTGGTTTTGATGACCCATGGATATTTCGGCTATTACTTTATGATTTTATGAGGTGACTAATCCTTTCTTAGTCCTGGCCGAAGACTTTAAACTTAGCACTTCTTGGGAGGTAACCCAATATTCATGCGACACGGTAATATCTTTCCTTATCTCTTTTGCTTCAAATGGTAACAGTTTCTCCTTGTTCATGCTTTTAATTTTATCTTTAGAACATTGAGGACAATGTTAGATTTAAGTTTGGGGGTATGGGAGAAAATTTTTAGTTGCGATAAATAAACTCCAGAGTCTAGAAATTTATGCTTATTAAGGATGGAACTAACCAATCTAAGTGGATGGAAGCATTTTGGTTGTAGGAGTTGAGGAACCAATCTGATTAGATGGAAACATCTAAAGAGTCTATTCATAAAAGCAGCCTGTGCAGCTGGTGTTAGAAATAACATGATAGTTTCACCATATCACGTTGAGTCCTTTTCACTTCTGTTTTTGTTTTGTTTTGTTTTAAAACTATGTTTCTCTAAGTGATTAGGTGGGGCTCAGGAATCAAGTTGTTACCAATGCTAGGGTGAATTAGAGTGATTGAGATACCAAAAAAAAAAAGTGAAAAAGAAAAAAAAAAATCGAGACCAGACTTGCATCAACCTAATAAATTCAATAAAGTCTAACCCTCCGAACCCTTGTATATGCCAATTGTGTTGACCTAGAGTTAGGATTATCGACCACCGGTTCCCTATATGCCAAAGTGTGTTGATATTAGTTAGACCAAAGTATCTCGCCTATTAGGATAGGTTCATTTTGGCGAGGCCTTCGACAGAGATATGGAAACACCATTCACTTAGTAAACATCAAAACCATCTATGTTTTTCTCTATATCCATCTTCTTGATCTATCCATGTGATTAGTTTTGACTCCGGTATTGATGTCCATAGTGCGACTATCTCGAGTAGAGCTCGTGACTTATATATGAATTTTAGTATGCTTGAGTGCAAACTCGTGTACAACAATTGGAATTTCGCATCAGGGTACTTCCTCCTGTAGTCAATAAGTATGCCAACCAAGGAGATTCTATAGTGCCTTCCAAGGTTCTATGTAGATAGCTAGTGTCTGGAGTGTAAAGTATTTTGTGGGTATATCTCTAGTAAACCCTCCCGAGACTATAACTCGGCCACTAGGGGCCACCTAGGGGTTTAAAGGCTTATTGCATACGCTAAATGCAATCGACGATGCCTGCATGATAAGCAGTTAGGATTTGCTCGAGGACTAGCAAATAATAAGTTTGGGGGTATTTGATAGACGCATTTATGTGTCTATTTTGATCTCATTATTTGTATTGTTAGTGCTCGATTTTATACTTATTTGATTATTTTATGTTTTTGTAGGTGTTTTTGGAGAAATAAGCTTATGGGAAAATTGGCTCAAAAGTGGTATTTGCGCTCGTGGGAGAAAACTACTATTTGGACCCCTCATTTGGATAAGGGGCACCTCAATTACTAAGGGGAGACCACTTGCTATTCGCACCGGAATGAATATGGGAGGTCATCCCTTACCATTTGAATTTGGAAACAAGGAAATTATTTCTTCTCATGCGTACTTTGTTGCATGGATTTGGAGCGAGATTTACTTGGACTTTCTTATTCAATTGGATTTACAAGGCCATGTTAGGGTTAAACAGAAGGGCACGTGACTTAATCGTATAAAAGGAAGAAATTCACTGTTTTCTAAAACATAGTAGGAAAGATATTACGGATATATTTCGATTAAATATGGAAGTCATATAGTATTCATCCTAATTTTGCTTCTACACGAATAAATGGAAAGTTTTTGGAAAGTTTGGACAGCTTAGAAGCCGTGTAAAGAAGCTTGCAGAGAAGAATTCTCGTGACTAATAGAGAAAGAAGGACCGAGACTTTAGGTGAAAGAAAAGTGGATTTTGCGAGATATTTTGGTCGGCTGTGGTGTATATATGTTGGTACGAGTCCAACAGAGGGTAATCTGGAGTTGGGGACCGAACAGAGGTGATAGAAAAGCCGGTTCGCCGCAAAGAAGTGGCAGAAGAACACGCACTGCCAGGAAGAAGAGAAGTCAAGAACATTAGATGCACGAGGACAGCTTTTATTTAAACAAAGGCAGCCTTATTTAAACAACACAATAGAAGTATCGATGTTCAACAGATCACATATATACCAAGCTTGTCATCTTTTTCTCTCGAATAGCTTCAACACCGTTGTAACAAATGCTTGTAACGCCACCGCAGCGTTGCAAACCGTCTCGCTTTATTAGTTTTCTTGTTTTTCACCTATTTGAGCTATGAACAACTATTTTGAGCACATGAATAATATGAGGAGCTAAACTCAAACACCGGGATAATGGAGGAAGTCGTATTTCATCCATGTGGTAATTTAGTTAATTATTTATTTACTTTTTGCACCGATTTTAATTGAATTAAGGTTTCTATTAATTACATGTGACTTGTTTGATGGAGCATGCTTAGTCCTAGGGACTCTTGATGCGCCATGCTTATGATCTACAAGTAATATTTTATGGAATCTACTTTGGCAAAGAATAGAGTTAATATTTGTTTTGTTTTGAGCTATAATCACGAGATTAATTTTTTGAACCACTTGAATATGAAAAAAAGAAATCCCGAGTCCCAAGAATTTCTCGATATTTGTGACAACCTTGTGTATATATTTTAGTTTTAAGTCTGAAATCAAAATCTTTACAAAGTCTAAGTTGAACGAATCTTTACTACCACTTTCTACAACAACATAAAAATCACACCAATTTTTGGAAGGCCGACGCAGCATTTGTATTTAGATTTGTTTTAGGTTTTTTTTTTTTTTTTTGTTCTTTTTTACGCGTTTTGGTGTTTTTCGATTCTTTTCGATTTGAAGCGAAGCTACAAGGAAAGAAAAAGTGCTATAAAAGGAAAGCATCGCCAAAGAAGGAAAGAAAAGAGGAATCAAAGGAGTAAAGAAGAAGATTTTGTATATAGTTATTTTGTTTTATTTTTAGAAATCAGTAAATAAGGTTTTATTTTTGTAAATTTTCTTTTCCTTTTGGACATTTTTATTTTTGGACTTTATATTTTGGACTTGGACATTATTTTTTAAAACCCTAAGGAAGGGTTTGAAATTAAATATAAATGCTTATAGGAAGGACGACAATATTTACATCGTCTCGCCTGTTCGTGACACCAACATAGGAGTCTCTGGCCTCGAGTCGACTTCAACGGTTCATCGCCCGTCTCGTAC
>JAJJWW010005008.1:0-137314 GCA_023531295.1 Papaver armeniacum
TTTATATTAATGGATATCGTTAACATAAATATAAATAGGAATTTAAATATCAATTATTGTAGTATTTTTTATATATTGTTGGTTTTTCCTTTGTTAGATATTTATCATTAATACTAAAAATTAATATAGCTATTTCTATATTTTTTTCCTTTTAAAAAGATTAAAAAAAATATAAATCTTTTTTTATTAAAGTAAATACGTCGATTTTATTTTTTATTCTAATCATAAATGTCCAAAATTATAATGTAGTATTTTGTTAATTCTCTGGATCTTTTACAATAATTACATGAAGCTATAAATGTAATTATTTTATTTCATAAATATGTTAATTTGATTTTTTTTTTATTTTAATCATAAATGTCCAAAATTAATATAGTAATTTTTTTATTTTTTGGATTTTTATAAAATTATAAAAGATTATTTTATTCCATAAATATGTTGAATTGATTTTTTTTTTATTTTAATCATAAATGTCCAGAATTAATATAGTAGTTATTTTTATTTTTGGATTTTCAAAATAAATGCACGAAATTAATATAGCAATTTTTCTAAACAATTCTAAACAATGTGCCTGTCGCGTTTGTCCCACCAATCGAAGTCAATCTACACCGCACATTGTCGATCAACGCACCATATATAACGAAATTTCATCCGATGAATTTAATGGTTTCTCAATTAGCCAATGAGAGCGCGAGGTTTCGCTCACCACCCAATAGGAGGAGGGTAAAGCAGCACCGGTGCTACTTTTATTCCTGGAGTGAGGGATGGTATTGAGTTTTTAGGTTGTTGATTGCTATACTAGGGTGTCCTGGCATTCTATCTTGTCATCGTAATGCTCTCCAGAATAGATTTCCATTATAACTAACCATAGTCCGTCCCATTCTTCCCTGCATTATGAGTTCGTATCAAAGGCCGTTTCTTGCCATAAGCCACACAACCAACTTCATTCATCGTCTCATATGCGCCCCTCAAACAAACATGTTCCTTGATGAAGGTAATCATACACATATATGGGGATGAATCTGAATCGTATATGTACTTGGTGTAATCTCCTAATGCCGAAGCAACGAGACCAGACGTACCTGAAAATAAAAATCCTAAGAATTGATGCAGGTTTGTCGTGTTAGAAGAAATATAACTGACACAAGATAAAGAACTTCCCTAGTTCAGAAAAAATAGTAAAATGGACTAATACTCAAGAATATGTCCCCATAGTACCGAGTATACTGCAAAGGGATTATATAAGTAGAAGAAATGTCAGGCAGTTTTAACTTTTAAATGACTCTTCGTTAACCTAGATTCTATCTTTGAAGTAGTACGCTACGTTATGAATGGGACAACCACACTTGTGACCTATGTAGGGTAGGCAGTAGGCAGGTAAAAATATGTGCCAACAACAAGCATGGACTCGAAATATTCATTCCCTTTTTCCAAATGCGAGTAAAATTCAATAAAAAGAAAAAATCTGAAAAGGACTAAAAACTCTCCTCTCAATTATTTCAGTAATAAAAGCACTAAAAGCTCAATAATTTATGGCTGCCCATACTTTATCGTAGCCCGAGAGTTCTTTTTAATTTTAGAGATACTAATTACCTTAATTACCTAAATGTCTTTGTTAGATTCTTTTATATGTTCCTCAGAAATGAATTCAATAATGGACTATGCAACCACAATAATAATACTCGGTTATTAGTAAAATACATATTTTTATCCATGCGATATGCACGTATGCCATGCACCAAGTCCTTTTTCTACACAGATTTATTTTTGGGCGAATTTTTTCTTTAGGAAATTAATTCCAAAATTATTTCTTAAGAGTTTTATTTTTGGGTAAATTCCTTTTACGTGTTTTACTTGTTTTTGAAGAAAATCAAAACCTAACTTGATTTGCAAGTATTTCATCCTATAAATACAACTCGAAAACATTTTTCAATACACCATAGAAACATTCTTCTTTTATTCTAGGTTTTGTCCATACGTTTTTACATCCATCGTTCGCGAGTTCGAAGAGAGGGTAACTTGCGTTGTGCTAACTCAAGTTATATCGGCAGTCTTATCCCGGACACATATTCGCTGTGAGGGGTTTAGCATTACTCAACTCGAGTATACCCGCGAACTAATGTGTTAAGGACAACTTGTTGAACCTGTGATTCTTCCCTCGTCAAGTTATTTCGATAGAGTTGTTTCGCATTAGTTCTTTACATATTATTTTTGATACATCTAATGTGTTGTTCATTGTTGCAAGATTCCAACAATCTTAACACATTAGTATTCCTTGTAACAATGGGAAAGAACGACGTTGAAAAACCACAGAAGTTTAACAGAAAGGATTTCAAAAGATGGCAATCGAAGATGTTGTTTTATCTGAGCCATCATGAACTGGATTATGTACTTGTTCCAACTGAAGAATTGATGAATGCTGAAGTTTTGAACGAGGAGGAGCTCGCGTATAACAAGAGGTCGAATTTTCTGGCTAAAAATCATATCATGAATGGTTTGGAAGATGCGATGTATGATTTTTACAACGCTAAAGATAATTTCAAAGTGCTTATGATTTGTGGACTGCGTTAGAAGAGAAGTACCAAGCCGAGAGTGGATAGATAGCAAGAAATTACGGTGGCGAAATTTATGGACTTCAAGATGACGAATAATAAGCTCCGTTGTTGATCAATTCCTCAATTTCAACAAATCATTAATGAGATTCTTCTTTGAAGGTATGGTCATTGATGAGGACGTTTTCAAGTATCTGCGGTGATTGAGAAGTTACCATCTTCTTGGTCGGAGTACAAGAAAAAGTCGAGACATGAAACTGGCGAGATCAACATGGTTGAATTGGGAAAGAAGATTCAAGTGGAAGAGATGCTGTGCACCAAAGACAAGAACGTGTCATCTGCAAGGGACATGGCTAACAAAGCTCATATGTCTGAACACAAGTCATCCAAAGCTGGAAATGGTGACAACAACAATCGCAACTTGAAGCATGGACCTAACAAGAAAGGTATGTTTCGTAACTGGAATCGAGCATTATTAAAATTAAGGGTCCTTGTTGGGTGTGTGGAAATCTTGGTCATATGGCAGTTCACTATAGACAACGTAAGGACAAGAAGAATAATGCTAACTTGGTTGAGAAGAACAATGACGAGTTTTTACTTGCTATAGTGGTGAAGTTAATTTGGTGACCAATGTGATGGGTGGTGGGTAAACTCGGAGCTACCAAGCATGTTTGTGGGAACAGAGACTGTTCACCTCCTACCGTAAGGTAGGGGAAGGCGATAAACTCTATATGGGTAACTCATCTCGCATCGAGGTTGCGGGGAAAAGGAAAGGTTGGTCAGAAGCTCACATCCTGGAAAGACTCTCACATTGAATGAAGTTCTTCATGTTCCAAACATCTGCAAAAATCTTGTTTCTTGTTCTGTTTTAGATGATAAGGGTTTTAAAGTTACAATTGAGTCTGGAAAACTTATAGTAACTAAGGGCAATGATTATGTGGGTAAGGGTTATAAGACTGGGGGTTTATATAAACTTAATGTAACCTGTCCTGAATTGAAATTGAATGATTCTTCTGCTTACATGTGTGTGTCATTGAACGTTTGGCATGGTAGACTTGGTCATGTAAACTATAAATCAATACATAAACTGGCTAGAGTAGGCTGCATACCCAAATTCACTTTAGATAAAAATCATAAGTGTGAGATTTGCGTAGAATCTAAGCATGCTAAGAAATCATTCAATAAGAATGTCCAGAGAAACTCTAAACCCTTAGACTTAATCCACTCAGACCTAGTTGATATGAAGTCAGTTCAAACAAGAGGTGGTAAGAAATGGTTTATTACTTTTATAGATGATTGTACGAAGTATTGCCATGTTTATTTACTTAGAGGGAAGGACGGTTCCTTAGATGCCTTTAAGATATATAAACGTGAAGTCGAAAACCAATTGAATACTACCATTAAAACTATTGGTGAGTATGAAATTCCCGTGGAGGAGATTTCGTGAAGAACATGGCATAATATATGAGACTACAGCCCCTTATTCACCTCAATCCAATGGTGTAGCTGAACGTAAGAACCGTACCCTTAAGGATATGATGAATGCCATGTTGATTAGTTCAGGATTACCTTCGAATTTGTGGGGGGGGGGGGCTATCCTCTCCGCCAACTATATTCTCGAACGAGAGTACCCTTTAAAGGATCAGATAAAACTCCATATGAGTTATGGAAAGGTAGACAACCATCTTATGATTACTTCAAAATGTGGGGGTGCTTGGCAAAGGTGGGCATCCCTCCTCCAAAGAAAAATAAGATAGGACCCAAAACCGTTGATTGTGTTTTTATAGGGTATCCGAGCATTCTAGTGCTCATAGTTTATGGTTGTGAGTTAAATTTCGACATAGGGTTGCATACTATCATGGAGTCTAGGGATGCGAGTTTTTGAAAACTTTTTTCCTTTGAAACGTGATTCTCAAAGAGATGTTTAGATGATCCTCTAGATGTTCCTTCAACTAGTCAATTATTACCTTTAGAGGAAGATGAACCGGAAGTGGAACCTAGAAGAGGTAAAAGGGTTAGAACTGAGAAAACCTATCCTGGTTGCATAACATACTTAGCCGAGTCGATCCTCAGACTTATAAAGAAGCCATGACTTGTCCAAGCTCCTTGGTGGAAAGAAGCTTCCTTTAATGAAATGGATTCCATCCGAGAAAACGATACTTTTGAACTTGTAGATTTAGCTCCGGTGCAAGGCCATAGGTTGTAAATGGATTTTCAGAGAAAACGTAAGATAGATGGGCTGTTGAAAAATACAAGGCTAGGTTGGTAGCAAAAGGCTACAAACAAATTGAAGGTATAGATTTCTTTGACACCTATTCACCAGTGAGTAGAATTAGATCCATTAGGATGTTAATTGCTATAGCTTCATCCATAATTTAGAGATACATCAAATGGATGTAAAGACAACGTTTCTTAATGGTGAGTTAGATGAAGAAATTTATATGGAACAACCTCGAGGGCTTTGTAGTTAAAGGTTGTGAAAACAAAGTGTGTAAACTGGTTAAATCTTTGTATGGATTGAAACAAGCACCTAAACAAAGTGGCATGAAAAATTTGATCATGTGATGATTTCTAGTGGTTTTAGAATTAATGAATCTGATAAGTGTGATTATATTAAACTTGTCAAGGATGCCTGTGTGATTGTATGCTTGTATGGTGATGATATGCTTATACTAGATACAAACATGGATGTTATTAATTCCACTAAGAAACTGTTGAATGAGAACTTTGACATGAAAGACTTAGGCCCTGCTGATGTCATATTAGGGATGAAGATTAGAAAAACTTCTAATGGCTATAGTCTGAGTCAGTATCATTATGTTGAATCCATACTTAAGAAATTTAATCAGTTTAACTTTAAACCTGTGTGTACTCCTTATGATTCTAACTGTCGTCTCAAGAAGAATAAGGGTGTAGGAGTTTATCAACTTGAATACTCGAGAGTCATAGGAAGTCGATGTATTTGATGAATTGTACGAGACCCGAGACATTGCTTATGTTGTAAGTAGGTTAGCGGTATACTTGTAATCCGGGAGAAAGAGATACATTGGGATGCACTTATTAGAGTGCTAAAGTACTTGAAGTACACAATGACCTTTAGTTTGAATTACGAAGGATATCCAGAAGCCGTCCTTGAGGGATTTTGCGATGCAAAACTGGATAACAGGATCGGAGGATTCTAAGTCTACGAGTGGATATGTATTCACTCTATCGAGTGCGTCGTATCTTGGAAGAGTTCCAAACAGACATGTATAGCTCGTTCCACTATGGAATCGGAGTTTATTGCATTAGATAAAGCGGAGAGGAGGTAGAATGGCTAAGAAACGTTTTAGAAGATATTCCTCTCCTGGCATAGTCTGTGCCGGCTATATCTATACACTTTGATGACAAATCTGCGATAGGTAGAGCCAAGAGTAGCCTCTACAATGGAAAGTCTATACATATTCTTAGAAGACATGATACTTTGAAAGCACTAATCTCAACATGCGTTATTTCCATAGATTGGACGCTTTGTCCAAGGAGAATATCGCGGACCCTTTGACGAAAGGTTTGTCCAAGGAGATAGTTAGGGAAAGCATCGAGGGGATGGGGCTTAGGCTCAATAATTAAACTTGCCATGAAGGATACTCAACCTTGCTAACTGGAGATTCCAAGATCAAGGTTTGAATGAGACAACTAATTCATGGTGGGTAAAGGTAACACTATCGAGAATTTCATTCTGTCCCTTCCCTATGGTGTTGATGTGATAGTGTGATTTGCATGTGGAGGATGACTTTTAAATAAGTCTTAATGAGTTCCATAGTTTCAATTTAAGATTGAAGTGGGGTGTAGCAAAGAACAATCTTGATGGAACTCACCTATCCGAATGTGGAAGTGGGGCCGCTTCCTATGAGAATTGAGCCAATTCTCTAGAGCATTCTCGAGAAACAGGATATGTCCGGGGCCAAATTGGACAAAGCGGCACGAACTTAGCAACACCAGAGAATATCATGTGTGGTTGTTATCACGAATTACACCAACGCTATCGAGTTCAAGACTAGGTTTACTATTTAGCTAGTAGTTAGGTAACTTCTCACTAAGTAAGGGGTCAAGACCTCATGGACACCTTTGCCTAAATGGTATTTTCCTTACTCGATTTTTTTGTGGGGATTGTTGGAGAAAATGAGTTTTAATTAAAAGGTTTTATAGTCTTGGTGTGGTTTGATCTAATGACCTAAGGGTCTAAGGATACTCACTCATTTTGGTTGAATGAAGTGAAACCTTTAGTCCCATATTGTGGCAAACTAAAGAGGAGCTCCACTATATAATCATACACTTATGTATGAATTGTAAAACGTGGGTGGAGCGGGTGGGAAAAAATACATATTTTTACCCATGCGATATGCGCGTATGCCATGCACCAAGTCCCTTTTCTACACGGATTTATTTTTGGGCGAATTTTTCTTTAGGAAATTAATTCCAAAATTATTTCTTAAGAGTTTTATTTTGGGTAAATTCCTTTTACGTGTTTTACTTGTTTTTTGAAGAAAATCAAAACGTAACTTGATTTGCAAGTATTTCATCTTATAAATACAACTCGAAAATCTGTTTTCAATACACCGAAACATTCTTCTTTTTATTCTAGGTTTTTGTCCATACGTTTTTACATCCATCCCCATTGCTTTGAGTTCGAGAGAGGGTAACTTGCGTTGTGCTAACTCAAGTTATATCAGGCGCAGTCTTATCTGGACACATCTTCGCTGTGAGGGGTTTATCATTACTCAACTCGAGTATACCCGCGAACTAATGTGTTAAGGACAACTTGTTGAACACAGTGATTCTGCCCTAATCAAGTTATTTCGGTAGAGTTGTTTTCGCATTAGTTCTTTACATATTATTTTTGATACATCTAACGTGTTGTTCATTGTTGCAAGATTCCAACAATCTTAACACATTAGTATTCCTTGCAACAATGGGAAAGAACGGCGTTGAAAAACCACAAAAGTTTAATGGAAAGGATTTCAAGAGATGGCAATCGAAGATGTTGTTTTATACGAGCCATCATGAATCTGGATTATGTACTTGTTCCAATGAAGAATTGATGAATGCCGAAGTTTTGAACGAGGAGGAGCTCGCGTATAACAAGAGGTCGAATTTTAATCTAAAAATCATATCATGAATGGTTTGGAAGATGCGATGTATGATTTTTACAACACTAAGATAATTTCAGTGCTTATGATTTGTAGACTGCGTTAGAAGCGAAGTACCAATCTGAGACTGCAGGGAGCAAGAAATTTCTGGTGACGAAATTTATGGACTTCAAGATGACGAATGATAAGCCTGTTGTTGATCAATTCCTCGAATTTCAACAAATCATTAATGAGATTCTTCTTTGAAGGTATGGTCATTGATGAGATGTTTCAAGTATCTGCGGTGATTGAGAAGTTACCATCTTCTTGGTGGGAGTACTAAGAAAAAAGCTGAGACATGAAACTGGCGAGATCAACATGGTTGAATTGGGAAAGAAGATTCAAGTGGAAGAGATGTTGTGCACCAAATACAAGAACGTGTCATCTGCAAGGGACATGGCGAACAAAGCTCATATGTCTGAACACAAGTCATCCAAAGCTGGAAAAGGTGACAACAACAATCGCAACTTGAAGCATGGACCTAACAAGAAAGGTATGTTTAAGTAAACAGAATCGAGCATTATTAAAATTAAGGGTCCTTGTTGGGTGTGTGGAAATCTGGTCATATGGCAGTTCATCGTAGACAACGTAAGGACAAGAAGAATAATGCTAACTTGGTTTGAGAAGAATAAAGACGAGTTTTCTTACTTGAGTATGCCGGGTTAATTTGGTGACCAATATGATGGACTGGTGGGTAGACTCTTGGAGCTACCAAGCATGTTTGTGGGAAGAGACTGTTCACCTCCTACCGGAAGGTAGGGAAGGCAAGAAACTCTATATGGGTAACTCATCTCGCATCGGAGGTTGCGGGGAAAAGGAAAGGTTGGTCAGAAGCTCACATCTGGAAAGACTCACATTGAACGAAGTTCTTCATGTTCGATATCTGCAAAAATCTTGTTTCTTGTTCCCATTTGAGATGATAATGGTTTTAAAGTTACAATTGAGTCCGGAAAACTTATAGTAACTAAGGGCAATGATTATGTGGGTAAGGGTTATAAGACTGGGGGTTTATATAAACTTAATGTAACACATCCTAAATTGAAATTGAATGATTCTTCTGCTTACATGTGTGTGTCATTGAACGTTTGGCATGGTAGACTTGGTCATGTAAACTATAAATCAATGCATAAACTGGCTAGCGTTGGCTGCATACCCAAATTCACTTTACATAAAAATCATAAGTGTGAGATTTGCGTAGAATCTAAGCATGCTAAGAAATCATTCAATAAGAATGTCCAGAGAAACTCTAAACCCTTAGACTTAATCCACTCAGACCTAGTTGATATGAACTCAGTTCAAACAAGAGGTGGTAAGAAATGGTTTATTACTTTTATAGATGATTGTCTGAAGTATTGCCATGTTTATTTACTTAGAGGGAAGGACGATGCCTTAGATGCCTTTAAGATATATAAACGTGAAGTCGAAAACCAATTGAATACTACCATTAAAACTATTAGGTCTGACCCTGGTGGTGAGTATGAAATTCCCATAGGAGATTTCGGTGAAGAACATGGCATAATACATGAGACTACAACCCCTTATTCACCTCAATCAAATGGTGTAGCTGAACGTAAGAACCGTACCCTTAAGGATATGATGAATGCCATGTTGATAAGTTCAGGATTACCTTCGAATTTGTGGGGGGAGGCTATCCTCTCCGCCAACTATATCCTGAACAGAGTACCCTTTAAAGGATCAGATAAAACTCCATATGAGTTATGGAAAGGTAGACAACCATCTTATGATTACTTTAAAGTGTCGGGGTGCTTGGCAAAGGTGGGCATCCCTCCTCCAAAGAAAAATAAGATAGGACCCAAAACCGTTGATTGTGTTTTTATAGGGTATCCTGAGCATTCTAGTGCTCATAGTTTATGGTTGTGAGTTCTGAAATTTCTGACATAGGGTTGCATACTATCATGGAGTCTAGGGATGCTGAGCTTTTTGAAACTGTTTTTCCTTTAAAACACGATTCTCGAAAGAGATGTTTAGATGATCCCCTAGATGTTCCTTCAACTAGTCTATTATTACCTTTTGAGGAAGATGAACCAGAAGTGGAATCTAGAAGAGGTAAAAAGGTTAGAACTGAGAAAACATATCCTGGTTGCATAACATACCTAGCGGAGTCTGATCCTCAGACTTATAAAGAAGCCATGACTTGTCCAGAAGCTCCTTGGTGGAAATAAGCTTCCTTTAATGAAATGGATTCCATCCGAGAAAACGATACTTTTGAACTTGTAGATTTACCTCCAGGGTGTAAGGCCATAGGTTGTAAATGGATTTTCAAGAGAAAACGTAAGATAGATGGAACTATTGAAAAATACAAGGCTAGGTTGGTAGCAAAAGGCTACAGACAAATTGAAGGTATAGATTTCTTTGACACCTATTCACCAGTGAGTAGAATTAGCTCCATTAGGATGTTAATTTCTATAGCTTCATCCATAATTTAGAGATACATCAAATGGATGTAAAGGCGTTTCTTAATGGTGAGTTAGATGAAGAAATTTATATGGAACAACCCGAGGGCTTTGTAGTTAAAGGTTGTGAAAAGAAAATGTAAATTGGTTAAATCTTTGTATGGATTGAAACAAGCACCTAAACAGTGGCATGAAAAATTTGATCATGTGATGATTTCTAGTGGTTTTAGAATTAATGAATCTGATAAGTATGTTTATACTAAACTTGTCAAGGATGCCTGTGTGATTATATGCTTGTATGGTGATGATATGCTTATACTAGGTACAAACACGGATGTTATTAATTCCACTAAGAAACTGTTGAATGAGAACTTTGACATGAAAGACTTAAACCCCGTTGATGTCATATTAGGGATGAAGATTAGAAGAATTTCTAATGGCTATAGTCTGAGTCAGTCTCATTATGTTGAATCCATACTTAAGAAATTTAATCAGTTTAACTGTAAACCTGTGTGTACTCCTTATGATTCTAACTGTCGTCTCAAGAAGAATAAGGGTGTAGGGAGTGAACCAACTTGAATACTCGAGAGTCATAGGAAGTCTGATGTATTTGATGAATTGTACGAGACCAGACATTGCTTATGTTGTAAGTAGGTTAAGCAGGTATACTTGTAATCCATAGCAGATACATTGGGATGCACTTATTAGAGTGCTAAAGTACTTGAAGTACACAATGACCTTTAGTTTGAATTACGAAGGATATCCGGCCGTCCTTGAGGGATTTTGCGATGCAAACTGGATAACGAGGATCGGAGGATTCTAAGTACATGAGTGGATATGTATTCACTCTAGCAAAGTGCTTGTCTGTATCTTGGAAGAGTTCCAAACAGACATGTATAGCTCGTTCCACTATGGAATCGGAGTTTATTGCGTTAGATAAAGTAGGAGAGGAGGCCGAATGGCTAAGAAACTTTTTAGAAGATATTCCTCTATGGCATAGGCATGTGCAAGCTATATCTATACACTGTGACAGCAAATCTGCGATAGGTAGAGCTAAGAGTAGCTTCAACAATGTAAAGTCTATACATATTCGTAGAAGACATGATACTTTGAAAACACTAATCTCAACAAGCGTTATTTCCATAGATTGGACGCAGTCCAAGGAGAATATCGCAGACCCTTTGACGAAAGGTTTATCCAAGGAGATAATTAGTAAAGCATCAAGGGGGATGGGGCTTAGGCTCAATAATTAAACTTGCCATGAAGGATACTCAACCTTCCGATCGGAGATTCAAGATCAAGGTTTCGAATGAGACAACTAATTCATGGTGGGTAAAGGTAAACACTATCGAGAGAATTTCATTCTCTTTGTCCCTTCCCTATGGTGAATTTTAAATAAGTCTTAATGAGTTCCATAGTTTCAATTTAAGATTGAAGTGGGGTGTAAGGCAATAAACAATCTTGATGGAACTCACCTATCTCGAATGTGGAAGTGGGGCCGCTTCCTATGAGAATTGAGCCAATTCTCTAGAGCATTTCGAGAAACACGATATGTCCAGGGCCAAATTGGACAAAACGGCACGAACTTAGCAACACCAGGAGAATATCATGTGTGGTTGTTGTCGCGAATTACACCAACGCTATCGGTTTAAGACTAGGTTCTTTGTTTAGCTAGTAGTTCCGGTAACTTCTCACTATGTAAGGGTTCAAGACCTCATGGACACCTTTGCCTAAATGGTATTTTCCTTACTCGATTTTTTTCGTTTTCCGAGATTTCATTCATGTGGGGGATTGTTGGAGAAAATGAGTTTTAATTAAAAGGTTTTATGGTCTTGGTGTGGTTTGATCTAATGACCTAATGGTCTAAGGATACTCACTCATTTTGGGTGAATGAAGTGGAACCTTTAGTCCCACATTGTGGAAAACTAAAGAGGAGCTCCACTATATAATCATACACTTATGTATGAATTGTAAAACGTGGGTGGAGCGGGTGGGCAAAAATACATATTTTTACCCATGCGATATGCGCGTATGCCATGCACTAAGTCCCTTTTCTACACAGATTTATTTTTGGGCGAATTTTTTCTTTAGGAAATTAATTCCAAAATTATTTCTTAAGAGTTTTATTTTTGGGTAAATTCCTTTACGTGTTTTACTAGTTTTTGAAGAAAATCAAAACCTAACTTGATTTGCAAGTATTTCATTCTATAAATACAACTCGAAAATCAGTTTTCAATACACGAAAAATTCTTCTTTTATTCTAGGGTTTCTCCATACGTTTTTACATCCATCCCCGTTGCTGAGTTCGAAGAGAGGGTAACTTGCATTGTGCTAACTCAAGTTATATCAGGCAGTCTTATCCTGGACACATCTTGCTGTGAGGGTTTATCATTACTCAACTCGAGTATACCCATGAACTAATGTGTTAAGGACAACTTATTGAACTCCGTGATTCGCCCTCGTCAAGTTATTTAGGTAGAGTTGTTTCGCATTAGTTCTTTACATATTATTTTTGATACATCTAACGTGATGTTCATTGTTGCAAGATTCCAACAATCTTAACACATTAGTATTCCTTGTAACAATGGGAAAGAACGACGTTGAAAAACCACAGAAGTTTAACGGAAAGGATTTCAAGAGATGGCAATCGAAGATGTTGTTTTATCTCGAGCCATCATGTTGGATTATGTACTTGTTCCAATCAAGAATTGATGAATCTTTGAAGTTTTGAACGAGGATGCGCTCGCGTATAACATGTGGTCGAATTTTCTGTATAAAAATCTTATCATTATTGGTTTAGAAGATGCGATGTATGATTTTACAACGCTAAAGATAATTTCAAAGTGCTTATGATTTGTGGACTACGTTAAGCGAAGTACCAGTTTGAGGCTAACGAGGGAGCAAGAAATTTCTGGTGGCGAAATTTATGGACTTCAAGATGACGAATGATAAACTGTTGTTGATCAATTCTCGAATTTCAACAAATCATTAATGAGATTCTTCTTTGAAGGTATGGTCATTGATGAGACGTTTCAAGTATCTCGTGGTGATTGAGAAGTTACCATCTTCTTGGTCGGAGTACAAGAAAAAGCTGAGACCTGAAACTGGCGAGATCAACATGGTTGAATTTGGAAAGAAGATTCAAGTGGAAGAGATGATGTGCACCAAAGACAAGAACGTGTCATCTGCAAGGGACATGGCTTAACAAAGCTCATATGTCTGAACACAAGTCATCCAAAGATGGAAAAGGTGACAACAACAATCGCAACTTGAAGCATGGACCTAACAAGAAAGGTATGTTTCGTAAACCATAATCGAGCATTATTAAAATTAAGGGTCCTTGTTGGGTGTGTGGAAATACTAGTCATATGGCAAGTTCTTGTAGACAACTTAAGGACAAGAAGAATAATGCTAACTTGGTTGAGAAAAACAAAGACGAGTTTTCTGCTGTAGTGTCTGAAGTTAATTTGGTGACCAATGTGATGGATTGGTGGGTTGACTCTGGAGCTACCAAGCATGTTTATGGGAACAGAGACTGTTCACCTCCTACCGGAAGGTAGGGAAGGCGAGAAACTCTATATGGGTAACTCATACGCATCGAGGTTGCGGGGAAAAGGAAAGGTTGGTCCGAAGCTCACATCCTGGAAAGACTCTCACATTGAATGAAGTTCTTCATGTTCCAGACATCCGCAAAAATCTTGTTTCTTGTTCCGTTTTTAGATGATAAGGGTTTTAAAGTTACAATTGAGTCTGGAAAACTTATAGTAACTAAGGGCAATGATTATGTGGGTAAGGGTTATAAGTCTGGGGGTTTATATAAACTTAATGTAACCTGTCCTGAATTGAAATTGAATGCTTACATGCGTGTGTCATTGAACGTTTGGCATGGTAGACTTGGTCATGTAAACTATAAATCAATGCATAAACTGGCTAGCGTAACAAATTCGCATACCCAAATTCACTTTAGATAAAAATCATAAGTGTGAGATTTGCGTAGAATCTAAGCATGCTAAGAAATCATTCAATAAGAATGTCCAGAGAAACTCTAAACCCTTAGACTTAATCCACTCAGACCTAGTTGATATGAAGTCAGTTCAAACAAGAGGTGGTAAGAAATGGTTTATTACTTTTAAAGATGATTGTACGAAGTATTTCCATGTTTATTTACTTAGAGGGAAGTACGATGCCTTAGATGCCTTTAATATATATAAACGTGAAGTCGAAATCCAATTGAATACTACCATTAAAACTATTAGGTCACCAGTGGTGGTGAGTATGAAATTCTGTAGGATATTTTCTGTGAAGAACATGGCATAATACATGAGACTAGTTCTGGATTAGTTCCCTTAAGGATATGATTAATGCCATGTTGATTAGTTCGGGATTACCTTCGAATTTGTGGGGGAGTCTATCCTCTCCGCCAACTATATCTGAAACAGTACCCTTTAAAGGATCAGATAAAACTCTATATGAGTTATGGAAAGGTAGACAACCATCTTATGATTACTTCAAAGTGTAGGGGTGCTTGGCAAAGGTGGGCATCCCTCCTCCAAAGAAAAATAAGATAGGACCCAAACCGTTGATTGTGTTTTTATAGGGTATCCCTGAGCATTCTAGTGCTCATAGTTTATGGTTGTGAGTTAAAATTTCGACATAGGATTGCATACTATCATGGAGTCTAGGGATTTGAGTTTTTTTGAAATTGTTTTTCCTTTGAAACGTGATTCTCTAAAGAGATGTTTAGATGATCCCCTAGATGTTCCTTCAACTAGTAAATTATTACCTTTAGATGAAGATGGTCGGTTGTCAGCCAAGCAAAAATAATTTCACTTTCTCACTCTACTAAATATAAATGAAGTACGTGGTAAGAAAGAGTTCGTATCCACAGAGAGGCAATTGTTGTTATGCGATTTTCAGTTTCTAAGGTAACCAAGGGGGGATTTTTGTTGTTTTAGCAAAGTAATAAAATAAAATAAAGCAAAGCAAATAATTGGAATAATCAATAGAGAAAAGATATTGGTTACGGGATAGTATCATTCACAAACATGTATTTTCAATGACTAGAATTGAAATTTTAATCTCTCATTTACTAAAAGTACTAGGATACCTTGATCGCAAGTATATCCCGCTAATTCCCTGATTTCATCACAACCACATTAAAAGATGCATATGTGAATTCTTCCTAGAAAGCAACCTAAAGTGTAAAAGCACAATTAAGTTTAACTCCTCAAAGCACTAAGTTCTATGGAATAAGACTAATCAAGGCAATCAAACGTGTAAAAGCACTAACTCGATTTAACCAAGGTTATGATTCATTTGTGACTAGTAGGATATATCACTACAAGCACTACCCACAATTATGCTACTTAGAATCAGGGATGAACAACTTTTTTCGTATTGAAAACCCTAATATAGCTCTAGAAATGAATGCAAATCGTATTGATTCCGGACTCAACCAAACAAACAATCAAATCATATAACACTATTAACCCTGAATCATAAACAATAACTTATGGAGACAAAACTAATTCATAGATTCAAATAACATGTAGTGAAATCCACTTTATCCCATAACCAATAATATGTATTTAGCTACTCATAGATTTTGAGTTCATCATAATCATATCAATATTAAAATAATGAAGAAGATGAAAAACAAATGAAAAGTAAACCCTAGTCGCCGCTCTCCAAAACTCCAAGTAGAAAAATACGTCCTCCTCAAGTTGTAGAAAACTTTCTCCTTTTGTAGCTTTTCATCTTTCCAAAACTAGGTCTTCAAAGCCCAAAGTCCAAATGGTCCACCTAGCCCATATGTGAGAAAAACCCATGTGAAAATATGTGTTGTTTGATGGTGGTTTTTAAACAAAGGGTAAAATTATAAAACCCAAATAACCTAATGTCACCGATGACACATTTATTAGAACATTTAATGCGGTAGTCATGAATTAATAGGGGTATTTTTTCAAATTAGGGTTACAAACGAACAAAACCCTAATTCCCCTCCGTGCCAATGGCAAATCATGCTAGCCACACCTAGCCCAAGCTACGCCATACCAAATGCGCTCCGCCCCTTGGCCCTAGCTATGCTAGTCACACCAAACAGCTCAAAGCATGCCAACCATGCTAACCGCACCTCCGTGCCAATGGCAAATCATGCCGACCACACCTAGCCTTAGCTAGCCGCACCTCTATGCCAATGGAAAATCATGCCCGACCATACCAAACGCGCCGAAGCATGCCAACCATGCTAGCCGCACCTCTATGCCAATGGCAAATCATGCCAGCCATACTAAACAATAGGAAGCATGCCAACCATGCTAGCCGCACCTCTATGCCAATGACAAATCATGCCAGCCATACCAAACGCGCCGAAGCATGCCAACCATGCTAGCCGCACCTCTATGCCAATGGCAAATCATGCCATCCACACCAAACGCGCCAAAGAATGCCAACCATGCTAGCCGCACCTCCGTGCCAATGGCAAATCATGTCAGCCACACCTTGCCCAAGCTAGCCGCGCCATGCCAAACACACTTTGCCTTGGCCCTAGCTACGCTGGTCACGCCACGCCAAGCCAAACACCCTTACCTTGGCCCTAGCCGCGCCATGCCAAAGTAGCGCCCGCACCTAGGCTTGCAAACCATGCAATCTAGGCCCTAATGGCCGAGCATGCCATTGGCACATGCCAACACGCTCACTGGTAGCTTTTATCACCGGGCGTGGCCCTAATGGCCGAGCATGCCATTGGCACATGCCAACACGCTCGGCGGGTAGCTTTTCTCACCGGGGCGCATGGCCCTAATGGCCGAGCATGCCATTGGCACATGCCAACACGCTCGCTGGTAGCTTTCTACCCGGGTAGCGACCCAAATTGGCCACGCATGCCATTGGCACATGCCAACATGCTGTTGGTAGCTTTTCCTACCGGGCGCTACCCAAATTGGCCATGCATGCCATTGGCACATGCCAACACGCTCGGCTGGTAACTTTTCCTACCAGGACGCAACCCAAATTGGCCACGCATGCCATTGGCACATGCCAACACGCTCACGGTAGCTTTTCCTACCCGGCGCGACCCAAATTACACGCATGCCATTGGCACATGCCAACATGCTCATTGGTAGCTTTTCCTACCCGGGCGCGACCCAAATTGGCCACGCATGCCATTGGCACATGCCAATACGCTCACTGGTAGCTTTTCCTACCAGCGCGACTCGAAATTGGCCATGCATGCCATTGGCACATGCCAACACGCTCGCTGGTAGATTTTCCTACCCGGGCGCGACCCAAATTGGCCACGCATGCCATTGGCACATGCCAACACGCACTTGTTGGTATCTTTTCCTACCGGGCGCTACCCAAATTGGTCACGCATGCCATTGGCACATGCCAACACACGCGCTGGTAATTTAACTTGCAAACCGTGCAACCTACCATAAAGGTATTCCGCACACGCCATTGGCACTTTCCATACACGCCACTAGCAGCTCTGGCATTGCCACTTACACTCAACGCACAAGCATTCCGCACATGCCATTGGCACATGCCACACACGCCACTAGCAGCTCTGGCATTGCCACTTGCACTCAAGGTGCAACCCGCAACAAAGGCATTCCGCACATGCCGGTGGCACATGCCACACGCGCCTCTAGCAGCGCCACTTGCACTCAAGATGCAGCCAACACTCGAGACATCAACACAAACCGGGGATGCTTTCTAGGGTTTTGGTTTGGCGGTCTGACATGCGGCGTACACTACGCTCACATTAAGAAAGCGTGAATAGGAATAAAGCGGTCAAATAAATGAGGAAATAATGGTGAAAACGTTTTCACCCATAAACACCTCATGCGGTTACCACCTCCTCCCATTATTTCACCCTTTACTCTCTTACTTCATGAGGCCAGGGTACGTTTCAGCCTCGACTTGTATAAATAGGTCTTACCTATTTCCACCGGACAACAAGTCTCGGTCAGGAGAAAAACACAACACTCTCAGAAAAGGCAACTTTGCAAGCTCTCCAAAAAGCTTTCATCTTTTGCAAGCTTAGAAGCTTTCACTTTCTGATACAAGTCGAGACACTACTCTCCCGCATTATTCTGGTCTCAACACCTTTCTTTGCTTCCCTCCCAAATCAACCTTTCTCCTCCACTTTGTGACCGAAGCAAGTCTGGAACGACCATTTCTTGGTTTTAGGGTAGGACTTGTGCAGTTGATCTCTTGAATCTATAAAGTGCTCACGTGCAACACATTTGTTTAGGTTTAAACCAGTTTCTCACTCACCTACCGAATTTACCGAAATCGGCGGAAACGTTTTTACCCATAAACAATTGGCGACCACATGGGAGGATTGATCTATCGGCTACAATGTCAGACTGTCGATCTCGTTCTTCGACCCAGATGTCAAGATGGTAGGGGAAGGCGACTCAATCCGAATCAACTGCCAGACAACCGGTTACCAGTTGTAAAAACTACACCAGAAAACTGGGGACTCTGAAGATGCTACCAGCGATTGGGGACTTGCTGGCGATGCCACCAGCAAAGCCGCCTTTTACATGGAGAGGGGCGTGTTCGCAAAAACCTATGGAGTGAGTAAATTTAGACTCTCTGCCAAGATATACGACATTTTTAGGTTCTTAATAAAACCGTCATACTACTACCGCATCTTGTGCCTATTGCTAGCACACACTTTCATAAAAGCAATATTCCTTTCACAAAACATAATCGAGTTATATTATCAAAACCATTCATCCCGAAATAATCAATATCCTCAAAAGCTAGGTTGTCTATCAAAACCGGAGTCAAACTTTGAACCAGGACATCGGTATGTTTTTCAAAAAAAAAAAAAAAAAAAAAAAGAAGACCTAAATGAAAGTTTAACAGAGAGAAACATTCAAGGAAAATCATCCAACAGAGGTGCTTTTCTTGGAGAAGGTCAACTTTGCGTCTTCAAGAGCCGCTTTCTTCATAGTTAACATCTTGGAAAGCTTTTCGAGTTCTACCTCACTGTCAGTGCAATCTCCTGCAGAAAGGCTTTCGGATTCTTTGCATCTTTCGACTTATGGATCTCGGAAGGCCTTCGACAAACCACGAAGCGTTAAACTCCTTTTCACGCACACGTCGCGATGGTGCTCCCGGTCGGCAATAACGTCTTGAAACGGTGTGACCGGTCACCTCACGCATATCCTCGATGGAAGATAAAGCCTCTTCCACACGCTTAACCAGCGCAAATCGACTAGTGACCTTCTTGGTTGTGGCCATATGTCCGTACTTCTCCCAGCATTACGGTGTACAACGCCTCATACTTCGCCAAGATTGAAAGCGCCAACCAAAGACATGACCTGGATAAGGAACCAAGTACGGGGGATCAAAACAGGCGCACACAGAATCGGCCTCACGACTCGCAAAAGTCTCCTTCCATGTCTCTGGCAGCAACCATCGAGAGAACCATCCACCTTTTGAACCACATCCGTGCCCGGCAATTGGCTAACTCCCATCTCAAGTCACCGTGCGGTGGTCACCAAAGGCAAGTTTTCGTGTGGCTCCACCCCGGAATCGTCCTCCGAACCATATTCCTCCTGCCCGAACTTGAGTTAGACATTTTTCAAAAAAAAAAAGAAACGAAAGAAGAAAGAAAGAAGCGCGAAACTCAGGAACCACTTCCGAAAAAGAGCCGGTCTTTGCCGGAGGAATCACTCTCACTTGTCGAACTTTCTTCTTTATCGACTCATCACCACTATGAGTAGGCTCGGTCTGCCCAAGATTCTTGAAAAAAATTGCCGTCTCGACAACGTGCAAGGTCGGCGAAAGCATTAACACTCCGAAGCCCTAAAAGAAACAAGACACATGTTTCAAAGTAGAAATTCACGTGTTTTGAGACAAACCAACAAGGAGGCGACACATACTGGGTTATTGGAAGAAGCGAAAGACACGAGAGCTGCGAAGCATCTTTTGAAACCGCGGAATCCGCTAGCACGATTCTTCGTTCTGTTCCTTTGCTCGGGACTTTCCGGGTTGCCGGGCAACTTTCGCTGGGATCTCTCAACATTGGATACTTCTTCAAACTGCTTGGGAAGGTTTACAACGAACATTCTCCACCACGTTATTTACAAAATCTTGGATCATAGTGAACTCATCGTGCGAACTCTTTATAGCCAAAAGTCGTCAAAGTTACTCTTCCCGTCTGAAAGAAGGGAAGGCGGATACCCGGCTCAAGGGCACTGGCATTGAGGGCGGCATGCAATGAATCCTTAGGAACCACCAGCTGGTAAGCAAGGGTCACTCCTTGATCGAAACCCATGTGATGATCAGCAAAGCACGGTCGATATTTTAAGCGGCTATTCGGAAAGACCCCATGAAGAAAGACGGTATATGGCCCGGACATGCAGCTTTGAATAAACAAGTTTTCACCAACACTCAAGTTGCCGTCGGAAGATAAAGACATGATCGGAGGCGAAGCAAAGGTGTCAATTTAAGTCACCGACCTATGGACCGGCTCCCATGGGCGAAACCGATTTCATGCGACTTATCGAGAAAACTAACCAAGCTCGTGCCAACTCTTGGACGCTTGTTCACCCATCGAAGAGTCGGCAGCCGCCCCAACTCGCGGGAATCGAAGGCAACGATTTCGGAGCATACTTCTCAAAGTGCTCCCATAGCTAGGCTTGCAGAAAAGCAACGTGCACATATGAATCCACTTTTATGAAACCATTCGAAACTCATGTTCGCGACTAGGTGATCCAGATGCACATACGGGAACCAAGGAATAGCTTGCCAATGGGAAGAACTTCACCTTTTGCTAACTTCACAAAGAATCACTAGCAACTCTGGTCTTATTTCCTTCTTGCCAGAACCGTCATCAAAAATGTCTCTAGACAGCCAGAGAGCCAAAAATGCTGCAACATGAAGATCTTTGCTTTTGTTTAGGTTCCGGCTCGTCCAGGAAACCATTGAGATATCCACCCAGCTGTAAAAGCACTTTTCATCTTCTTCCGGGACGGAATCCTTCGACTTGCATGGAGTCTTTTGAACGTAATCTCCCAACTTAGCGGCAAGGTCTTCCCCCATATTCTCCTCACCTTGAGACAATCGGATATTAAGATTCCCGATTCTGGAAGATCACAAGAGAGCCACACTCTCAAGGAGAAAGTTATTTCACCCCATCTACATATGATCGTATGGGTGTCCGAACACCATCCGGAGATGAAAGCAACCAAGACCAGGATATCCTTCCTAATCGGGAGATTTATCAAGCTCGGCGAGCATCAATAATCTGCACTCGAGTCAAGTTGGTATTTATGTGCTCCTACTCACCATGAACTCAACCCATCTATCAAAAGAACGATAGGCTTTGACACATCCACGAAATCAATGTTGGAAGAAGAATATACCCCTTTATGAAGACGGAGAACCGTATGGTGTTCTGCAGGCGGAGCAGAACGTGTCTTCTTTTCATCTTCACCACCGGTTAACAAAATTGTACGAAACCTAGGTGATTATTCCGAGCAGGGCGAGGGGTCTAGCAAAGAATTCATCATCCGTGTTTGGTTTGGAACTATGAACATCCTTCGATGAGGCGAAATTTTGTTCGAGTAACATCTTGTCGGATTTCTTCATAACAACTTAGTGACGAGATATCCGCACACGGAGAAAGACGAAATTATCTCCCTAACACATAACCGCACCTAAAAAAAAAAAAAGAGAGGGTGTATTCTCTACGGGTTCAAAGCTGCACACTTGATATTTTCTTCAGTCCAAATTTATATATGCAATATTTCCTATGGGTTCGAAGTCATATGAAGCACATATACGAGTATTCTTCTTTGGGATTCATATACGGTATTCTCTACGGGTTCAAAGCGCACCTGTGATATTTTCTTCAGGGTTCAAAATTATATACGCAGTATTTTATACGGGCTCAAGTGCGTCTGCAGTATCCTTCTTCGGGTTCAAAATTATATACGCAGTATTTTATACGGGCTCAAGTGCGTCTGCAGTATCCTTCTTCGGGTTCAAAACTATATACGCGGTATTTTCTACAGTCTCGAATGCGTCCATGGTATCCTTTTTCGAGTTCAAAATTATATATGGAGCATTTTTCTACGGGTTCGAATCATATATGCAGTATTTCCCTTGGGTGCATATACACAATATTTTCTACAAGAAGCACGCCAAGAAATCATATTCGCAATATCATCGCAAGGATTATAAAAGAAAAACGCCTACTCTTAGGGTTTGCACCTACATGAAAAGGGAACAAGAGAAGTACTGGAAGACATACCTGGAAGCCGGTTTTCTTTGTGACTCTGCCGCTAGTAGGAAAGGATGAAAGGAATAAGGTGCAAGATGAGAGAGAGGATTTTTATATATGGGCGTGAAGATTGAAATAGGGAAGGATTTCCCTACCAAAAATCGTGCGTATAAGAACGGGCCCACAAGGCGCCCAACTTCCCAACGTCGCCCAAGTTGCACCGGTCCCTTGATTGCGCCAACTCCCAAGACCGCCCAAGCCACACCGGTCCACCAATTGCGCCCAACTTGCCAATGCCGCCCAAGTTGCACCAGTCCACCAATTGCGCCAACTTCCCAAGGACAGCCCAAGTCGCGCCAGCTAGCACGCCTCGGCTTCCTACCTTGCGCCGGTCCCACCCCTAGCACGCTCAGTCTCTAACTCGCGTCAAACTTCTCAATGCCTTGACTCCTGTCTCTCAATGATGTTGACTTCCCAATTGTGCCGGCCTCCGATTTGTGCAAAACTTCCAGAGGCAAGGATTCCAAATCCTATTTATAAAAGGTCAGACAAGCCTCCTCAATTCTCTTTGCGATTTACTGGCGATAGTTTGTCACCATCTTATGCTTACCTCGCAACAAAGCTCATGTTAGAGCTAGCGGGGACTTAATGTTGATGGTGGTTTTTAAACAAAGGGTAAAATTGTAAAACCCCAAATAACCTAATGTCACCGATGACACATTTATTAGAACATTTAATGCGAGGTAGTCGGTAATTAATAGGGGTATTTTTTCAAATTAGGTTACAACGAACAAAACCTAATTCCCCTCCGTGCCAATGGCAAATCATGCCAGCCACACCTAGCCCAAGCTAGCTGGAACCTCTCGTGCCAATGGCAAATCATGCCAGCCACACCTAGCCCAAGCTAGCCGCGCCATGCCAAACGCTCTTGCCTTGGCCCTAGCTATAATAGTCACACCAAACGCGCCAAAGCATGCCAACCATGCTAACCGCACCTCCGTGCCAATGGCAAATCATGCCAGCCACACCTAGCCTAAGCTAGCCGCACCTCTATGCCAATGGCAAATCATGCCAGACCATACCAAATGGCCGAAGCATGCCAACCATGCTAGCGCACCTCTATGCCAATGGCAAATCATGCCGACCATACCAAACGGCGAAGCATGCCAACCATGCTAGCCGCACCTCTATGCCAATGGAAAATCATGCCAGCAATACCAAACGCGCCGAAGCATGCCAACCATGCTAGCCGTACCTCTATGCCAATGGCAAATCATGCCAGCCACACCAAACGTGCCAAATCATGCCAACCATGCTAGCCGCACCTCCGTGCCAATGGCAAATCATGCCAGCCACACCTTGCCCAAGCTAGCCGCGCCATGACAAACACACTTTGCCTTGGCCCTAGCTACGCCCAGTCACGCCACGGCGCTGGTCACGCCACGCCAAGCCAAACACCCTTACCTTGGCCCTAGCCGCGCCATGCCAAAGTAGCGCCCGCACCTAGGCTTGCAAACCATGCAACCTAGGCCCTAATGGCCGAGCATGCCATTGGCACTTACCAACACGCTATTTGGTAGCTTTACTCACCGGGCGCGGCCCTAATGGCCGAGCATGCCATTGGCACATGCCAACACGCTCTCTGGTAGCTTTTCCTGCCCAGTAGCGACCCAAATTGGCCACGCATGCCATTGGCACATGCCAACATGCTCGGCTGGTAGCTTTTCCTACAGGGCGCTACCCAAATTGGCCACGCATGCCATTGGCACATGCCAACACGCTCGCTGGTAACTTTTCCTACCGGGACGCAACCCAAATTGGCCACGCATGCCACCGGCACATGCCAACACGCTCACTCGGTAACTTTTTCTACCGGGGACGCAACCCAAATTGGCCACGCATGCCATTGGAACATGCCAACACGCTCGCTGGTATCTTTTCCTACCAGGGCGCGACCCAAATTGGCCACGCATGCCATTGGCACATGCCAACACGCTCTTGGTAGCTTTTCCTACCGGGCGCGACCCAAATTGGCCACGCATGCCATTGGCACATGCCAACATGCTCGCTGGTAGCTTTTCCTACCAGGGCGCGACCCAAATTGGCCACGCATGCCATTGGCACATGCCAACACGCTCGCTGGTAGCTTTTCCTACTAGGGCGCTACCCAAATTGGCCACGCATGCCATTGGCACATGCCAAACACGCACGCTGGTAGCCTAACTTGCAAACCGTGCAACCTACCATCAAGGCATTCCGCACACGCCATTGGCACTTGCCATACACGCCACTAGCAGCTCGGCATTGCCACTTACACTCAACGCACAAGCATTCCGCACATGCCATTGGCACATGCCACACACGCCACTAGCGGCTCGGCATTGCCACTTGCACTCAAGGCGCAACCGCAACAAAGGCATTCCGAACATGCCGGTGGCACATGCCACACGCGCCTCTAGCAGCGCCACTTGTACTCAAGATGCAACCAACACTCAAGACATCAACACAAACCGGGGATGCTTTCTAGGGTTTTGGTTTGCAGATCACAACATGCAAAGTGTACACTACGCTCACATTAAGAAAGCGTGAATAGGAATAAAGCGGTCAAATAAATGAGGAAATAATGGTGAAAACGTTTTCACCCATAAACACCTTGCGGTTACCACCTCCTCCCATTATTTCACCCTTTACTCTCTTCCTTCATGAGGCCGAGTACGTTTCACCCTCGACTTGTATAAATAGGTCTTACCTATTTCCACCGGACAACAAGTCTCGTTCGGAGAAAAACACAACACTCTCAGAAAAGGCAACTTTGCAAGCTCTCCAAAAAGCTTTCATCTTTTGCAAGCTTCCGAAGCTTTCACTTTCTGATACAAGTCGAGACACTACTCTCCCAGAATTATTCTGGTCTCAACACCTTTCTTTGCTTCCCTCCCCAAATCAACCCTTTTCCTCCACTTTTGACCGAAGCAAGTCCTGGAACGGCCATTTCTTGGTTTAGGCCGGACTTGTACAGATTGATCTCTCGAATCTATAAAGTTCTCACGTGCAGAACATTTGTTTAGGGTTTAAACCAGTTTCTCACTCACCTACCGAATTTACCGAAATCGGCGGAAACGTTTTTTACCTATAAACAATGTCCCAAAAATAGTCACCGGAAAACTGGTATTATGGCCGGAAATTGGCCGGAGAAGTGACCGGAAAATAGCTCAGGTGACCGGCAAAGTCCACCCGGTCACCGGTCAAATGAGTCGACTCGGGTCAACTCGGTAAGTCAACTGAGTTACACCGAGTCAGTGAGTCAGATGGCTAATCAGATGAGTCAGGTCCGTCTCAGTCTGATTCACTTTGGCCTAGGCCATTTGCACTAGCCAGATTTTATGATGCACAATCCTTGTGCTTCACAAGTGCCTATCCAGCCATGATGGCTGCTCATACTACGAATCTTGCAACATTTCACTTATTCCACCTGCAGTTCTTTCAGCATACAACCATTAAAACCTGATTCATGAGCTCAACCACCTGCAGCTGCAATTCTTGGCTTCAATTGCTTAAGCAGCTTCTCTTCTCTATTAAGACAGGTACCAACAACAGCTAGCCATGCTCACATTCCATGTCCTAACATCCATCTATTCATTTTAGTAATCCATTCAGGCCCCAACTATCATTGTACTGCCATTCAACTCATACACATCCATCACCTGCATCACTACACAATCAAATACAAAATCATCTCACTCTCAGCTGCAACAACACCGTTTTATTGCTTCGGCTTTCGTTCTTCCTTGTTCTTGGCAGCAGTTATTCCTCATCACCATTTGCAACAGCAAAACACACTGCTTATGGAGCCATTCCCTTGCCTGCAACTCAACTCAACCCTGCAGTTCCTAGTTCAGATTGAGCTCCAGCTGCACTTCAGTCTAGATATGGATAGTCTAGATTTTCCTTAAGGAACTTAAACATATTCGATCGAGCTACCTTTTAATTAAAAGTGCGTCGATACGAAAATCTCTTTGTCAGAGAACGATACAGCCTGTATGAGTATTTTGTGCAATCCCAATACTGGCACTTCGGGAGATTCATGCTACTCTGCTGAGAGTGAGCATTGATCGTCATGTCATGTCAATATTGAGAGTTCGGCTGAGAACATAGCATATGCAAATAATAAGCAAGTCATGCATTAGTTAATAATGCTGGCAAAAATAAATTCACATAATATTTGGGATTGCTACTACACACACCATTAAGGTGAATTTCATATATATATTGAGTTGCTCAATGAGAGAGGAGGTTTTTGCACTCGTCAGCTTCTTAAATGGCTTTACCCCTTGCGGGGTGATAGCGCACTAAACACAAGGTTTTACCATTTTAGCCTTGAACTAAAACCACCATCAACAATGTTGAATTGCTCAATACATATGTAAGTGAAAGGGTTTATGCACTCATCACTTTTAAATGGATTTTTTTCATTTGCAGGATGACAGCGCATTAAATACAGGGTTTACGATTTTCGCCCTTGAACTAAAAACCACCATCAACATTAAGTCCCTTGCTTAGTACGTAACAGTGATATTGTTGCGGGGTAAGCACTAGATAGTGACAAATAAAGATAAAAATTATGAGACAAAGTTAGATGTTACCGGAGAGATGGGTCAGCATGTTCTTGGAACATGTCACGTTCAAGAGGCGTCCAGGTGAGCGTTCCCCTAGCATGATGTCGGTTGGCCCCAGGTAGATTAGGCATACGGTTGGTTGGGATCTCAAACTTCATTCCAAGTCCCTTGTACATCTGAGTATCGTTCGAGAGCATGTCCAAGATTTCCTAGATTCAGTTAGCATGGAGGAAAAGTGGAGGCGCGAAGCATCTCATAACGAGTGCTAGGGCTGAAAGGTTTACTGCCCGGCTAAAGTGAAGGAGGGTGGAGCATAACATGAATACCCTATTCACGACGACGTCATAATCCTCGACTCTGATGTGGACGAGCCCTATCATGAGGAATATCCTTAAAAGGTTGCTGAAGCAATTGAAGCGGCTCCCAAAGAAAACGTTGATGCGTCTTCCGAAAATGGTGTTGAAGCGGCTCGAGAGGATGTTAAAGCGGCTTCCAGAGAGGATGTTGAAGCAGCTCCTGGAGAGGACTCTAGTGAAGGCGCCATTGGCCCTGGTGTTGACGACACTTCTTTGATGTTTAGTAGTCTTTGTTTCATGCGACTGGAGCCAGGGCTTGATCGAATAATAATCCCTCATTCATGCTGCTTTGATAATTTTATGTTTTCAATTGGATGAATGAATGAAATCTCTCGACTGAGAAATACAAATTCTTGGAAAGATTGCGGTATCTTGAAACTCATGATGTAGCACTCTCAGGTAGGGTTACAATAGTAAGTCTTCATTTTATCGAGGTGATGTGGCCGATGGGAAGGCAACACCCATAAGTGGTGATGTGTTTTCCTTTCATGTGGCCGGATACCGCTCCCACAATGATACTTGTTATATGTAACCCTAATAACAATAGCTTGAAGTAGGGGATGCAATGATGAAAATTGAGGATTCGGCCACGAACCTGTAACTTCCATTTGTTATATCACGTGTGTTGTGCTTCCGTGAACAGGAGATCCAAGAGTCGTATTTGTTAGGTGTGTAGGATAAATCTCCAATTAATATCACGTGTGACGTGATTGGACACGTCTGAAGAAGTAATTGCAATGCAGGAGTACCACATGCACTAGCTCGCTGTTTCCTGATTTCTTGAAGGGATTTTCCAAAATATGAAAATTACAGATGACGAAATTTCTTTCTGGGATCTAGGCACCATGAGATGGTGATTGGGAGGCTGTTTCGTCATTGAAGCAGGCTGCAGGGTATGAATGATGCTTGCCCTAAGAAGCGTGTACTGGCTGCTTGATGATTTTTTTCAGTCGTCTTGCTCTTTCTGATTCAATGATGATATGCCGGGGGTGCTTGTATGGTCAAAATCTTCCGGAGCGATTGGGTGAAGTAGACGAGCTAAGAGGTTTTTCGTTGCCGACGTGCTGCTATCGAGTCTTCAAGGACTTCGTTCGAATCGACATCCTTTGAACCATCTTCTGAATCTTGAACTGTTGTATGGAATGGGAGCAGTCCCCAGTTACACTTCTATTAGATCCGATGGCGTGGCCGGATATGTGAATATATCTCTGCGGCGTGCTTTTGGAGTCTTTGATGCACGTGTACGGCTTCATGTTGAGAAATTCCTGCATCTCGTAAGGCTTTGACACTGATGATCCGATATCGAAATAACTGGTTGAGGGACGTGAAGGCATCCGCTACTGGCAGTCCCTACGTGTAATTATTCTGAGCATATTTTCTCCTGAAACATGTACTTCCATTATATTTGCTGGTAAGGTGGTTTACGAATTGATGAAGGCGGCAATCTTTTGAATTCGTCACTTTTTGATCAGAGTCGTATTTGATAGATTTATATTGTATCCAAACTTTGGCAGCTCATGCACACTTTCCATATGAAATTGGAAATCTAGAAACATCGATTCTGATTTTGTCGGCGATGTGGCAGACATGATGCAGTTGGTCTGTGTGGCTTGCTGAGGTGTTCAAGCGCCTTCTTCTGGAGAGAGCATTGAAGCGGCTTCAGGGAGATAGCGTGCGTTAGGCGGGCGCTTTTGGAGAGAGCGTTAGGCGGCTTCGGGAGAGGGCGTGCGTTGAAGCGGCTTCTTCGGAGAGAGCGTTGAGGCGGCCGGGGAGAGGGCGTGCGTTGAAGTGGCTTCTTCCGGAGAGAGCGTTGAGCGGCGGCTTCGAGAGAAGGGCTGATAGGTGTAGAATACACCGTATTTAATATCTAGTATTTATGCTTTCTTTGCGAGTTTTCTTGTAAATTATGTATCTTATGTGTGCTTTTGAGTTTATTAGGTGCAATGAAGTCATTTGGAGCAAAAAGACCAAGTAGAGCTCGTTCGAACCTAGGAGTTCTTGCTATCACCTTGAAGAGGACGAAAATGCGAAGCCAACGGCGAAAGAATGAGCTCATTCCGACATCGTATGAAGAAGATATAGGCGAAATAACAAATTAGGCTTGTCAGTTCCCCAGAACCGACAGCTTACCAAGAATGAAGAAGGAATTGTTAAGGGCACCAGGCTTAATTACTCAAGGCAGCCACGGAATGGGAGCTGAACCATCGGTCTTGCAAGACCGATGATTGATTACAACATTAATGGAACCGCATGATTTGCATGACGGAAGACCAATCATGGATGATCGAGAAGCTTGCTTGTTGAGAACTCGCATCTAGGTCGAGTGATCTCGATGCTTTCGACGGTAATGGAGAAACGGTGTTGCTCGCAAGAATGAACGAAGGAAGAGATGGTGCGATGACTATCTAATGAAGCTGCGAGACGAGTTTGGAGCCGTGTTTAATCCTGACAGCAAGATTGATTCTTGGCAGTGGTGTGACGATGAAGCAGTGACGATGAAGGTTGGTTGCTGGCAGTGATGAAGATGGGAGATCGAATGATGGTCATTGGGAGCGCTGAAGATGGAGACGGAATGTTGCAGCCATGATGTCGTGAGTTCTGGAGTTTGGTCGAGCAGGAAGAAGAACAGAGGGACGATGGTGACTGGCAGATTGAACGGGTTTTGAGGTAAAGTGTTGCTGCCATTGAGCAGTAAGGATGACGAGCTCGGGATGAAGTTCTGGGAGACGCTGCTGCCATTGAAGAGGGCTGGGGTGAACTCGAGTAGCAGACAGAGAGACTGGCAGTTGAGCTTGTTCGATTAATGAAGTTTTGCTGCTGCCATTGATTCTCGGTGATGAAGAAGAGGTACTAAGCTCGAGTGAGTAGCTTGAGTCTGTAGGAGATGACGCTGCTGCCATTGACGAGTAAGTTCAGAGAATTGTTTGGCAGAGAAGGAGAAGAACAGCTCGAGTTTGGTTTTGATTCTCGGTGATGCTGTTGGCAGTGATGGTGATTATCGGCAGAAGATGGTGGAGTCGAGATGATGATGATGCTGTCAATAGAGATGGAAGATTGGGTTATGGATATTGACGTTGTAGCTCGAGTCTGCATGTCATGGAAGTTATGGAAGCTCGGTGATGGGAAAGAGTTGTAATGATGGCATGAAGGTGCTGCCATGGAGCTGGATATGAGGAGTCTGGGTGTTGCTGATCAGTGTCGACGTGTTTAAGCTGCTGCGGATGATGGCAATGAATGGACGTAGTTGAGCTCTGGTCTGGACGTTGCTGCCATTGGTAAGATGATGTTGCCTGTGTTTGAGGTGGAGTAGGCAGTGGCGATATATGATGGAAGACGTGATGTTGATGGAGTTCGAGATAAGGTTAATAAGGAGATTACAAAGATGAAGGACGCTGTAGACTAGACAGGGAACTCGAGCTTGACATTCAGAGATGGAGAAGAACTCGTTGGCAGTGATTAGAAGAAGAAGGTGGAGTCGAGGATGAGGTCGATGCAATGGTATGCTGGCAGTGATAAGAATGGGGTTCACTGTAAAAATCTCAGAGAAGAGGAGTTGAGCTGGCTTTAGTTTGCCGTCGATGGAGCTCGACAGATGTGCTCGTAAGGATGGAATGGTGTTGTTCCATTAACGGTAATGGCAGGGACTGAGGGAGGAGTGAAAGATGTTGGAATTCAGGGATGTATACGGTGGTATTTTCCAACCGTAGTTAAACCCAGGGAAGGTTACGGCGTGGTATCAAACCGTAGGGAGGAACTAACAGACCATGTAGCAGCTGGGAGAAAGGAGTTTGGGCTGGATTTCTACCATTTCCGTGAGCCCATAAGATGTGTGTACATGTTTGTCACGGTTACACTTTGGCAGTGACCTGTTTCAGGATATGTCGTGAGTTTTGGCAATCTAGTTCGTCCGGGGCTCGATGCACGGGACACAATTCCTAAGGAGGTGCTCTTTCCTATTTTTATTAGGTTTCCTAGTTTCTTCAAGAGGAGGTTACAAAACTCTATATATAGAGAAGCCTAGGCACAATTGGGGATATCTTTAATATACGTATTATTCAATTCTTTTTCCTCTACTTTATTCTAGGGTTTAGAACCATGAAGTTTCTTCTCTTTCTTCTTGTGATGAACTCCATGAATATGAGTACCTAAGTTTATTATTGGTTATGGAATAGTTGGATTTCACATAATATGATTCTTTGATTCAATATATTAGTTTTGTCTCATATTTATCGTTTGCAATTCTCTCGAAAATATTGTTTTATGATTGATTGATTGTTTTGTCAAGTTGCAAATTGGTAGAACTTCTAATCACATCTATTGCTAGTTTAGGGTTTATTATACGCAAAAGTGATATTCCTTGGATTACAAGTAGCATAATATGATTATAGTTTGTAGTGATATATTCTTATGATCATATGTGAATCGTAACCTTTGTTAAATTGAATTAGTGCGCTTTCCACGTTCAATTGCTTTGATTGGCCTGATTTCATAGAACTTAACGCATCTAGGGAATTAGACTTGATTAGTGCTTTTACACGTTAGGTTGTTCCTTTAGATAGAATTCATATTCGCATCTTTTAATGTGTTTGTTGATGACATGAGGAGATTTGCGGGATATTCTTGCGATCAAGGTATTCTAGGGTCTTTGATAAAAGTTGAGATTAAAAATCAATTCTAGTTATTGTGAAAAGCATGTTAGTGAATGAAAGCGAAATCCTTAACCAATATCTCTTCAATCTTATTTGTTTGCTTATTTCTTTATTTGCTTTTATTTTATTTTAGTTTATAAAATCACAAAACTACCGGTGTTATTTATAGGAACCAGAAACAATTTGACAACCTAGACCTCTCGTAGGATCGATCCTTTCTTGCCCTTGCTATATTTATATTTTGAGTAGTAAGAAAGTGTAATTATATTTGTGTCGCTTACGACAGCGGTCAAATTTTGCGCCGTTGCTTGGGAGGCAGCGGTTGTTAATTGTTTTGGTTTCTTATTTTTGTATTTAGTTTTTGTTTTATTTTTATTTTTTATTTTTTATTTTTCTTATTTTCGGGTTTTAACCTTGGTTTGGGAATTATTTCGGGTGCTTATTTCTATGGAAGGAGCATATTGGAGCAATGGATATGATTTTCAACCTCCTCAACACTATGAAAATTGCCCACCATCTATGGGATGCAATCAAAACCAATTTATTGGCTATGATGCATATCCTAGAGAACCTTATGGTGATTTTCATACATACCAACAACAACCTTGTAGTGGGTATGTAAGTCAAGCACCTAGGTGGGATAACTCTACATCTAATTGGCTTTATTCGAGTTGTATGCAGATTTTGAATGGATTACAAGACATGCAACAAAGGCTAGACCAACTTGACCGTGATAGAGAGAACGTCGCACAAAACAATTTTTGGAATATTTCTTCTTACCCGACTTCGAGATCGTAGTTATGATCATTTACCCATTCAAAGGGAAGAGTCATGGGAAAGAGAACATATTGTAGTCAATGGTGGTAAGCGTGTGAACGTGGGAAACTTACTTGATGAGAAATTATACAAGTTGGAAGATGATGGAGCCTCGGAAGAGCTAGTCGATGAAATTAGTAGGACCATTCATATGGAACTTAAACGACGTCGTGATAAGGGTTGGGAAACCGACGACGATTCTTATTATGGTGAGTCCGAGAAGATGAAGACGAAGATGAATGTGTTAAAAAGGACCAACCTTTGGAGATATTTGATGACATTAGTGTAGTTGACTCAATTATTGATCTTTATAATGATCAACCACCTATTCAAAAGGTAATTGAGTATGATGAAACTAGTGTGTTACACAACTTCTTTGCAACAAGGTGTGAGTCTAATAAAGAGGAATATGTTGAGAATGAGACGGTTATGACCAATATTGTGGAAGACCCAATTGAGCTTGCAAATGATTGTAATGATGATGTTTATGTCGATACTATGGTTAAGGCAGAAACGGACGAAGAATGGCTGCAAGGTTTGATAGAGGACCATGATATAAAAGAGGTGAATAATTCACTTGAGTTTTTCAAAGATGAAGAGGATTCCGTAATACAAGAGATTGTGCAAGGTTTATCTAACCCTTTGCCTATTGTTTCTTCTCCTTTACCTCTTATTGGTTTGAATGTATGTGCTTCGAGAATATTGTTGAATGACTTTGTTTCTCGTTTTCCGCCATTAGAGACACTTGATTCTCATACTATGCAGGTTATGGAACCAAGAAACCGTGGAGGTACCCGACTTCTATATTCTTTATACACTTCCATGTGTGGACAAGAATAAGTGTGGGGGAAGCTTTTATCGGTTCATAGCTTCACTTTTGCTTTATGTTACTAATATTTGTGTGAAGCTAGTGTTTGCAAAACAGGTTCTATGGAAGGATCCTCAACTTTTCAGGTTATTGGTGTATGGGGAATGAATCTTGCAAGGATATAGTCGGGCTGACGACTATAAAACAAGCGCTAAGTGGGAGGCAACCCACCGGTTTTGTATCTCTTATCCTTTTGCTTTTTATTTTTGTTTCGTTTTTTTTTTTTTTTTTTACTGTTTTTATATCATATGTGCATCCCTATGTTTAATTTCATTGAGTCCGTAATCTATCTTAGAAGAGAATTATGCCGAATACCTTTTCGTCAGAAAATTTCAGACTGCGCGTAGTTCATTCCAGAGACCATAACTGTCAGACCGTTTATCGAAACACTGTGAAATTTTGACACTGTGTAGAAAACACTTAGATGAACAACTTTTGTGAAATGGAGTTTTTCCAAATTCCTTACCAATTTGCACAGTTTTTGCGTTTTATCTGCTGTTACGACAGAATTCAGAACTTTCGGTTTTACACATTGAGGACAATGTGAAGTTTAAGTGTGGGGAGCATTTATATGTTTGTATAGTTTGTTTTTGACACCATTAGTGGATGGAACCATTTTGAATGCAGGAGTTGAGGAACCAATTAACTAAAAGGGAAGAATATAGCTCAGAAATCACAAATTAACATGATAGTTGTTACCATATCTCGGAATATCACCATATCGCATTCTATTTTTATTTTTCCATATTTATCTATTGTTCTCTAAGTGCTTTGGTGGGTCACTAAAAATCGACGTGTTATTACTTGCTAGGATGAAATAGAGTGATTGAGTTACTAAAAAAAAAAAAAAAAAAAAAAAAAAAAAAAAATTTATGAAAAGAAAAAAAAAAAAAAAACCGACCAATTAGACCAAAACGGAATAAAAAGACACTTGGGAATAGCAAAGTATGTGTGAAACGTAGTCCCCTGTCTCCGTCGCCTAAACAAGCGTGGAATGCAGGATCCAAGGCAACTATCATGTACTTGCTGACAAGAAGCATGCGCTTGGATCCAAAAGATCTAATCATGCCGTCTAAAAAAAAAAAAAGAGAAGTTGGATCCAGTTTGATCCAATCATAAAAAAAAAAAAAGAAGAAATTATTATTGTGTTGAATAAAGTCACTCTTGGTTCCCTTGTATATGCCAAGTGAGTTGATGTAGGATTCAAAGACCAAGTAGCTCAATCCAATAGGATTAGGTTCATCTTAGCGGTGACCTTGAGACGAGATATGGGAAACATCGAACACTTGTGAATATTCGCCAACATCTACATCTATATCCATCTTCTTTATCTTTCATTGTGATTGTGGTTTGTTAGTTTCCGAGTATTGTGGCTTGTTCGACTATCTAATTAGAGTTTATTTACTAATTTTTGAATTGAATTTGCAAGGTACATCCTCCTGTAGTCATTTTGGATTCATTCATTGATTTGTCACGAATAGACGGAGTTGGAAATATAGGTTTTGTAGGTATATCTCTAGTAAACCTTCACGAGACTATAACTCGTCCACTAGGGACACCTAGTGGTTTAAAGGCTTGTTATTTATGCTAAAAGTGACCGTAGCCTCGACGACACGGAGTTGTATGTATCTTTTTGAATTGTTTTGTTTGATTTGCTCGAGGACTAGCAAGTCTAAGTGTGGGGGAATTTGATAGGTGTAGAATACACCGTATTTAATATCTAGTATTTATGCTTTCTTTGCGAGTTTTCTTGTAAATTATGTATCTTATGCGTGCTTTTGAGTTTATTAGGTGCAATGAAGTCATTTGGAGCAAAAAGACCAAGTAGAGCTCGTTCGAACCTAGGAGTTCTTGCTATCATCTTGAAGAGGACGAAAATGCGAAGCCAACGGCGAAAGAATGAGCTCATTCCGACATCGTATGAAGAAGATATAGGCGAAATAACAAATTAGGCTTGTCGGTTCCCAAACCGACTGACTTACCAAGAATGAAGAAGGAATTGTTAAGGGCACCAGGCTTAATTACTCAAGGCAGCCACGGAATGGGGAGTGAACCTGTCGATCTTGCAAGACCGACGATTGATTACAACATTAATGGAACCCGCATGATTTGCATGACGAGAAGACCAATCGGGGATGATCGGAGAAGCTTGCTTGTTGAGAAGCGCATCTAGGTTGAGTGATCTACGATGCTTTACGCGAGTAATGGAGAACGGTGTTGCTCGCAAGAATGAACGAAGGAAGAGATGGTGCTGATGACTATCTAATGAAGCTGCGAGACGAGTTTGGAGCCGTGTTTAATCCTGACAGCGAGATTGATTCTTGGCAGTGGTGTGACGATGAAGCAGTGACGATGAAGGTTGGTTGCTGGCAGTGATGAAGATGGGAGATCGAATGATGGTCATTGGGAGCACTGAAGATGGAGACGGAATGTTGCAGCCATGATGTCGTGAGTTCTGGAGTTTGGTCGAGCAGGAAGAAGAACAGAGGGACGATGGTGACTGGCAGATTGAACGGGTTTTGAGGTAAAGTGTTGCTGCCATTGAGCAGTAAGGATGACGAGCTCGGGATGAAGTTACGGGAGACGCTTTGCCATTGAAGAGGGCTCGGGTGAACTCGAGTAGTAGCAGAGAGAGCGGCAGTTGAGCTTGTTCGATTAATGAAGTTTTGCTGCTGCCATTGATTCTCGGTGATGAAGAAGAGGTACTAAGCTCGAGTGAGTAGCTTGAGTCTGTAGGAGATGACGCTGCTGCCATTGACGAGTAAGTTCAGAGAATTGTTTGGCAGAGAAGGAGAAGAACAGCTCGAGTTTGGTTTTGATTCTCGGTGATGCTGTTGGCAGTGATGGTGATTATCGGCAGAAGATGGTGGAGTCGAGATGATGATGATGCTGTCAATAGAGATGGAAGATTGGGTGATGGATATTGACGTTGTAGCTCGAGTCTGCATGTCATGGAAGTTATGGAAGCTCGGTGATGGGAAAGAGTTGTAATGATGGCATGAAGGTGTTGCCATAGAGTGGATATGAGGAGTGCAGGTGTTCTTGATCAGTGTCGACGTGTTTAAGCTGCCGCGGATGATGGCAATGAATGGACGTAGTTGAGCTCTGGTCTGGACGTTGCTGCCATTGGTAAGATGATGTTGCCTGTGTTTGAGGTGGAGTAGGCAGTGGCGATATATGATGGAAGACGTGATGTTGATGGAGTTCGAGATAAGGTTAATAAGGAGATTACAAGATGAAGGGACTTGTAGACTAGACAGGGGAACTCGAGCTTGACATTCGAGAGATGGAGAAGAACTCGTTGGCAGTGATTAGAAGAAGAAGGTGGAGTCGAGGATGAGGTCGATGCAATGGTATGCTGGCAGTGATAAGAATGGGGTTCACTGTAAAAATCTCAGAGAAGAGGAGTTGAGCTGGCTTTAGTTTGCCGTCGATGGAGCTCGACAGATGTGCTCGTAAGGATGGAATGGTGTTGTTCCATTAACGGTAATGGCAGGGACTGAGGGAGGAGTGAAAGATGTTGGAATTCAGGGATGTATACGGTGGTATTTTCCAACCGTAGTTAAACCCAGGGAAGGTTACGGCGTGGTATCAAACCGTAGGGAGGAACTAACAGACCATGTAGCAGCTGGGAGAAAGGAGTTTGGGCTGGATTTCTACCATTTCCGTGAGCCCATAAGATGTGTGTACATGTTTGTCACGGTTACACTTTGGCAGTGACCTGTTTCAGGATATGTCGTGAGTTTTGGCAATCTAGTTCGTCCGGGGCTCGATGCACGGGACACAATTCCTAAGGAGGTGCTCTTTCCTATTTTTATTAGGTTTCCTAGTTTCTTCAAGAGGAGGTTACAAAACTCTATATATAGAGAAGCCTAGGCACAATTGGGGATATCTTTAATATACGTATTATTCAATTCTTTTTCCTCTACTTTATTCTAGGGTTTAGAACCATGAAGTTTCTTCTCTTTCTTCTTGTGATGAACTCCATGAATATGAGTACCTAAGTTTATTATTGGTTATGGAATAGTTGGATTTCACATAATATGATTCTTTGATTCAATATATTAGTTTTGTCTCATATTTATCGTTTGCAATTCTCTCGAAAATATTGTTTTATGATTGATTGATTGTTTTGTCAAGTTGCAAATTGGTAGAACTTCTAATCACATCTATTGCTAGTTTAGGGTTTATTATACGCAAAAGTGATATTCCTTGGATTACAGGTAGCATAATATGATTATAGTTTGTAGTGATATATTCTTATGATCATATGTGAATCGTAACCTTTGTTAAATTGAATTAGTGCGCTTTCCACGTTCAATTGCTTTGATTGGCCTGATTTCATAGAACTTAACGCATCTAGGGAATTAGACTTGATTAGTGCTTTTACACGTTAGGTTGTTCCTTTAGATAGAATTCATATTCGCATCTTTTAATGTGTTTGTTGATGACATGAGGAGATTTGCGGGATATTCTTGCGATCAAGGTATTCTAGGGTCTTTGATAAAAGTTGAGATTAAAAATCAATTCTAGTTATTGTGAAAAGCATGTTAGTGAATGAAAGCGAAATCCTTAACCAATATCTCTTCAATCTTATTTGTTTGCTTATTTCTTTATTTGCTTTTATTTTATTTTAGTTTATAAAATCACAAAACTACCGGTGTTATTTATAGGGAACCGAAACAATTTGACAACCTAGACCTCTCTGTGGGATCGATCCTTTCTTGCCCTTGCTATATTTATATTTTGAGTAGTAAGAAAGTGTAATTATATTTGTGTCGCTTACGACAGCGGTCAAAGGCGTGCGTTGAAGCGACTTCTTCTGGAGAGAGCATTGAAGCGGCTTCAGGAGAGAGCATGCGTTGAAGCGGCTTATGGAGAGAGCTTGCGTTGAAGCGGCTTCTTCTGAAGAGAGCGTTGAAGCGACCCGAGGAGGAGAGAACTCCGGTGAGCGCGCCCTTAACCCTTGATTTCGGAAAATGAGTTCTTCCCATTCTTCTGAGACGATATGATATGGCAGATGGGAAGACGACACACAAATAGTGATGGCCTGCAAGTCATGTTTTCTTCTCATGGGAAAGAATACCGTTTCTACTGTAACATCTCAACCCATGCAATGCTGGCAACGATGATTCGAAATAGGGGAGATAACAACAATGGTTAAGGTTGCGACCAACCTTCAGTTTGATTTTCCCTTGCGAATTACATGCTTCTTGATTGACCTTCTCTCTTGTGTTGAAGAAGTCCTTGACTGACGGCGAAGGAATTTCATGTTGAGCCTCAGTCCCCAAGTGTGGTTTACGTGGTTCTATCCTATATGGTCGATAGGTTGACCATGATGAGGGTATCATACTCTTGTATCCATGTTGATGACTAGGTACAAAACAGGTTGGCTGGAGCTTGGATGGCTACGATCACGATCCTTGACAGGGACGAGTTATGACTACAGGCACAAACCTTGGCAGTGATGAGTGGTGGCTACGGCCATGGATCTTGAAAGGAAGGAGCGGCAGCTACGAGCACGAACCTTGGTTGGCCAGGACCGTGAACATTGACGGGCTTTCATAAACCACGTATGTGAGTTTACTCCCTTCTTTATTTTTGCCAAAACAGCTCCTCATTGATTCCATGTGTGCGGAAACTCGCCTATCATTGCTTGCATAAATGCTCCATCATGGTCTGTACGGTTTTGTGGACGGAGTCCCCAGAAATCATGCAGCTCTTGACCGGAAGAGGATCTCTGTGCACTCCTCCAATGCCTAATTTAATTTCTTCTGCATCCTCCTCTCCTTGGAATTCGTTGCAGGTTGGGTCATTAACAAACCTATGGTAATGGCAATATTTGGGATCCGCCACTTCCTTTTCAGTTGGTGAACGTCTGAGAGGCGGTAGTTTGATGTTATCATCTTGAATCCATGCTTCTAGGAATTCAATTACCTCTTCAATCAGAGACGGGAAGCTTAGAGCGGCTCCTCCAGTTTCTTATTGTTGTGCAGGCGTCTTAGTCTCAGCTTCCGAGTTTGAGATGTCTTTTGCGCTGGTGCAGCACGTTTGGGTTGTTGTTCTGCAGCTGGAGCTTTCTTCTTCACCCACTACGCTTACAGAGGGCCCGGTATTACGTTGATAAGACACTTGTTCCCTCGAGTCTCGCGTGCATCTTTTTTCTTGGCGGGTCTGGTTCTTTCGAGCAATGATGGTGCGTTAATGAAGCACTCCACCAACTATTTTCAGGAGTAACGTGATCCTCTTCATCTACGCGTCCCGGTGAAGTGCTTGTGTCACGGGTGTTAAAAGTGTTCCTTGTCAGATCCATCAAGAACTTCTTGTCTTTGCATCAAATCAACAATGGTAATATGGGGTTGGCTTCCTCTGGTTCCTCCAACCTCTCGTCCCGATGGAGGAGTGGCAGTAGCTCTAGTATCAATTGGGGCGTTACGCTCGAAGAAATATTGAGAAAGGTGGCAGCGGCTTTGGTTACGGTGATAGGAGATGTCACTTATTTGGAAGGAACGTTTCTTGCGACGCTGGTGTTGGTGGTATAGGATGTAACACCATGAGATGCGTCTGGCGAGCGGTATATTGGTGTCAGCAACATGGATAGTGACGCCAGGAGTATTATCAGCGCCAGCAGCATCAAGATTGGTAAATGACCCAGACCTAAGATCCACCATCTTGAAATTGATAGGATTGAAATGAAATTGAAAATTGATCTTGCAACCGAGAGATCAATCTCCCACTGTGGTCGCTTGATTTTTGGGGTAAAAACTGATTCTGCTGTTTTTGGTAAATTTGGGTATGTTGATGAGAAACGAATTCAAACCCTAAACAAATGCACTGCACATGAGTACTTTTAGATTCGAGAGATCAATCTGTAAGACTCTGGCCTAAACCAAGAAATGGTCGTTCCAGATTCAATTCGGTCACAAAGTGAAGGAGAATGGTTGATCTTAGGGAGGGAAACGAAGAAGAAGTTTGTTTGAGATCGAATGTTGAATTTGAAGGTGTGGCTATTTTATTACTTGTATCAGAATATGGTTTCTGGCTATTTGTGTTGATAACACTTGTCTTCCCTTGTCGAGATAGGTTGAAAACCTATTTATACAAGTCATTTGAGCGCAACCCTGATCTCGTAGGAATTGGAAAAGATTAAGTAGTGTAGTAGTGGGGTTGTGTAAGAGGTGGTGATCATCATGTGGTCACACTTTTACCCACTACTGTCATCGTTGTTAACCGTTCGTCCTTTCCTGACACGTTCTCGTAATGGGCGCGTTGCACGCCGCACGCTGTAAACCTCCAGACCAATATCGCAGTAAGTATCCCCCAGTTTGTGACATGTTTGATGTATCGAGTAAGTGGGTCAAGTCGTGGGACTTGCCACAAAGAATATCATATGGTGCTATTAGGTTAAACAACTAAGTTGTTTATGAGGCCGATAAAATATCGTATGTATTCGATGCACGTAGAGCATCTCTTCTAAGCAGATCAAAATAATCGATGTGCATGAAGCATCGTTGTTTTGGAGCTCGATCGAATAAGTCGCGGATTGGGCGTCTTAAAAGAGGTAGCATGGCCGACCACCTTTGGGTGATCGTTTAGTGGCTCTAGGGGCAAGCTATTGTTTGGTCGATCGCTCCCTGTGAAGGAGGGGTGGACGGTGATCGCAATGATACTTTGTTGATTTTCTGAAAACAAATCTACATCATTCAACTAGGCTAGCAAATTTGGATGAACGAGATGATTTGCGGCAGTTACATATTTCCGTTATGTAATTTAGGGTTTAGGGGCCGTGCGGCCATCCCTGTTTTGGTTAGTCGAATCAAAGCACTGGGCGTTGATTCGAACAGGCCGATTGTCCATGTGTGAAGATGAGCCGCTAGTGAGTGCGTTAACATCTCCTGGGTCATCTAAAATTAGATCTAAGCCACTTGATTCTATTTGGCGAAGATGAGTGGTCACGATCAATTTGCGATAGTAGCATCCGCCGCAAACATGAATTAGGTGCGAAACGACCGCGACTACTCTAGTTCAATCGAGCGATTCGATGCGTCATTGACTTCTATAGGCAAGTCGATCGAATGGTAATGAAGTTGGACCGGCGGTTAACTCATGTCCACCTTCTTGATCGTCTGAAACGCAATCTAAGCCGTCCAACTAGGCTGGCTAAGTTGGACGGACACGATTGATTTGCAACAGTTGTATACTGCCGCGACCCAATTAGGGTTTTTAGAATAGCGCGCTTGCTCTAGTTTGGACAAACGTTTTGGCATTCTCTGGACCTGTCATGGGTAGGTCGATTGACCAAGGGAGGAGTTGGGCCGCCACTGAACACGCCAGTACTCCTTTAATCGTTTGTAGGAAAATCTAAGTCGTCCAACTAGGCTGGCGAAGTTGGACGGTCGTGATGTCTCTGAGACCGTTTTTGCCGATCTAACTCGTTTGAGCTCTCATTTCAATAGCGCGATCGCCCATGTTAGAGTTGGCGTTCAAAGGCTTTGCGTGTGGCATAAATGGGTCTCGGTCAGGATGCTAGTGGGCCCGCCGATGATCGTCGTGATGATTGCCTATTTCTACCAGGAGTAGGCTAGGCTTGTTGAATTGCGCGACCAAATTGTGTGGCGGTGATCATTTTTGAGACTGATATGGACAGTCTAGATTTTCCTTAAGGAACTTAAACATATTCGATCGACCTACCTTTTAATTAAAAGTGCGTCGATACGAAAATCTCTTTGTCAGAGAACGATGCAGCCTGTATGAGTAATTTGTGCAATCCCAATCTGCGGCACCGGGAGATTCATGCTACTCTGCTTTGAGAGTGAGCATTGATCGTCATGTCATGTCAATATTGAGAGTTCGGCTGGGAACATAGCATAAGCAAATACTAGGCAAGTCATGCATTAGTTAATAATGCTGGCAGAAAATAGAATTCACAGAATATTTGGGATCAATACTACACGCACCATTCAGGTGAATTTCATATATATATTGAGTTGCTCAATGAGCGAGGAGATTTTTTGAACTCGTCGCTTCTTAAATGGCTTTACCCCTTGCAGGGTGATAGCGCACTAAACACAGGGTTTTACAATTTTAGCCTTGAACTAAAACCACCATCAACAATGTTGAATTGGTCAATACATATGTAAGTGAAAAAGTTTATGCACTCATCACTTTTAAATGGCTTTTGTTCATTTGCAGGATGACAGCGCATTAAATACAGGGTTTAAGATTTTAGCCCTTGAACTAAAAACCACCATCAACAATATATATTTATGTATATACAAAATTTGTAATAAAAAAAATCATCACAATTATCACATTAAAAATTGACAAATGAAATCAAATGAATATGAAGATATTCGTATTAAGTTGTGCACAAAAAAAATTAATAAATCCATTTTAAATCAAAACGAACTTGTAATATGGTTGCAAGAATCTCTCATCTTAAAAAAAAAAAAAATTGTTGTTGTAAAATACAGATTAAATTTTGCTGCTGCTGATAGCCCATGTTGGACTATTAGCTCATTTTAAACTTTGATGTATGACAAGTGCTATATATATTATGATGTCAATTATTCTTATATGGAGGTAGGTTCCTTAAGAATAGACAAGAAAAAATTATGATTTATTCCAATATGGAGTTTATTCTTAAATATAACTGGCCCATGTCGGGACCATAAATTTTTATTCTTATATGGAGTATTCCTCCGGGAAGGTTTTACTGTAGTTCACATAATGAACTGATGAATTCATAGAAGATGTTAATGGAGTCACAAACAAAATTGTTGAACTTTCTCAGTACTTCACATATTCAACTGATCGAATCACAAAAACAACTGGTGAATTACCAGAAGATATTAATGGAGTCACAAACAAAATTGTTTAACTTTCTCACTAGTTCACAAATTACTGGTTCTGATTCTACTGAAATAAATGTCGAAGAACAATTACTTTCGTTAACATTTTTGGCTCCAACATGCACAATGCGTCAAGCTTGGCTTTCTTTTGCTGGTTCTTATGATGTTTCCGGTTTCATATTAAGCAGAAGATGATACTCTGGTTGAAGATGATCCTTTGGTTGCCAGAAAACACCCTATTGCATTAAACACAAAAAGACTCCATGATGCAGTCGAGGAGAACAGTTGGGACAAAGCATTAGAGGTTCTTAACTATGATCCCGAAGGTGCTAGAAATGCAATCAGCCATATGTACGCAACGTTGCTACACACGGCGGTGCGGAAAAACGTGGATTTGTAATTTGTGGAAGAAATTATCGGCCATTTGAAAAAGGAAGATTTTTTACTCCAGACCTCTGAAATGGGAAATACGCCCCTCCACACAACAGCAAAATTTTACGGCAGAGAAGACTTGTAAAATTAATCATACAGAACAACCTTGACTAAATGCAAGTTAGGAACATGGATAAAATGTTACCTCTTGAGGTGGCACTTTTACATATTACTGAGAGCCATAGAGATACAATGGACAACATATTTGATTTAACTGAAAGTTCACACTTGAAACACGATGGTGCTCAACTGTTATGCAGAGCAATTGAGGCCAGTATTATTATAGTAAGTAAACTAAAACTAGTTTTCGTAATTTAAAAATCCTTATTTTTCTTGATTTACCTTTTCATAAATTTATTAGAATCAATTCTATGATACCAATGTATAGTGATACCACCTTATCTTAATTATAAAAAAAAAGCACTACAGCTTGTTTTTTTTTTTTTTGAAGGAATGAGGAGCATGAAAGCTCCAAACTTCATTGATAATAATATATAGTTACATAATATTCAATTACACCCATAAATCGAAATACATGATTAATACAATAATCTTGAACAGAAATAAATCCCAAACAAAATTCTGTACTAAATATATGTAAATCTACTGAAGAATTGAAATCTTCTAATGGTTTATCACCATTTTGTTGGATACTCTCCGAGAACAGAAGATGCTTCCATAGGACTAAAGCACTACAGAATGTGAATCTCCGAGAACATATATGTAAATCTTCTAATGTAAATCTACTAAAGCACTACAGCTTGTGAAGGACTTTCCGGAAATAGTGAAAAAAGAATTCAGTTGCACATGGTATGTGTCCATTAGAGTTCTTAATCCGAAGGCCTTATTGCTTCCGGAGTGGAGCTCATCTAACATGGTGGGGAAATTGTCAATACGCAGATCAGTAATCAGTATATCCCTAACCATATGAAAAATGTAATACCCTGTAAGTGCCATGCCGCACGACACCGTAGGGAAGGAATATAAGCTAGCATCCTCTAAGCCGTTCGATCATGAGATATACCATCTCTCACATGAATACAGCGGTAAAACAAAACATAATTGCAGAAAGCTCCTTAATCATTTATTACTTAAAAAAAAATAACTTTTCCCCATGCCTCTGTATCTCCACCAAACCACAGATGAATTGTTCACTGGAAAAACTTCGAATGTATGGAACTTTAGATGAAAACTATTTCTAATCGTCGTTGCTTGCTCGAATAGTCGTGATAGTTCAGATCATCATCATCTATTAGACGGATCCTTTCAGTAAATCTTGTTCTCATCTTGTTTGTTTCATTTTCAACATCTTGTTCTATCAGCTCTGTGTTTGCTCATTAATCCACCACCCCCACCACCAACCAAACATTACCGCCACCACCATTAGGTCTCCCACACAAAATCAATCTCCATCAATAAATTTCCAGTAACTCCAATCAATCTCTTATATATAAATATGCCGATCAAATTTCTAAGAGTAAAAATAATTTACTTCCTGAATCAAGCATTATTTGAAGTTTTCAAAAGACCCCCATCTCTCATCTTCATCATTATCACTTCAAACAATTTATCACATCGTAGCCATTCCGGACTATTTATATAGAACATTTGATTTTTCCCAATTTGGAACATTAACATGATTTTGTACAACAAACCCCCTAATTTTTTTTTTTTTTTTGATGCAAAAAGTAATATATTAATCAAACAACAAAGTACATAAGATTTATAATATCTTTTTTCTCGAAAATATTGGTCTTCACACTAGATTGCGAAGTCCTTATTTGAATTTTGGTAGAAAGGTTTCGAATGTTTTTTGCTCGAGCTTCCTTAGCTATGTTGTCCGCCGCCGAGTTATATCTTCTGTTAATATACTGTACCTGAGCTTGAGGGAGTTTTTGCAGGATGGTTTGAGTCTCTTTTATTGTGTTTTACGCATTCCATTCGGGAATCTGGCTAACCATATTGATGGTTTCAGCTAGCATTTTACAATCTGTAACCAGAGTAACGCTAGATAAAATGTTATTACTGAGCCAGGAGGAAGCTTTTAATAAAGCTTTCGATTCTGCATGGAACGCTGAAAAAGCCCTGTCGGATCCTGCTGCAATGTGCATAAAAGTTTCGTCGTCCGCTGAGTATAGGATAAAAGCATATCCCATTGTGGCATTTTCCTTCTTAAAGGCCGCATCTATAACGAGAATCCAATCCGATGTTAAGCTTGACCATTTTACGTTGTATGTCGTGCCTTCTTTGGACCCTTTTGCTTTTCTTCAAATTTTCTTGGGGATATTGTTGTATGAATTTTCTTATTTGCTCTATGAGGTAATTTGGGTTTGGTTTGGTTTTTTCAAAGACTACAGAGCACCTGTACTTCCATATGAACCAGGCGATTGTTGCAATATTTTCTGTGAGGTTTCCAAAAACTGGTTTCGTAATCCACTCTTTAATCCAGGTTTCGATTGAATCTGTAATAATTCTTGAGTTTACCACTTCTAAAGATAGGCCAAACCAAACGGCTCTAGCGAAATGGCAAGTTCTTATTAGGTGTTGCTCTGTTTCTTGTGTTTGGGCGTTACACATTGGGCAATCCGTATTGAAATCTTTGTTGTGTTCTCCTAGTCTTGCATTAGTTGGTAGAGCTTTTTGGGCTAATTTCCAAATGAATAATTTGATCCTCGGGATCACCTTGATTTTCCAAATCTTCTGCCAAGGAACTTCACTCGGGTTGCTGTTTTCTTGGTCTTGGTTAATCAGGAAATTGTAGATATTCTTCGCCGAGAAAGCCCCTGAAGAGTGGTGTTGCCATCGAATCTTATCTTGTTCTTGACTATTTGGATAGATGGCTAGAATTTTTTTCTTTTATATTATGCGGGAATAGATTATCTAATTTTTCCTGATCCCAATTTTCATCTGTTGTGATCAACTCATTTACCCTTTGTGGAATAGGTTCCGTAGATTCCATCGGTTGTTGAAGACTATTTTCATTCGGAACCCATTTGTCCTCCCATATCTTGACCGACTCTCCATTTTTGACTTGCCAAACAAAATTTCCTTTAATGAGGCTTAACCCTTTTTTTATGCTTGTCCAAATCCAAGATAAATTTGATGTTCTAGAAGCCTCTAGAGGGTGGTTATTAGGAAAATATTTGGCCTTTAATAATCTGACCCAGAGTTGATCGTGTTCTGAGATAAGTCTACTAGCCAACTTCGTTAAGAGGGCAATGTTGAAATGGCGTGGGTTTTTAATTCCAAGACCTCCTTGTGATATTGGTTTGCAAATGTTTGCCCACGCTTTAAAATAACCTCCTCTTTTTTTGTTCTTATCTTTATTCCACCAAAAATCTCTTTGGATTTTATCCATTTTGTCTAGAGTTGCCTTAGGAAGATCAAGGATCTGCATCTGGTAAGTAGGATAACCTTGTAAAACAGATTTTATCAGCACCGTTCTTCCAGCTTGAGACAGTAATTTTGATTTCCAACCTTGCAGAGTAGCGTAGTATTTTTGTAGAAGGGGTTCGAAATTTTCCTTTCTTTTTTTATCAAAAAAGAGAGGTGTTCCTAAGTATTTATCATTTTTAGTCATCAGCGGGACTTTGAGGATTTTAGCTATAATTTTCCCATGCTTTGGATGAATTCTATTCTTTGAAATAAATCCGGATTTTGAAGGTTCACCATTTGACCCGTAATATCCCCAAATCTGGATAATATGTCAAGAAGGTTTTTTGCTTCTCCTAGGTCGGCTTTAGTGAATAAAAAGCAGTCGTCCGCAAAGAATAGGTGAGAAATGTTGGGGGCATTTTTGTTTATCTTTAGGCCAGAAATTTTCCTCTCTGAAACCGCCTTTTCCAGAAGCCTAGAAAGAATCTCCATGCAAATTAAGAATAAGTAAGGGGAGAGAGGGTCACCCTGTCTTAGACCTCTAAAAATTTTGAATGTAGGACCCGGAGAACCGTTTAGAAGGATGGAGAAAGAGGTTGTAGTAACACATTGCATTATGAGATTAATCCAGGTATTGCTAAACCCTAGCGCTGTAAGGGCAGATTTAAGAAAATTCCATTCCACTCTATCGAAAGCTTTGGAGAGATCTAATTTTAGAGCCAAATGGCCTTTTTTCGCTTTGGAGGTTTTCATTGTATGGATAAGCTCGTGTGCTATGATAATATTGTCCGTGATTTGTCTACCGGGTAGAAACGCTGATTGGTTCAGGGAAATTATCTTATTCGAAATTGGTTTAAGACGGTTAGAAAGGATTTTGGATATGATTTTGTATATAGTATTACTCAGGCTAATGGGTCTAAAGTCCGCTGGGGTTTGTGGTGTGGATATTTTAGGAATAAGAGTAATGTAGGAGTAGTTTAAATTAGGGTCGATTAACCCGGATTTAAAGAATTCTTGAACAGAAAGGATTAAATCTGGCCCCAAAATATCCCAATTGGCTCTAAAGAAGCCCTTTGGAAGCCGTCTGGTCCAGGGGCTCCCCATTGATTCATATTATTAAGAGTGTTCCAAATTTCTTGTTTTGAAGGAATAATGGTTAGAGAATGATTTTCCTCTTCAGATATACAAGGATCTATTAAATTAGATAGGTCTTCTAAATAAATAGAGGTTTGAGAGTTGCCTATCTGAGAGAAGTGGTTTATCAGAAGCGAATTGATTTGATCTCTTTCAGAGATCCAAAGTCCTGAAGGTTCTCTAAGAGTATGGATGGCATTTATTCTTTTCCTATTAGAAGCTGAAGCGTGGAAATATTCTGTGTTTTGATCATATTCCCTGAAGAATTTATCCCTAGAAATTTGGTGGTAGTAATCATTTTTTATCTTGTACCACTCTCCTAATTCTTCTTGAAGTTTTCTAATTTTTTCTATATTTGAAGGAAAAGAGCCGGATTTTTGTAGAGAATTTATTCTACTGTTTAGGGATTTTATATTTTTGTGAATATTCCCGAAAACATCTGAATTCCATCGAGAAAGGTCTGTGGAAAGAATTTGAAGTTTGGCATGTAGGTTAAAACTTTGATCACTATTGGAAAGGAATGACCAGGAATTAGTAATTATGGAGGGAAGAGATGGGTGAGAAAGCCAGGATCTAAGGCATCTAAAAGGTTTTCTTAAGATTAAATTCTCTGGGTGAGAGTCTAGCAGGAGTGGATTATGATCTGAGCCTACTCTAGGGAGATGACTTACCTTAGTATTGGGGAAATTTTGTGTCCATTGAAAGGATATCAGGGCTCTGTCAATTCTTTCGCAAATATTGGCCTCTCCTTGTCTATTATTTGACCAAGTGAATGGAGCTCCCTCGTAACCTGCATCTTGTAGGCCTAAGGAGTCAATTGTATGAATTATGAAAGATTTGCTGCTGGAACTAGATTTATTCCCTCCTTGTTTCTCGTCCGGATCAAGTATCACATTTAAGTCTCCAATTAGTAACCAAGGTTTATTGAAATGCTGAGCTGTATTGGCAATGTATGACCATTGCTCGATTTTGTCTTCCGCTTCCACTGCACCATAAACACACGTTAAGATGATTTCTTTTTCTCCAATTTTTGTATCAAAGTGGCAAACATTTAGGTTTGCTGATATCAGATTTATTTCTATATTATTGTGCCAAGCGATCGCTAACCCCTTCGCAATTCCCACAGATGGTACTATAACCCAATCAAAAAACCTAAATTTTTTTAAAAAAGGTTCCATTCTAGATTGTTGAGCTTTGGTTTCCGATAGAAAAACTATATCGGGTTTATAATAAGAGTTTAGGTGAGTAAAATGGTCTTGAGTAATTGGAGTTCCAATACCTTGAACATTCCAAGAAAGAATCCTCATTATTAGGATCCAAAAATTGAAATAAAAGGAAAAAAAAACCGCGACACAGAGAAAGGATATCGAGAAAAAAGAGGTATACTAAGATTAGGCCTTCTCAAAGAGAAGTTTGTAGATTACCCTCCAGTAAACCAAAGCAAAGTAAAGGAATTAGAAGTAGTAGGAATAAAAGAGATAACTGATAGAGCTGAAGAAACCGTTAGCTCAAAAAAGATCAACTACTGAAGGTAGAATGATATCTATCTGAAATTTTGGCTGGACTTAAATTTAAAAAACCAAGGAAACAGACAGGAAGGAAGCAGACCTAAAATTAATCCCAAGAAAACTACACCAGTGAAAAACAGACTGAAGGGATCAATTCAATTGAGAAAGGGTAAAGACAATTATACACAGTCCTGGATTTTTTTAAAAAGCAGAGAGGGCTTCAACTATTTACAGCTTTAAGCAGAAATTACAAAGACTTAAGTGAATTATATTACAAACAGAAAGCAGCAAGAAATAATTACATAAACTAGGAAAACTAATTACAGAGATACTACTAAAAAACTAGGAAACACTAAAGTACAAGGAACTGAACAAACAACAAACTAAAAGATTAGGAAAAACTAAAGCAAAAACAATGCAGGGAAAGGAGAGGATACAAACAGAAAGCCTATAGGCCCTAATGGATTCCTGGTGCTGTTATGCTGATATGCTAGATATGGATATTCATATTGTAGTTGGATTATGGGAGTTGTCATTATCCTGAGATGCATCTGAGCTGGATTGGCCTTTGAACCAACTGTGTGGCTGTTCCATGAAATTGACAAGAGGTTCGATAATTATGACATCGCTCGCTTTAGTTGCTTCATTGTTTCTTGACACTTCATTAATCCTCATTCTTTTATAAGTGGCATATTACTTTCCTCATTGAAAAACTTCTCCATTGAGTTCCAGTTGTTCCAAAGTAATCTTGATCAGCTTGAGAAAGTTGATGTTTAGATGAGGATGGCTTACTTTGTATATCGGTTGCTTCCCGGTTAGGTGAAGAGGAAGGCTCCGAAAGTCCAACATGTTATGTACTTGCTGAAAGTCCGCAAGTTGTGATCTTTTGTGTTCACGACTTTTTATCTCTACATCTAGTTCTCTTTGAAGATCAGTGAAAGTCACTTCTGAGGCCAGAGAACTAGTTGAAGAGGAGGACAAGGAATCCTCATTCCATTCCATACCTACTTGCTCCATTGCTGGCTGGGCTTCCTCCAAATTATCATAGGCAAAGGGATCATGATTTTGATTTTCATCCTCTTTTTGTTGTTGCATTTATTGATGATCTTCCATTTCAGCTTGTTGTTTCTTTGGAGTTACGCATCTTTGTTGTGCAATTTCAAATCTTGCACATTCACTGATTTTATGTCCAATCAAATCACAGTAACCACAAAACAGTGATGGGAAGTTATGGAATTCAAAGCTTACCCCATCAAAAACACCAAGAGCATTTTCTGCATTAACTGAAAAACGAATTGGTTCTCTGATATTGACTAAAGATTTGATATTGATAGAAAATTTACCATTGGGGTGGCGAAATGGAAAACCAAAAGATGAAATATGACCATTGACAGAAAAGTACCTTCTTAGATTTTCACTAGAGACTTGTTCAGGAAAAAGGTTGTGAATTGTGACAAAAAACATCTCCATAGTTGGAAACCAGTTTATAATATCATCAGTGATTTCTAGCTTTTTTATGCACAAAAGATCCCCAAAGACTCTTCTAGTATCAAGCGATAGAATTCTATTCATCTCATGCTCGAATTCAAATCTAATAAGAAGGACAGCAAAACGACTTCTACTGGTTCTTTTGACTGAAATCCTACCTCTTACTTTCCAAAGAAAAGAAAGTGCTCTGGAGATATCAAAGTTTCTCCTATTAGCTGGGATTGGAGCAATAAACCTACCCAGGATAGTGCTCGTCCACAGACGCTTATTGTTTTGAAAACGATAAGGGATAATTTGGCTAAGGACAAAATCATTACCATTACTTAAAACCAGAGAATTGTGCAGTTGATCAGAGAGTTGAGAGACATCACCATGCCAAGCGCACATGGTGAACCAGTTGGAACACAAAGCAGAATAAAACCACACACAACTGAGCACAGAAACTTGACACAATAAAACCAACAGATCGATAAAAACAGAAATTACTAAGGATGCTGAGCATGAGATACAAAACTATGGGACTAAAAAACCCAACTTACAGAGTTTAAATAGGGAGAAGTTTGTTTGCATCGCAAGGAAATCACGAAAGAAATCTTTTGATTTGTTTACCAAAGAAGACATGATTACAGTTCAGGATTAAGAAACCCTAAAAAACGTTTTTGGGAAGAGAACACAACCAAGGATTGCTCCAGATGTAAAATTAGAGAAGGAAATTCGCCAAATGGCTAATTGAGATTAAGAAATTCCATTAAAAAATTAGCAGATGTAAATCAAATCAAACCCGGGTAAGCTTTTTAACGAGAAATCCCATCACTAGGTTAATGATTACCTTGATTAGCCATGAAAAGAAGCTCCTGAGCTTGCCAGATTAAGCGTGTTGCAGTTGATTTGTTCATTAGAAGCATTTCGATGCAAACTTCAATTTCTCCGTCTCCATAAACAAACATTAAATCCATATCTAATTGAAAAACAGCACTCAGTAGCCACTAGGGCCTATAAACACCTAATTAGTTAATCATAATGAAGAAATCACCAAAAGATACAGATGAATTTGGCTCGGAATCGAGAGAAGAAGGAAGGGTTTCTAGTGGAACGGGTTTTTATTTGGGTTCACCGTGGGAAAGCGTCGAACGGGTTTTTGGCGATCTCACAAATTTGTAATCAACCCCCTAATTGAATTATAGAACATCAGGTTTATCTCAACATCTGATTTTGCCCTGGTTCATCTTCTTCTTTTAGTAAATGTTTCTCTAATTGAATTATAGAACAACATAATCACTAAATGTTTCCTAATTTTTCCACTAGAACAGGTAACCCCTAAGAAATGAAAATCTAGGTGCTTGATGAGCTCGAATCATCATCACCTTCAATCGAACATTTTTGGTAATGGGTTTCCGTTTCTCCCGGAAAGATTGTTGATGGAGGAATGGTTTTATTTCTTTAATTCTTTTTTGGAAACATGGAACCTATCTGTTCAAGGAAGAAGCCATTGATGTTTAAATGGTACTTCATACAAGAATTAATATGTGCGGAGGATTTACTTTATGTTTATTCATAAGATGAGGGGCGTATCTATAATTACAAAGCTTTGACAGCTGTCATTTTATAAAAAAACATTAAAAAAGTTCATCCAACCGTTAATTAAGAGATCTGACGGTGCATAAGCTGCTAGCTTATGTTGCTTCCCGCACGGCTGCGCGGGATAGCACGACCCTTTTTATATACCCTTTGGTCCCGGTATTACCTGACTTAGCTAACCTTGTTATTTGGATTTTTGTTGAGTCACTTTATTTGCCTTAGCCTAGGTTGTGGAATTTGAATTTAGATATTTAGAAATCCTTTTCTTATACTCCCTCCGTTCCTAATTAATAGGCTGGTTTTGTTTTTAGAGAAAATTAAGGAAATTAAGAGAACTAATCATTGAAAGTGGTCCTCATGACACTTGTCAATAAAGAAGTGAAGTGAAATGGTCCCCATGACACTTGTCAGCAAAAGAAGTAAACTGAAATGGTCCACATGACACTTGTCATCAAAAGAAGTTAAGAGAAAAGTGGTCCCAGAAAACTAAAGTAACATTTTACTTTCCCAATTAGGAAACCAGCCTATTTTTTTGAAACATCTATTTATAGAAACCAACCTATTATTTAGGAACGGAGTGAGTATTTGTTAAAGGCATAAGGTGGAAACGGTCACCTAATTGACTTTTGATAAATAAATAAAAAGAGAATAAAATTAGGAAAATTGAAGAGTCAATTAAAGAATTAAATAAATAATAGAATAATCATTTTGAATAATAGAAAAAAGAAAATAAAAATAAAATATTTAAGAAGTAAATCATAAATATGAGATTTAATATTAATTGTTAGTATAAGTTTTACTAGAAAGAGAGAGAAATGTATTAGAGAAGTTAGAAATGTGTAGCTCGGCGATTTCGTTGCGTCCTTGTAATTGCTTGAAATGTAATTTGAGATCATTTTTTTTTTTTTGCAAATATAATTTAAGATGTTTAAATAGTGAATTATTGTTTTTAAATTCGATTGTGTTTGGAGAAATAACTTAAACATCAAAAATAGATATATGCATAAGTCTCTTTCCGAGGGTTTGACCCTGGTTCGGAACTCGGAGTATTACAAGTTGGTATCAGAGCTCTAGGCTTTAGATCTTGAATTTGAGCTTAAAAAAAATGAATCGTATGTTGATATGCACGCTTGTCTGATTTGAGTGTTGTATTGCTTGCTTCATCTTACTAGTTATATTATGGCGTTGTAAAATTCATGTGAATTGTTAATTGTGTGCTGGATTGCATTGTCGTAATGTTTTTTTTTTTTTTTTTTTTTTTTTTTGATGCAAAGAAGGAAATTTAATTAAATTGGGGAAATTCCTATGTCTAAAAACAACTGACGCTCAACGCACTTAGGCGGTTGATCAACCCAAGTCTGAGTTACACCATTTTTCCTGCTGTATTTGGCTAACTTATCAGCAGTTTTATTACATAATCTAGGAATGAAATTACATATCCAATGAGGGATTGTGTTTAATTTATCAAAAGCGTCCAGTAGGATGTCTTCATTCTCCAAAGCAATCCCTGAAGATGTTTTGTTGATATAGCTTTCTATATTCTTGAGATCAGTTTCAAAAATAACGTGCGTATTCTCCGAAGCAATACTCCAGCTGACTGCATCTAAGAAAGCTAGACATTTTGAGCTCTCTGAATCCGTTACTCCTGCATAGCATTTTGATTTTCCTCCGCACTACTTACCTGTAGATGATGGACGCATTTATGTGTCTATTTTATTCTCAATTGTATATATTGTTAGTACCCGTTTTTGTTCTTATTATGGTGTTTTATGTGTTTGTAGGTATTTTTGGGCAATAAACGTTTTTGGAGAAATCGGCTCGAAAAGTTGCACCCAGAGACCTACTATTCGGACTCTCAATTTGGATAAGGGGTACCCAATTGATAAGGGGCGTCCCATGGCTATTTGCACCCCAAAAAATCACTGTTTCCGCCCCTTTTGCTAAAGGGAGACTAGTTACGGATAAGGGGAGGTCATCCCCTTCATTTTGAATTTCAAATTGGCGGGAAATTTGGGTTTCACGAACAGACTTTAGGGTTTGAATTTGCGGCAAGTTTTGAAGAGATTCAATCTCGGAATTTTGGTGGGATGGACTTCTTGAAGCATAACATGGATGGTATGATTGTTTGGATCGATCAGATTGGATTGGATTATCGAGTTTTCACGAAACAGAGGAGAAGTAAATACTCGGTTCTCTGTTGATTTCCATGACAGTGATTCAACCGGAGATTTTCACGGGAATACATTGTTTTGGGTCTGTTAAGGATTAACAGGGCAGGTATAAGTGTTGTTTTGGAGAAAATTGGTCAGGATAATGGTTTCTCGAAAAACAGAGGTGGGAGTTTTACTCGGGTTTTGTTGGAGATTTTGGAGAAGACGTGGAGTAAAAGAAGAGATAATCTCTCTGTATTTGATTTTATATTTGGAAATAGTTTGGAGGAGAATCTGAAGACGCGTGGACGAAGAAGATAGAGGGAGATTGCATTATACAGAACCGAGAATATTCCGATGTTAGTTTTGTTATTTATGGCAGATACGTGTGACCTTAGGGAAGATAATATATACTGCGATTTGTTTCTATACATTCTTGAGAGTTTTGACAACTAAGAAGCCGCGTAGAGAGATTGCAGGAGATTTCCTCGCAACTTGCCGTGGGGGAAAAACAAGGATTTACTCACAAGATATTCGATCATGTTGTGTATAAATAGAGTTGGAAGAGGTTCTGAAGGGGGAGTCTGGTAGGCCTGGAAATGTGTTTATGTTTTAAGACTACATGTTATACCGCAAGTGCACGGCGTCTATCGGAGACGTGGCAAGTACGGGTCGATCCACAGAGACTTGTGGTGCTTAAGATGATCTAATGGCTTCCTAAACTGAATTCCAGTGAAGATAACACAATTATGGCTTTGCCGATACTTTGATTGAATGTTATGACGGTGAAAATAAATGAAATACAAATAGTGCAAATAAATGGGTCTTTGGGATTATCAATTCCACCACTAACTCATGTTATGTGTCAACTCATTGGAAGCTTCTTGTTCCTATGGTAGTCAAGGGTAGTGTGTCAATTCTACCACCTATCTAAGGAGTTTCTCCTAGTGATTCTTCATTTAACGGCTAAGGTACTAACCTAGAGCACTAGTTGTCTAATTAAGTACAACTAGTCAAGAGAATTAGCAATTAATTCTAAAGCTTGAGCCTGCAAACATACACAACACAAGTATTACCTAACTACAATGTATACTTGGCATGCATTGTGAGAGAAGAGTATTGGATGCTAGAATTGAAGTTATCTGATACATTAAGCACTCAAGAACACTTCAACAGGGTTTAAACACAACATTGAATTAGGGTTTCATTGAAACCCTAACAAACTAAATTAAAACATCAAAATAAACAATTAAACTACAAATTAAACCCTAATTGATACACTGGCTAACCCAGGCATAAGGTTCTTCAAACACAAATCAATCCTATTTATACATGCCAAGAACACAAACCCTAATTCAATTTAAAATAGAAATTAAATCAAATTCACTCTCACCCACGTCTCTGAATCGCTTCTCTCTCCTGTCACTTCGGCTCAGAGCTCCATCCGTCCATAGTTGGTGAAACCCTAGCTCTTATTTTCTCTAAGTTAGCTTCTAGGGTTGGGAGAAGCTAAGAGAGAGAAAACTAAAGATAGAGAGGTGGAGAAGGCGGTGCGGATGTTGCAGGGAAGGTTGTCGCTGTGTCAGGAGGGTTGTTGGTGAGGTGGTGTTGTCTCTGTCAGGGAGAGGGAGGAGGTGAAGAAGAGCAGAGCTCTGCTCTGTCGGGTGAGGGGAAGAGATAGAGAAGAGAAGAGAAAAGAATAGGGTTAGGTTTTGGTGTGGGGAGTTTATATATGGGCTTTCTTTGTGGAGCGGAGGCATCAAGCTCTGATGAGGAAGGCTGTAGCGAGCGTAGGATGCAGCTAGACGCGATCTCAATGGCTCGGGATGAGCGGGTTCGGATCCGGGTCATGGGTAGCTCTAGCCCATGTCTTCCTTGTTGGGTTGCAACCGATTCGCGCGCGGCTTTGGCTCTCTGCTCCATAGACACATGCCTCCAATTCTTCGTTCTTTTGGCTTCTCAATTTCTCCGAGCTTTATTTATTACCTAAAAACACAAAATTAATTAATACAAATATTTATTCTTGAAAACAAGGAAAATACAGAATATGGGATAATATCTAATTCTTGAGCACAAAAGATGAGTAAAATGCCAATAAAAAGGTGTATAAATATGCACTATTTGGCACTCATCAGAGTCGAGACTTTGGGGGTTGATACGGACGACTTGGGAGGTTGCAGTGAAGAACAGAAGGAGTTGCAGGGTCGTGTTCTTCACCAGCCAAGAAGAAGAAGAAAACCAGGAAACAAAATTTGATCCTGATAATCGCGAGAAAGTGTTACCTAATCTTTCAAATTTATTATCTTTGTAACAACTTTTGCAACAATTGGTACGAATTCGCAACACCGCTTTTAGGGCTTCTCAGAACAGCCGAGTTTTGTAACAATTACATCTCGTTACAAACTCGCCGCTTTATACTTTTGCTTCAATAAAAACACCTCTTGAGCCATGTTTCTATCTTTTGGGTGTGTTTTCGACATGAGGATCTAAACCCCAACACTTTGGGATGACGGAGGAAGCCATATTTCATGCGTGTGGTAATTATATTTAATTCTTTTATGACTACTTGCACTATTATCAATCGTTTTATGATTTTTCTTAATTGATTGTGATGTCGTATGATGATGTATGCTTGGTCTAAGTGCTTTTGATGCGTCATGCTAGTGATTTACTGATCCAATATTTTAGGAATCTACCTTGGCAAAGAACTAGAGTCAATATTATTTGAGCTATAATTGTTTGGAATAAATATACGAATCGCATGAATGAGTTATGGTGGAATCATGAGTCTCAGTAATCTCTCGATTTTTGTGACAAACTTGTGAATATATTTTCTTTGTTTTTAGTATTTTCTTAAATCAAACCTTTACAATCCCGAGTTGAACGAACTTTTACTACCACTTTACAAATAACTTCAAAATCACATCAGTAGAATCACGTAAAATAAGAGCAATTCCGATTAGACCTGTATTAGGGTCAAATGAAGCATCACGTTAATAGTATGAAAAGGACTAGGAGGTGGTTTCCAGACAGGTGTTATATTACTGGATTGGGGCATTCAATTTGGTTTACTAATTGTCTGTCATTAAGTTTATCAATATAACTGGAAAAACTTAATGCTCTTTTAGTTGTTGCAATGGGGTCTGCCTTCTTATGCTGAAAGTTTGTTTCACATCTCTGATTCCAGATCGTCCAAGCAACAATCATGATACAATTCAAGTTGAATCCATGATTAGCATCTTATGAAGCTTGATTCATCCAATTTTCAAAAGCCAGCGTTACATCAGACTGGATTGTTGCTAGGACTGCTCCACCTCCAGGTATTTGCATCCATACAACTCTTGAGAACGGGCAGAAGAATAGCACGTGTAGGAGAGATTCATCAAATTGCTTGCAGAGTGGGCATAAGCAATTAATATAGATGCAATTCTGGGAGAGACGTATTTTTGTTGGCAGAATGTCAGAGAGTACTTTCCACCAAAAATGTTTGACTCGAGGCCAAGTATCTATGCTCCAAAACTGCTTCCAGCATATGTTTGAGTTACCAATTTTCTGAGATATCTGTAGGTTTCCAAGACTTAATTCATGAATTTTATTGTAAGCAGACTTCAATGTGAACTCCCCATTTCTTGTAAGGATCCGGACCCGGTTTGTCTTCTACAACATTAGGAATTCTCATATTGATTATTAGATTAGTTGTATCTAAATCGAACAGTTGATGTAGTAAGGGCACATTCCATTGTCTGCTTCCTTGAATGAATAGTTCTTGTACCCAAATATATTGCTCATTTGTCCAGTGTTTCCTTGTCTTGGTATTGGAGGATGATCTAACCCAGAAATCCACACATCAATCCATATCTTATTTTCCTTCCATTTCCTAGTCTCCACCTACTGTGAGTTTTTATGAATGGAATTTGTTTTTGAAGACCCCTCCAAGCCCATGAACAATTAGTCTTGAGAGTTGCGTGCAATATATGAGTGCCAGGATAATATTTATCTTGCATTGCTTTTATCCACTTCTCCTCTAAATTAATGCACATTCTCAGACATGCCCTTACAAGAAGTGCTTGATTTAAGATTTTCAAATCCCTGAAGCCTTGTCCACCAAAATGTTTGTGAACCAATTTTCTTCCATGAGGTAATGCATATTCCATTATGATCTTGAAAACCCCACCAAAATTTTTCGCTGAGTATCAATTTGTTTGATAATTTCGAGATGGAATTTGTAAACAGCCCATAGAATATCTTTGGGATTATATTAGTGACAGTCTTTATCATAAGTGATTTATTGCACTGTGACATAGACTCACTATTCCAGTTGAAAAGACGGTTGTTAACTCTCTCCACTAAACCGGTGAAGTAGTTAACTTTATTCTTTCCAATAACAAGAGGAATTCCTAGGTATCTTTCATTAGAATTCATCCTAGGCACCTGTTGATGGTGGATTTTCAACAAAGGGAAAAACCGTAAAATCATGAGGCATGTTTTTGACACGGCTTTCAGGCATGCAACGATTCATATTTTACGAATACATGATGAATATGTTTACGAAAAGCCTCCACTAGATGAGCGTTCGATCCCTGGAATTTCGTCGTGCATTCTATGCTGAATAACATAATTGGGAGGTTCTCCGTAGATTGAGAGCTTAACGCCTTCAGGACGTCGGTGGCACTCACTGTTCCCTGACTGCAGGAGAGATACCTCTCTCTACATAGAAGAATAGTTGGGCGGCGGACGCCTTCAGGACATTGGTGACACTCACAGTTCCCTGACTATGTGAAGAGACCGTGTATAGATTCAGGCGGTTCTCCGTAGATTGAGAGCACTAACGCCTTCAGGTCGTAAGCAACACTCGTGACTCCATGACTATGCACCATTCAGAATGGATATGACGCTTTAACTAGCTAATATATTTTCTGCAATAGATTAATTCTGTCGTGACATTCACCACTGAATTCCCAGAATAATCTATTATTGCTCTGATTCCATGGTCGAATCCACGACCTGATCCCATGGAATGGCAATAACAATTGCTCTGATTCCATGGTCGAATCCACGACACGATCCCATGGAATGGCAATAACAATTGCTCCGATTCCATGGTCGAATCCACGGCCCGATCCCATGGAATGGAAATAACAATTACTCGATTCCATGGTCAAATCCACGGCCCGATCCCATGGAATGGCAATAACAATTGCTCGAATCCATGGTCGAATCCACGGCCCGATCCCATGGAATGGCAATAAACGACCAGTATTATCTCATTACTCCGATTTCACGAATCTCATGGAATGGTAATAGATAATTTATTACTCCGATTTTATGGTCGAATCCACGATCCCATGGAATGGTAATGCCTGTTTTATTATGCCGAATTCATGGTCGAATCCACATATCCTATGAATTGATAATAAATAACTACTCATTTTTATTGTTCAATTTCATGAATTATTCTACACTGAATTTCATGGATTAGCAATGAATACTCAAAAAACCGGCATCCGAATCATCACCGAGTAATCCCCACAAAAATGGTGTAAGTGTACTCGACAATGATGCACGATCGAGCACCCGTGATGCACAAACGAGCATCCAAAAATATGGACAGATGAGGAATCCTACGCAAAATAGGAGAAATCAACAAATAATAATAAATAATAAGAGGCGCCCAGGGGCCGGGCCCACCGGCCGGCCGGCCATGCCCTAGCCATGGCTGGTCCCATGCCTCTTCCATTATTTTGCCATATTTTGTTATTTTCATGAACTCATGAAAAACTCCTTCAATTTAGCAACTTTCCTTGTTTGTGCAAAACTCATGGATCCTCCATAACTTCATGGATTCATGAAATAATGTTATAAAATAAGGAAAGGTGTGCGGGACCGGGCAACCTAGCCTGCCGGCCATGCCCGAGCCGTGGTCGGTCCCACACCTCACAATCCTTAGCTTTTATAATTATTATTCCCTAATCTCATGAAACTCCTTTGTTTCAACAAAAACTCATGGATTCTCCATAACTCCAAGGATTCTCCATAACTTCAAGGATTCATGAAAAATAATATTATAAAATAGGGAAAGGTGTGCGGGACCGGGCAACATAGCCGGCCAGTCATGCCCTAGTCGTGGCCGGTCCCACACCTTGCAATCCCTAATCTTTTATAATTATTATTTTCCTAAATTCATGAAACTCCTTGGTTTGAGCAAAAATCATGATTTCGTCATAACTTCTCAAATTTTGCTCAAATCATGAAAAACCAAAAGCCAACAAGTCACACGACCGGCTAGCCTCTCACGGCAATTTTAAATATTAAAATACACTTATTTTAATATTTACAAAATATTGATCAATTGAGCATACATGCTCATTCCAACAAAAATCAAGAATTTCAGTCAAGATGAAACTCTTCTGAAAATTCACAACATTGCTCGAAGGCACATCAGAAAATACTGAAACTCTCAGTACGGAGACACGGGCACCACGGTAACATGTGCATGCCTTCATGACCGACCAGAGTCATCCTTAGGGCTTGCACAAACCCACACGTTTTCATAATTCTGACCTAATTTGCTCAATTGCTCGTATTGGGACCAAACTATCTCCAACCAACCTGGGGATTGCTCAAAAGGCCAACAACTGGTCACGTGACCACCAAGAGCCGGTCCCATGCTCTCTTGGTCGGTCCCCATCTTTCATACCTAGGTTTTATCACCTAATGTTGAACCCAACAATATTTCAGTAAATGATAAAACCAACATTTAATCATCATTCTTTCACCAATCCTCAAACTGAGAACCCTGGTGCGTGCTCACTCGAGCACCGGGCACCACATGGATGCCCATAATCCCATGTGGTCGGTCCCTCTATCACTCATGACCTATTTTCAGCGATTCATCAACTATGATCTGAAATTAGGGTTTTGAATAAATGCTCCACGAATCATCACTCTGAGCACGATTCAAACACTAATGAATTTATGATGGATTCAGCAACCAACATCTGAATTAATCATATAATATTTGGTAGATTACTAATATGTTAATATTTTATTGGGTCACGTCACCAATAAATATTTCGTCGAATCGAGCAATACTTGCTCAGTTGCTCAAATATTGATCCAGCTATCAATATTTAGTAATTTATCAGTAATTTGTCGAATTGAGCAATACTTGCTCAATTGCACGACAAATTATCAACATTCAGTAATTTGCCGAGTTGAGCGATACTTGCTCAATTGTACTTCAAATCATCAATATTTATTATTTTGTCGAATTGAGCAATACTTGCTCAATTGCTCGTCAAATTCTCGATATTCAGTAACTCATCAATATTCAACAACTCGTCGAATTTACAATATTTGCTCAGACGAGCAACATTAACATTCATGAATCGCCGAGCATTTTTCAAACATGCTCGATTCAAAAAAACCTAGACTCATCGTCTAATTAGTCAACAACTCGACAAACTAAATACACGTCGTCATGCGAGACTCCACGATTCGTTAGACATCAATCACGTCAAATTGGGGGATAACAACTAGGGTTTTGGTCTGGCGGCCTACAACACGTGGATTTCATCCACGACGAGAAATGTGCGTAATTTGTGTAAACGGTTGAAGGAGTTAGCAAAGTAGTGGGTGCACGATCCGTCAAGTCTCCACACGACATGGAACTGACTTTACCACGATCTTCCACTTGCCCACTCTTCCACTCATAAAACCGTCACACTTACATGGATCAAGGTGCTTACAACTCTGACAATATAAATAAGTCTCTGAATCCTTGATTGAGAACAACGAATGATCACTAGCTATCAGCAATCATCCATACAGAATTTCTCGAGTAACTACTCTCAAGAATTCATCAATCCATCAGAACTTATTCGAACTCCACCGTTCACCAATTATTGCAGAAACCTTCAACATACCCACAATCCTTGACCATCACTGATCCCACACAATTCTCAGCTTCCATCCTACAGATCAACCCATCTCCCTCTTTGCGACCGAATTGACTCTAGAATGGCCATTGTCTTGGTTTAGGCCGGAGTCCTACAGATTGATCTCTCGAATCTAAGCACCCCCTTTGCAGCGGTGCATCTGTGTGAGGTTCAGCAGTTTGCTCGGTTGAGGAGTCTCGACCACACGCTCGACTCTTCATTTCCCCAAAAAACCAGCAAACTGTTTTTTCCCCATCCACAGCACCTTTAATCTTCGAGTAAGTATCTGCAAAACCTCTCGTGGTACATTTGCACTATAGTACACACTTGATTTACTAAAGTTTACCATCTGTCCAGAAGCAGATCTAAAATCATCAATTATCTTGAGAAGATTGTTCACATTATGCAGATCAGCATTAATGAATAGTAGGCAATCATCGACGAAGAATAAATGAGATATTGAGGGAGCATTTGGGACGATTTTAATACCTTCTATCTGCATGGATTGCTCAGCCTTGAGGAGTTGTCTTGAAAAAGCTTCCATTACAATTATAAATAGGTAAGGTGACAGAGGATCACCTTGCCTTACACCTCTTGAAGGAGCTATGATTTGCACTGAGAGAACCATTTAGAAGTATAGAGATTCGAGTTGTGCTGACACATTGCATAATGAGGTGACAAAATTCTGAGCAAAAGCCTAACTTCAGCATAACATCTCTTAAGAAGGATCATTCAAGCCTATCAAAGGCTTTAGACATGTCAAGTTTCAAAGCAAGATACTTGTTGACTTCCTTTTTATTCTTCATTGTATGAACAATTTCCTGAGCAAGATGGATATTATCTGTGATTTGTCTTCCTTGAACATATGCAGCTTGAAGTGGTGGAGATATTATTTTTCCCATTATTTTCTTCAATCTCATTGATATAATCTTTGAGATGATTTTATAAGAAGAATTGCAGAGAGCAATAGGCCTTAGATCAGATGGAAATTGCTTATTTTTGTTTTTGGGATGAGTGAAATATTTGTGGCATTCAAACTTTTTAGAAGATAACCAGTTTGAAAGAATTGTTTCACCATCTCTACTACATCATTACCCACAATATCCCAATGATGTTGAAAGAATCCAGGTGGGAATCCATCTCGGGTCCGGTGCTTTCCAAGGCTTCATGTCTTTTAAAGCTCACGAGTATCTCATCATTGTCTGGGATTCTCATTAACTCCAAGTTTTGTTGAGTCACTTTATTTGCCTTAGCCTAGGTTGTGGAATTTGAACTTAGATATTTAGAAATCCTTTTCTTATATTTTTTAAAGACATAAGGTGGAAAGGGTCACCTAATTAAGTTTTGATAAATAAATAAAAAGAGAATAAAATTAGGAAAATTGAAGAGGCAATTAAAGAATTAAATAAATAATAGAATAATCATTTTGATTAATATTAATTGTTAGTATAAGCTTTACTAGAAAGAGAGAGAAATGTATTAGAAAAGTTAGAAATGTGTAGCTTAGCGATTTTGTTGGGTCCTTCTAATTGCTTGAAATGTAATTTGATATCATTGTCTTTTTTTGGAAATATAATCTAAGATGTTTGAATAGTGAATTATCGTTTTTAAATTCGAATGTGTTTGGAGAAATAACTTAAACATCAAAATAGATATCTCGCATAAGTCTCTTTCCGACCCGTAATGCTTCGAGTTCGGATCTCCACATGGGTTTGACCCTGGTCCAGAACTCGGGGTGTTACAAAAAATGTTTTAGTGAAATTATTAATCACCTCATATGTGGTTCATATATTGGGGAAAATGAAGACAAATCACAAAGATCAACCCGCCTATATGCACGTATCTAAAGCGAGGTAGTTTTTACTTGGTTTTATATTGAACCTTGCACATTTTATCAAAGGAAGTAATAACACTTTGGTTTGATTCTTATTTCAGACATTTCTATAGAGAACCAAAAATATAAACACCAAAACGCAAAGAATCTGCTTAAAGAAATGGTGACTGGTATGGTTGGCTCAGAAGGAAGTTTTTTTGAAACAAGCTTACTAGATACTAGTATCTAACCCGTGCTACGCACCGGGTCTGGTGGGGTCGGCCAATTTAGTGTGGTGGGGCTTCGCCCCGCACCCGTAGACAAATGCATTAATTATTATTATTTTTGAATAATAATTTTAAGCAAAACTATTATTTGTAGAGACAATTTTCTTTTATTTTGGGTCATTTTTGGGAAGAGTAGAAGATATACATCATCGACTGTTAATTTCCTTGAACTGAATAAAGCGAACACGAATGTAGAAAAAGCTAAACATACTTTATGTCAATTGAATCCATTTAGTTTAAATTTTCACGATTGGTTTTTGGTTTAAAGAAATTTAAATAATATACTATAGTAGAATAACAATCATGTTATCCATAATTCCTATTAATAAGTTAACACTTCATTGCCATCTTCATCTATCTCGACCAATGCTGGCATGTTAGGATCTCTCTCTATGATATCGTCCACTTCACTATCATGTTCGTCCACCCTTATCAATGTTGACATGTCACTGTACTTCCTTTTGTTTTTCAGATCATTTTCGAGGTGTTTAGAGTTGTTCTTTGCCAGGAATAAATACATCGCCAGTTGTTTGTTTTCCGTAGAGATCTTTCTCCAGTGATCTGTATGGATTTTCAGGTCCTTCTTGGGAGGTGTTTAGAGTTGTTCTTTTCCAGGAATAAATACATCGCAAGTTGTTTGTTTTTCATAAAGATCTTTCTCCAGTGATCTGTATGGACATAATGATTGGTCTCCAATTGTTTTATATCCTACGAAACATATAATGCTAACATGTAGATGTAGTTACCTTTTTTTTTTCTATTAAATAGATATGCTTTCTCTAAGCATCATCATAATGAAATATGTCATGTGCTGTGAGACTGTGATAGAGAAAGCTACTTTCCTCAATAATGAGTCTAAAGACCATTGTTTTCCCTATTGCATCTAATATTTCTTCAACGCGGTCTTCCTTGTTTTTCCGCAAAATAAAATCATTATTCTTGAGTTACCTTGACCGTAAATTTTGCTTATTAAAGAAATTTTAGTTACCTTTACATCGACAGTTGGAAATGACTTCATTTTTGTTACTCTAATATTGTCTACAACCATTTCAGCCATTCGTCCCATTATTGCGATTACACCACTGCCGTCATATATTATTAGTTGGAGAATGTAACTGTCACAAAGCTTGAGTTAGTTTTTCATTTTTTATTTTATTTAAACGCAATAAGATATATATGAACTTTTATTACCGTGGAATTGGTGCATTTACTACGACTACACATGTATTGCACCATGGTTTCTTTACCATGTATATATGTTTCTCTCTACACACTGGACATGTTGTATAGTACCACGGAGATCCTGACTGAATTCCAATTATTGTTGCTTTTATAGTAAAAGTTGCGCTCTGCATTGTATTTGATTCATTCATAATATATTTTTGGTAGCGAAATTGAATTACTTTTTAGATCTCACCATAAAATTTTCCTCGTCATGTAACATTTTCAGTGCTTCGTTGAGTGGTATACGATTTTCAAACATTAATTTTCCTTTGCCAAGTTTGAATACTTAGTTCTTCCACTGATGCATATTTATTGTTTCCAATGTGCCAGTGTTAAAATCATAAACAATTTATTACACATTAAGTTGATTAATTCAAACATGCATGTCTCATGACGTACATTTTTTTATAAATTTCTAAATCTGGTACATCGAGATTTATGTAAATTCTCGTAGATTTACTGGACTGCAAATAGATCTCCCCTGTGATCAATCACATTTGTTATCTCAATGTTTAGCTCAATTCAAAAATTCAGTTCATGTCCATCCAATAATTTTTTCCTATCCTGCATTGCTTTAAATCTATGCTAAAATATGATCCTCAGCTCCAGCATATAATCACTTAGTTGGGTGGTAAGATTATCCCATATAGTTGCCTTTATCGAAATTCCACCGCGGCTTTGTATCAAGATATCACGTGCAGGTGCATCAGTTTCGTTTTTTTTAACGATTTATCTGACTCTTTGAAAGACCCCTTAGCATCCCAAAAGCATCTGTAAAAATAATTATTCAGTTTGGATATTCTTATCATATGCATACAATCGAGTGCCATGGTTATTGAAAAGCATTCTCAACATTTAGTATTACCTAAATTACATGTTGAGATCCAAACACAACTTCTTGTTGCTGAATTAGAGTATTTTGTGATCCTTGTCTGGGTAAGTCCGAAATTATCTGTTCTTCTTTCTCTCTTTCTCTTCATCTTCGTTGTGCAGCGATCATTGCCTGTTGTATCTTTTCTTAAATCATCACCGGAAATACAGTGAAATAAAGACATGACCGTTAAGATAGTAACCATATTTTGCAATCCGTACCTCAGATGCCACTCTTTTTTTTTCGTTGACTTTTATCTGGCTGGATTTCAGTCTCAATTTCCCGTGCTTCTCCTTGTGTAGATGTTTGGTATGCCTGTTGCACCTCCTGCTACACAATCAGATTATCTGGGAAACCGTGTTATATTTTTGTAATTTGTGATTCTTGTGATGAACTTATTTGTTCTTCTTTCTCTATTTCTCTCCATCTCCTTTGTGCAACGATCATAGTATGTTGCATATTTTCTAAAAACATTACCTCCAACATAGTGAAACACAGACATGACCGTTAAGATAGTAAGTTTCTTGGTTTATAATACTTACCTCGGATGCCACCTTTTTTGTTTGTTGTCTTTTATCTTGCTGAATTTGAGACTGAGTTTCTGTGTTATTCCTTGTGCTTGTTTGTTTAGTATGCCTGTTGCACTTTCTGTTGCTGAATCAGATTATCTGGAAAACCGTGTTGCATAGTTTACAATCCTTGTACTGAACCTATCTGTTCTTCTTTATCTCTTTCTCTTCGTCTTCTTTGTGCAGCAATCATAGCATGTTGTATAAAACATCACTTGTCAACACGGTTATTTGTTTGTACTTCTTACCTCTAATGCCACCCTTTTTGGTAGTTCTTTTTTGTATGTATGAATCTCTGACTTGTTAGGTTGAACGTTTCCTTAGGATGAATTTGTAGATGTCCTTAATATATATATAAGAAAAAAAAAGAATTCAACATAAATCATATCGCAAACTTCGTAAGCAAAACACAAGATCTTGGTAAGACATATTTTAATTCATACTCCATATTGATCTGATTTGAAGATGATATTATGTATCCTATGTAGCTGCTAAAACCCAGGATTTGTTGCCGTAAAGAAATCTGCAATGGAGAAATCGAAAGAGTTTTAAAAAAAATCAGAAAGGTATCGAAGGAAAGGTACTTATGTTCCAATGAATATTTTAATGTGCAGTGCTGATTTTGTTCTCACATGTTGCATTGTTTTTTGGAGAAAGAAGTAGTGTGAGAAAAGTTCTCTATTTATAACTGTATCTTGCAATGTTAACCTCATTAGCATTTGTAAATCGTGACCACTCGTATATCGATAGCAGCAAGACCCATGTTTTGTCGGCCAAGTTCTCTATTAAAACATGCAATGCTAGTTTATTTGTGGCAATATAATATCTAATGTTAGTTTTAATTGTGGTAATATAATATCTATATATGATAAATATTTAGGAGTTTTAGATTTGTTTCTTAATGTAGATGCGCATGGTTATAAAATTTAAGTTGAGGACGTCATGAACACTCCATGGCAACAACTTGAATATATTTGTAATGTATTTAATTCTGGTAGTAAATCGTGTAAGCGGTGTTACAAATCAAGGAAATTAGGTACTTATGTTAAGTTATTTATGCTAACTTAACATAAATATTGCATCTATGTTAGTTTATGAATTTAGGTATTTATGCTCAGTTACATATTTAATTCCAGGGGTCAATCAGGATCAGAATCCCCAGGTTGTGGGACGCACGAAGACTGCATCTAGTATGTAACCCGTGCTACGCACCGGGGCTGATGGAATTAGCCAATTTAGTGTGGCCCGCACCCGTGGTCAAATACATAGGATTTTTTCTGAATACTCTTTGGTTAGTTTTATTTTATTTTTAGGGATAGGAAATTCTAGTACCCTTTAGAAATGAAATTTGGTATGATAAACCTAAATTCATGTATTAACTTTACCAAAGATATATTAAGATAAACCAATGAAATGATTCATCATTGGAAAAGCGAAAGAGTCAATCGGCGATTTTACTACAACTACTCGAAATGTGTTTAGATAACATATTCTTTCTATTGGGTATGGCTTCGACCATTCCTGGAACTCGACAATTAGTTAACCGTAGACATATATGTTTTAGTTAATGACCATATATATAATAGATATACCAAGTTCTCGTTGCAAACCTCGTGATATGCACCATTTAACTCACGTCATGAGTAATACAAAACATCCAAATTACATGACAAATATTTCCAATGATTTATTTAAACGTTATGAATTGTCAACAATTTATCCGGTCGTTATGAATATTTTACTTAGCATTACACACCTTGCTTAGTATTTGATTAGATTTTATCGACTCTATTGGTTTTTTCGTGTAGTATTATTTTCTGATATTACGGTCTAAAAACCTTATGGACTGCGTTAATGAAGCGATTTAGAGAAGGTTGCTCAAATTTTGGTTGGATCTAAACACATTTTCCCATTGTTGCGAATACACTGCTTTAATTTATCACCGTCGTTTACTTTTAGTGGGAGAATATAACTGTCACAAAGTATGTGTTAGTGTTGTAACATTTTTTTAATTCGTGATAAGAATTAAATGGATTTTTCTTCCACGGAGTAAGTACTAAACTTGAACACTCTACAATCTCCACTCAAATCTAGCATCTTATCAACCATTACAATGCTCTTCTTGTTGGTGAAATGATGCGTACAATCTGTAAACCTTTAAAATCAATGTTGCTCTCATTAGAGCGATTCTAGACGAACGACCCAAAAAAAAAAACACACTTCATAGTTTTTCAGAAGTTGTGGTCCCCAATGGTTCCCCCCTTGGAAGTTTAGCAGGGGACAACATGTGTTGTGTCTAACTAGTTTTTTCATTGTTTGACACTTTAACATCATTAAAACTGACTAATATCCCTTTATTGATAGCCAACAAAAAACGCTTTTATGGTCACCCCAACTAATTGCACAGATAACGGCATCCCCCACTTGCAAGTGCCTTCGCTTCCTATACCCTTTATATTCTTTTAATCCTTTGCCCTGCTTCAAATGCAGACCTGTTTTGTGGTCAAATAAGCCCAACTTAAAAAATGTGATTGGATTTACTCAAGACTTCGCTGCGATTTGAGATCTAAAATGATGTCAAAACTGGAAATTGGACTAAACTAATGTTGGCATACCTTACACTTGGAAACTATTAAGTTGGCCGTCAGCAAAGGTAATTAGTTGCTCTTTGCCTCGGCGATAGTCTAAATACTTTTTCTTTATCCATGGCGATAGTCTAAATACTTTTTCTTTGGCATGAAATTCTTCTTTGCTTCCACAATAATTTCTAGAAACCTCTTGTGTATCCCATCGTTCTTTGACCTCATTTTGCTAATAAATCATCATTTTGTTTTTCAACATCAGATATCATTTCGTCAATATCTCACACTACCTATGCTAACTAAATGGTAGTCCCTTTTTGAGTACTTAACAATCCTTGCCGCAAAACAATTGTTTTTCAGACAACAACATTAATTATTATGCAATATAAAGCTAAGTTATTCATGAAAAGCAAATAGATCCAGCTAAAGACCCTTTCTGCAGTTTTTGAATATAAGTATTTTCTCTAAGCGATAAAGTCTCTCTGTCGCTGTGTATGGGAACCAAATACACTAAATCTATAATGTCTGGTCGTCTCATAGATGCAAAAGCTTTCATATGTTCAAAAAATAAATTTGTAGCTTCTTTAAATCGACCATAATCATTATAAAATAGGAATAAAAATGCAGTGATTCTTACTGGCTGCCTGCCTAACTCCCTTGAACAAATGAACCAGTCTTCACATGCTCAAGCTATAAGTTTTTGAATATAACCTAGTTTTCTTCAATGCTTATCTACTTCAAGCATGATTACCTGAATCTTGCAACTATCACTTTGTTGCAGATTCAGAAATCCAAATACTACACACCTTTTTAGAGAATATTAGCATATCGAAATTATAGCCCCACCTAATATGTACATGTCATTAATGGAGATGAGGGAATCAATTGCTTATTAAACGTACTTGGGAGAGGACTAAGTCCATCCTATTCAAGTTCCATAAAATTGAATTAGAGAGGACTGAGTCCATCATATACACAAACAAATATGAAGCTACTTTTTTTTTTTTTGATCGGTAGCTTCATACATAAACAGACAATATTCCAAGTCTATACAGAGCCATCAATAATGTAGCGAACCTATACAACGATAACAAAGTCTACAAAGAATCGCACATGAGAAGTTCACCTCATACAAAAAATAAAACCAAAAAGACCAACAAAAAATAAAATCGGTCCACAAAACCGTACATAATATTTTCACTTCATACGACTCCTAGTTCAAATCTTCCAAAGTCATTGGATCCCTGTTTAGACAACCTTCTTTAACTGTTTAAATTCAGAAAAAAAAAAATTAGAAATGAGAGGATTAAAGATACTAATTTTTGGATATCCACAATCTCAAGTTATCGCCCCTAGATATATCAGTCAAATTCATACTTTTCAACAGCTGAAACAGGTACTGAAGTGGTGTTGGAATTTAGGATTTGTGATGTTTATTTTTGTTCCTCAGATAGCATCTACTACAACATATTTCATAATAAATTTCATAATAAAACATGAATTAGCCAACCTAGCTAAAGAAAATCAAGCAAAATCAAGAATGGAAATAACTAATTAAAAATTAGACCACCACCTCAAACACCACCACCACCACCCACTGCCCCCAGACACGCTAATACTACCATCTCCTACCACCAGCAATCACGCAACAACACTCACATATTGTATTTTGGAAACCTATCATGTTGACTGGAAAATAATGAAAACCTATAACGTAAAATTCAACTGTGTATCCAATTCAGCTAAGCATCAACAAAATCCTCACCTCTTTGAATTTATCCAATTAAGACTCATGAGTCGACATACCATCCAAATGAGAATAAATTTATTGTTTTCAGTAACTTGCAGACCATTAATTCATAATAACGCATCTTTCTTTTCCGAGAGCTTAAAGTTCAAAGAGTACCTTTTGTCCATTATCATAAATCCGGTATTCTAAACAACACATAAGAATACAACAAACTATAAGATCTCAATAGTTCAGAACTCCGCATATAGTAATTTGAAGTATTATATATACCTCATTGTGATACCTAGGATGAATTTTATCACCCTAGTAAAGAGATACACATTCTAAAAGCTAGATGGTAAAATCTCTGAACACGATGGTAAATTAACTTCTAAAAGCTTTTCATTAGCAACCTTCTTAAAATGTCGAGCATTTAGACTGCCTATAAGCCTATAACCTTCTTGGCACATGAATGAATATGGATATCAGTTAAAACAGTGTGCTCATGGAAATGAAACTAACTTAAGAAAAGATTGAATATTTGGCACATGAATGAATATGGATATCAATTAAAGCAGTCTGCTCATGGAAATGAAACTAACTTAAGAAAAGATTGGATACATAGCAGCAAGACAGTGTAAAGCAAGACAAACGCATAAAAATTTACAACTATATATTTGGTCTAACTGCATCAAATCTAAGGTGAGCAAAACAAAAAACTACACCTTCATTTAGCAAATTACATATGAAGACAATTATGAAGTAATTAAACCACCATTTTGATACAATGAAAAGAGACCATTGAACCAAAGTAAATACAAAGAAACAGAGATTGCATGGGATACAAACCAAATATCAATTTTTTGTCAACACTAAGTGTGGAATGAAACTCTTCTTCGCCTTGAACTGAATTTGTTGCCAACACTTAAAATGAAGTGTCCAAAGAAACAGAGATTGCATGGGATACAACCAAATATCAATTGTTTGTCAAAGCTTAAGTTTGGAATGAAATTCTTCTTCGCCTTGAACTAATTTGTTTCCAACACTTAAAATGAAGTGTCCCAAGTCTTCATATTCCAGTTCAGTAACTACAAATTGACTGCAAATTCAGTATAAATTCTATCTTTGAAACCTGTTAAGCCTGCATTTGAGTTCCATTCTTCTGTAGTAGTTAAATCTAAATATTAAGACAAACTTTAAGACAGCTGATGCATTACCATAAAAGCTTATACAACAAATTAGGCTATCCTCGGTATATTTGAGGAATTTTTAGACAGCTGATGCATTACCATAAAAGCTTATACAACAAATTAGGCTATCTCCGGTATATTTGAGGTTGGACAACATGAAAGAAAATACTCACATGTTGGTCAATAAGATGAATCTCAAGATTCCATACTTTCCCACTCCGTTCATTTTCAAACTTACAGACCTTCTAAACTATGGCCTTGACAATCTTCTGAGCTTTCCATACTTTCCCACTCCGTTTATTTTCGAACTTCCAGACCTTCAAAACTAAGGCCTTGACAATCTTATGAGGTGCACTCTCCGGACTGAGTTTGTAAACTGTACTCGCAGATTGGTAGTAAACAAAGAACCAACAAAACAATCAATCAACAATAAAACTCAGCTGTATATTCATAGATATGCACATACTATCAAGAATTCTCTACAAAAGTAATACCAAACACTAAAATAAATACATATACATAGGGTTTTCTTGTTTTATTTAGGTTCTTAATGAAATAGATACCTAGGATCTGCTTTGATGAGTTCCGCTGCAACGGTATGTGTGCTACTACTTGTGGTTATCTCTTTTGTAAATTGTATTGGACACGCACAATATGTTACCATAAAAATTAGTGACGGACGTGGGTTTTGGCCGTGGTGTTTCTGGCCGTAGTGTTTTAATAAACATAGTTCCAAACTGTTCGTTTTCTCAGAGTTTGTTTTCATAAGAAATAAGAAGCACTTCATGCCGCATAATTAAATCCCTACAAAAGCAAAGTGTTGATAAAAAAGTCCATACTACAGCAACACCACAATCATGAAATGAACTCCAAACAGAGAACGATTTTTAAAAAAAAAAATAAAAAAAAAACATTACAGTGGTAATTTGGCTAGGTCACAAACCTTTCTTAGGACTGCCCATTATTTTCTGATCTCCCTCAGCCATTGAAAGCAAGATCTTGATAGCTTGGTATCCTATAGGAGGCTATAGTCATAGCTTGGTATCCTATAGGAGGCTATAGTCACGTATCTCTTGGCGAATGCAACTGAACGTGCAAACCAAGTACCTCTGGACAGTTTATATACAACCAAGCATAAATTGTCGACTAATCAATCGCTATATCCGGAGTAATCTAAATATAGAGACGAAGATCTGATAACAAAATTACAACATTATTCCCAAACCACACCTTAAAATATAAAACATGGAATTAAAGACCTTACCTGTTAACATGTATACAACATAGAATGAGAATCTTATATATAGAAATAAATACCAAGTCGCCATTAAAATACTTTACCCGTCAGCTTATTTCTGGAAGTAAATCTTACCTACCCAAGAAAGTACCAGATCCTATTGATTATATGTCTACATTTAGATTTACATATATGTCTGTTTTTAGGAGTATAATAGGAATGAGATTATGAGAACCCCAAACAAAGTACATGCACGAAAGCACAATATTTGGAAATTTTGATTATATTTGGCTAAGAATCTACGCAAATCTGGGAAATAATTAGATTTTCACAAAGGTTTTCTGTTTTTTTTTTAATTAATTTCTGATTAAATTTGGGACTTCGGATCGAATAAATTCTATTAGAAATTAACGGCCACGAAATGTAAGGGGGCTAACTTAATTTTCATCCAATCAGGAGCGAGAGTTTGGTTGACCGACCAATGGGAGGTGGTTAGCGCATAGCGAATAAAAATTTACTACCCCACAAACCAAAATTAAAAGGTATTACCGGATTATGTCAGGCAGTGCACCCGCATCTTAAAGCTATTTTTTTTTTAAAGTATGATCTTAAAGCTACTTAGTGTCTGTCATCTGTTGTCCAACAAATTATACATAGAAAAAATAAATAATTGGTTAATTGCAAAATAAAATAAAATAAAATCCAAAGCTTCTAATAGGTTATAAGAAATTGCCAGAACTCTTGAGTTATAACATTTCTAATTGAGCTTCCATTGGACGTATTTTTTAGGTTTAGAACTGACCTCTGCAGAAAAATAAGAGAGTCCACAGACCAAATTTAAAGTTCTCATGATGGATCTAACAAATTTAGACTTCTCATCCTGGGCCATATCTTTTTATATAAGATAACCTTAATTACATGTACAAATAAAAAAACTGAATTATATAAATGAGATATCCAACTCCAAGACCAAATTTAGAGTTCTCAAGATCAAGCTAACAAATGCTAAATGACCACTTATTTGTGGATCTATCTTTTTTAAGAATATAAGAGTTCTCATCCTTGGTCATGCCTTCTTATATACCTAATCTTAATGTACAAATAAGAAGACTGAATTATGAAAATTTACAATGACCTTATCTTAATGGCTTTTATCTTATTGATACTACGGGGAAAAATACTAGGACTTTACCACTCGTATATAAATTAATATACAAAATGATAGGTCTTTGATAAGCAAACTTACCAAATCATTTTCCTAATATACAACTATCTTCTACTGGCTTCAACACCATCACTTAACGAACCTCTTATTCATCTCCAAATCAAGTCCATGACCCGGAGGATTTTTGATTCTTCTTCTGCCTTTCTTCTTTTGCAGGAATTCTTGCTGCTAGATGTTTTTTTTCTCAAAAGGCATCTAATCGTGAAGACATTGTCTGCTAAAATAGTTGTAGATGCCTAGGACACCTTTCTATGATCCAGGTTGAAACCACGGATGTCCTTGCTGAAATGAGTGAGATAATTTTATATACTATATTCTATCCAAGACATCTCATAAACTGAAATAATCAACCGCTGACAGTAGAATTTTGGTTTATACAAATAAGGATTCATTTTCAACTATTTGCACAAATACTCATCACCTTTCATCACCATCGGTTCTTGAAGAGGTTCTGTATAGGTTACTATATCGTTTTCCCATACTAAACCACCACCTTTGTATCCATTTCTGTTTGCTTCTATGATACAGGAAAAAAAAACATTTTCGATTAATCCAAACCAAACAAATAAGAAATAAAACATACTCTGCAAACATACACCTAAACATCAATGTAACAATAACAAAAAAATCAAAACGAAATTTATGCACAAAGTGAACTTTCAACTTGATTAAGATAAAAAAGGTGAAATAAAATTTCAGCCGCTAAGAAGGGAAATCTCAAGAGGAAATGGTAAAACAGATGGTAAAACAGAGGAAAGAATAGGGCTAGGGTTTCTCCAGAACTTATATATTTACTTCGGTAGCTTTCTGGGAACCACGATTTTAAGTCATTAGGCTATATATTTTTCAATCTAAGCTGACGTTCAGAAAAAAACTGACAGTGAATCATTTAAAAAAAAAAAAAAAAAACAATTCCTTCTCACCCATTGATCGTGCCAGTTTGATAGCTTGCAAATCCAGAAGCTTGTACCCATTATATATACTTTAAAGTAATTTCGTAACCTGGTAACAACGAAATTTCCATATATACCTGTTGCCTGTTGGAAATTTTTAGCTTAATTTACTAATTTCTTTCGCTAAATTTGTAATTTTGTAATTATTGAAATAAGCCTTAGTAGAGCTTTGATGTCATCACGATAATCCAATTTATCACTTTATTTCTTAATGCTCGGTAGTTAGTGTTATAACTGATTGCTTATTACTTTATTTTTGCATGTGTACAAATAAATTTACATATTTTGTTAAACACTAAGAAAGGATTTCAAGTTCCAAAGAATTACTTTCAGACCATATATATAGTGTTCACAAAGTGCTTGTATTTCATATGGTGTAATGACTTGGCATGTGGATGAACACCGGCGAACGGAACCGTGCAAACACCATTCAGGATAATGTTTCAAATAATTAACCTTCTTAAGTACATACCCCTTCGTGAAGGAATAGGCACACCAAGATCGTAAATACAACGGCACACAAAAGATTTAACATCGAAAAATGAAGGGGCCCCCTTAAAGAAATGCATTTTCTTTCTCCAAATTTTTCTTTGCACAAACATCCATTAATTGTCTTCCATGAGGTTTTTTTTTTATTAAAAAAGAAGACATATTAATAAGATTTAAGGATGTACAACAATTCTACCAGTAGTAGATGAAAGAAAGAAAACAATACAAAAGATTACATAAAGATAGAGTCCCATGTACTAAGCACAGAATTCGAATAGTTCAAATGGACACGGTGACTTGCTGCTGCTGCCCAAGAAAACACAGATGATTTTGCCTCCTGAATCAAGTTCATCATCAGTCTTATATAGGTACTTCTCATCAAAGCGTCTGCAATTCCTTTCCCTCCATATGGTATTAATGATCGCCGCAGGGATTAAGCCCCAAATATAATTTCCTGAACTTGAAAAATGATTGTGGCGTCTTCCATGAGGTTCATTATAGAGGTGTCTATTTCCATGTCCTCTTGAAAAACGTAGGGAACTGGGAGTCATTGTCTGACATCCAATAAAACAGAATGGTACAAAACTTAGCAGCCACAAATAATTTTGGTAAGTGTCACTTATCATCACCAGAATTGTCCAAAGCCAAGCATTACAATGAAAATCAAAATATATTCTAATATAAAAGTGGAGTCAAGGTGAAGTTGACAAAACATGAGCTCCATTTTGCATCAAAATCTGAATCGTTCGCTGGTGCAAATTTTTTCTTATCAAAATTCATCTCAGCCATAATAAGTACTAATGGAGCAGTGATATGACTCAAATAAGACATAAACCACAGATGATCAACACTTCAACCATGTTCACGATCTCTGAGCAGTGATATGACTCAAATAAGACATAAAACACAGATGATCAACACTTCAACCATGTTCACAATCTCTGAACTATAGAAACTGCATCTAATAGATTTCATACGTACAGTACTTGTTGTCTCAAAAGAAGGAACAAAAACAGGAGAAAAACATCCATGATTCTAGCGGCAAAAAAAACGATAACCCTATTAGAAGTTCGAAAAAAAAAAGACAACTCTAAAGACTAAAATAAAAATATTAAGTCCAGGTGGAAAGGAGAAAAAAAAACACCACTCAGTTTATTTTTTTCCTTTAAATATATCGCTCAATAATAACCGTTCTCAAGTTCCGAATAACCTCATACTTTCAGGTTGGATATCGGCAGATGTATCAACCTATACACCTATTAGCAAGATAAGGTAAGAAAAACAGTACTGTCGGCCATGAGCTGATGCATAAAGGAAAGGCTGGAAATGTGTACCGCGGTACCGCCTTTGCCACTATCTCAACATTTTGGTACGTAGAAGCTTCAACCCATGTCTTTCAACCATCAATTACATAAATAGTTATCTGCAATAGAAATCATTACAAAGGGTTACTTGACATGCCACTGATGTGTTAAATTAGTTAACAACACCACAATGAAGAAACCCAAACACCCGAGGATAGTACTTACCTCTTGTTCCTTCACCACGTGCACCACTTCCTCCAGTGGTGAGTTCCTCAATCTCCGCATCACATAACCATCTACACTGCTTTCGAGTGGCAAATCGCACCCCAAAGCATCAGGATCTTTTTGATTGTTCAAGAGAACTACTCTTGCTAGCTGTTTGCGAGGGTGTACAGTCTTATGGAGTACACTTTCCTCAATACCAACAAAACAAATAACAACGCCCAACAAAAATTAATGTAAACAACTATCTACTATGCACAAATAAAAATCACTGAATATCAAAAAATAAAAAGATAAATCACCGAAATCATTGCTATGCCCCAAATATTCATACTATCCTTTTTAGTCCGACTACTTATTTATGGATGCACACTCTAACTTTTCCTTGAATACTTACAGATCGACAAGTACTCAATCTTCGAATTTACCTATTATCACCAAAGAACATCGATAAAAATGAGGAATAGAGGAATTTACCAATTATCATATTAGAACATACATTCACACACAAATCAGAAAAAATGGTTAAACTTACAAATCAACGAAGATGCTGATTAGCGACTATTATTAATGCAAACCACAAATCTTCGAATTACTTTTTCTCACCTACAAAATCAAAACAAACATAAATCATCAATCGCAACACAATCTTCATATTACTCCTTTGACTGTAATTAAAACATAAATCATAAAAAACAAACTAAACGATATAAACAACCTATAAATATCTAAACAAAAATATAAACCAAATTAAGAAACCAAAAGAGAAACCGTTTTGTAGCTGAAAAAAATACAGATTCAACTCAAATCCTAGAAAACAGAAGCCACTGGGAAACCGTCAGGATATGGCTTTTCCTCGAATATTTGATAGTTCATATATATATATACGGACGTCAAAAATTCCATAAATAATACTTTTTCCGTGGAAATAATACCTTCGGCTTGATCAATATCTATAAATTCATATAATTTTTATATTTTAGGATAGTTACGTTTAATTATTGCTATAAATTGTCCATATTTTTTCCTAAAAGATATTACGCATCTTTACATGTTTAAGGATAGATTTTATTTCCTTATTTGTGGGATTCTCGGCCTAAAAAATACGGAAAAAAATCTTTCCATATATTTTTTTTTTTTAGTTTTTGTTACAAATTTCGATTTTAAATATCTATTTTTTAGTACTTTACGTATAAAAAACAAAACATGTAAATTAATGAAAATCTTTTTATATGGAAATTAATAAAATTTAATACTTAAAAAACAAATCAATTGCCATGTTTTAAAGTATTTCCGTTTATTTATTTAAATGCTACAGCGATCATAGATTACTCCATTAATTACCGATAAAAAAGTTCCATAAAAACTTATGATTTTTCTTCTGTTATGGAAATTCTTGGATTTTTCCTAAAAAGAATTACCCTAAAGATCTTCTAAGATTTTTTGCTTTGGCATGTAAATCTCGTAAAAAAACTTATATATGTTGATTTTCCTTTTACATGGAAATTCTCGTTTTTTTTCCCAAAAAAAAAAAATCTTCCGGGCCCTCACAAAAGATATTTGTAGATTTTGCTGCTAAATTGACGGCCACGAAATGTAAGGGGGCTAACTTTGATTTCTGCCAATCAGGAGCGAGGGTTTTGTTCACCGGCCAATGGGAGGGGAGGTTTTTGCAACTCTCGACGTGGTGTGAGAGATGTGATTGGGTGTTTAGGTTGTTGATAAATAGGACAAAACTTATCCAGTTTATAGCAAACAATCCAGGAATCGTAAAAGAAGCTATCAGAAATGGAACAACGGAGTTGCTAAGCTGTTTTTGGAAAAGTTTGAATTTTTACAGGATTACAGACTTCCGGGTCGAACTATACTGGAAATGGCTGCTGCAAACAAGAAAGAAGATATGATAAATTTCATATTTTCCTACAGTAACTATGTAGATGTAGAAAATCCTACTACTACATCCAAAAGATCTATGCTAAGAAGTAAATAAACAAAAGACGTAGAAGAACACAAGATGTACGTGGTTCGGCATGATTACCTACGTCCACGGGGGTTAAGGGATGATCTTATTACTTCACACAAGGTTACAAGGATCCAATACACTCAACAATGCTCTCTCCACAATACACTCAACCTGCTCTATAGATTCTCTTTCTTACTCTCCAAAAAAAAATCCTCCCTCTATCTTCCTACACGATCTCTATTTATAGCTGCAGGTAGTGATACATCGATATTACATTGTTGAGCCTGGTCTAGCTTTCTGGATGTTCTTCTCGGGCGACTTGCTGGTGCTTCGGTCGATCTCTCCTTTTCCTCGAGCCGAATCATCTAGCCGAGTGGTGTCATCACCCGACGTCTTTCGTTTGGTGGAGGTGATTGGTGTCGCCCTTCAGATTCTTGGCCGAGTCTTGCTTCGGACGAGCTTCTCTTATCTCTTCACCAACCCTGTCAGTGCATTAATTGTCCTCGAACTCGATGGGCGTCACATCAAAGCTTTTCTCCTTTATGTCGACTTTTCGAGCTGTCTCCGTTCCTCTTTCCTCGCGCCCAGGCCCGATGGGGTGATTCAGTGCTTCTAGTGCTTGTTTCTCTTGGTGCGCCCTTGGCCAGGATGGTTCCACCTAGCTCTGTGAATTATTTGCACCTACATTTATGACCCTTCTTCCACTCGTGTGATCGACACGTGGGGAAGAAACCGCCTCGTCTTCCCACGTCCTCGGTCATGCCGGGTTCTGCGCCATGTTGTTCCCCACTTTCTTCATTTGCTGCGACCGGTTTACCTTCCACGTCGGTTACCACAGGTGAGGTTTATAAGTCTGATCTTTAAACCTCATTCTCTCTTTACTTTTCCTTAGCCATTTTTTCTCCTCTCTCTCCGTTCTCCTCTGCTTCTTTCCTCGCCATTAATTTATCTTCTCCATAGGTTTACTTCCTTCTTTCTTTTCTTTTCCGGGTCTTATCAATCTCCGTTGTCGCTGTAATTTCCGATTCCGGTGGTACTTTTTCTCCTCCTGTCTACCAGCTTTCATGGCGTCTTCAACCCCTTCCATGGTGGAAAAAAGGTGCGTGAGCTATGTGTTTTCTGATGAAGACGGTATGCCGCTTGATTCTCTGTTTGTTATGGAGAGCCCTTCTAGGCATGATTATCGTGCTCTGGATTCTATCTTTTCTGATAATCCCTCTTCGTTTTCATGTAGGACTGACAAGAGAACTGCCAGAGACTTGTCGGATGAATAATTCGTCCAACAGCTGAAGGATGAATTCGATCTTCATGGCTATGATGTCAGGCTCTTGTCGGGTCAAAAAGGCGTTTTAAGGAAGGATGATGTTCTAAAGTTTCCACACTCGGCCGAGGCGACCATCGTTACCAGGGGTCAGCTAGAGCTCGGGCTACGTTTTCCTTTGTACGATCCCAACCGTTCGTTTTGGTACGAGGCTCTTTCCAAGATTCGCCCGTCCCGTGCCTTGGCTCAGTGGAATGGCAATACCTTTCGTATTTTATCCGAGTGGGAGAGGCGCAGTCGAGGCGAGTGTACTCATACCACCTGGTCCACCTACGATCCTACCCAGGCGGGTGACTATACTCCTGCCAGTTTTGCTGATAACTATCGAAGTGGGACTGCTACCAATGGTGACCTTGCTGGTTTTGCTGCTAGCCCGCATCGTCATAAAACTCTTCCTAAGGGTGTCAAGAAGCTTTTGTTGGACGAGGATCCCGAGGGGAAAAGTTCCAACAGACATGCCCGCCATACTAGTGATGCGGCTTGGGACCGAGTTCCTCTGGTTATCTCTGGTCCCCTTCTGAGCGGCAATTTTCCTTCTCCGTCCGAGCCTTATCCCTTCTGGGTGGTCAATATTGATCGAGTAAGTATGTTTCTTGGCTTCAGATTTATTTGATCGTCTCGGGTAACTGATAGGGCGATGTTTCATTTTCTGTGTTTTTTCAGTCCAAGTTCCAGAGCGTTCCTTCTGATTCTCTCGTTCCTCGCAAAAGGGATAGGGGTTCTGGTGCAGGGGCCAAGGAGGAAGAAGGGAAGGTAACAAATATATTACTCCTTCTTTGCAGTACATGTACTTATTTGTTGCCTTGAATGATTATGACATTGGCTCATGCGCAGAAGCTGAGGGTCGATGATGCTGGTGGTGCTTCGGCGAGGGATGGTGAGGATCTTGAGGATCGGCTGCCTTTATCGCATTTCATGAGGAAGTCGCCTCAGAAAACTTCTGATGTTTCGTCTACCCTTGTAGGTGGGAAGCCTAGTGTTAAGGGCAAGGAGACTAAGGGCGATTTACTTATCCCAGAAAAAACTGTGCCCCAGCAGTCAGCTGGTAGAGGAGTTGTTCTTGCCGATGGTGTTGTGTATCTTGAGTCTGATGGGGATGATGATGATGATCTTTTTGATGGGGAGGACGAAGCCAAAGGTGATGAAGAGGAGACGAGTCTGGTGGGGATGACGTGGGTACTCGGGAAGTAGAGAACACTGCTTCTGGGGGCGAGTTTCTAGAGCCCATTTCTCCTGTGGTTCCTAATTCAGGGAGCAACACCTCCTTTACCGTCTCAGGCCCCATGTGTAACTCCCTTGGAGCTCTTATTTCTCCTGATTTTGCCTCGCTGTCGGATGAAGAGAAGATCAAGGCGGTCTCGTTGTATGATGCCGGCCTAAAGAGTACTTTTGACCTGCTGGTGAGTTGCGTTGATCAAGTCATGCATTCAAGTTGTAGGGTCAGTGCTAACGCTGTTGGTGTTTGTAGGATGTCAACCGCTCGTTGCTAAACGCGCCCTTCGAGCGTAGGGAGATTGCCGAGAGAGAGAATCTCCGTCTCTTACTACAGACAAGAGCGCGAGCGATCCCGGGGGCTGGAAAAACGACTAGCCGAGACCCAAGGTAATTATTTAGCTCTCACGTGTTTATGATTGATTCTGTAGTGCCAATATCCTGAGTTTAGTACTGCCAACCTAGCCGATACTTCTAGTGCGGAGGCCGATGCTGCTACGAGGTATCGTTTGTTGAAGAGAGAAATTAATATAGAACGGGATCACGTGTCGAATTTACAACAAAGGATTGTCAACAAAGATGATAAAATCGATCGTCTGGAGACCGAGATTGAGGGTCCTGCAGACCACCGCATCGTTATGAGACTTTTAAGTATGTCCCTGAGGAAATCGATAATCTTAGGGCGAGCTTAGCTCGGTTCCAAGGTATTGCTGCCGATAAAACACTGTTGGTCGATAACTTAGAAAGTCAATGTGGTCGGCCGAGGCTTCAGGTTCGAGACTTGCACGCAGATCGCCTTCGGATCTTGGGGGAGAAGAATGCTGCCGAGAGGTGTAGCCAAGAATCCCTTGAGAAGCTCAGAGAGTCCAAGAAGGTTTCTGAGGAGTTGGAGTGGGTCCGCTCTCAATTATCAGGTTTGAAGATAGCCCATTCCCGGCAGAGGGACGAATGGAGTGATCATAAGAAGTATTGCCCCTCTAATGAGTTTAATGAACAACGATATCTAGAACTTTCGTCCAAGATGTCTTCTCTCGAGTGTATCTTGTCTGAGTCTGAAGAGACCATTAGAGTAGTTACCCCTTTATTGGAAGGTGGTGCGCCTTATATTTTGTTTTCCTTGCTGCTGTCTTAGTGCTGTTATTATGTAACTGACCGCTCTTGTCGTTTTGGCAGCCGAGCAGAGGAAAGTGGCATCGTTGGAAGAGGAGAATGCCCGATTGAAGGGGAAGGAGTCTCAACTACTCGAGCGGGTATCCACTGCCGAGGTGGCGTCGATGCAGCTGACACAGGATCTCAATTCTGAAAAGGCGAAGTTTAACGATGAGCTTGTTGCGAAGGTCAAAGCCGGTGTAAAGGTGGTGCTTGATAAGAAACGAGCCGATGCTGCTGCTAAGAGGGCGATTCCGGGGCCGGTTCCTTCTAAAGAGTAAGCTTGTCTTTTGTAGCGCTGCGTCGCTGTTTTACCCTTTGCCATGGGTTGTAATCCATTCGAACGCCTTCAATTTCTCGTACACTTTTTAATGGGGTGCTGCGTCGCCAGTTTGGTTGTTTTTCTTGCCATCCGACAATTATTATGCATGTTACTATCTTTACTTATGTTACGCCGACAATGTATGGTTTATTTTTGCGACTAAGTTATATATGCCTGCATAAACATGAGTAGATTGGTTAATCATAAATGTCGTTTCTGTCGAACACGCTCAACAGGGAGGGTCATCGGGCCCGATGCCATGTCCCGATTGAGGTATCTCATCATCGTCTTTCAAGATCTAGTGGCAGGGTAGTTGGTCCTTCCTAATTTCTAGGGGATCGATATCCCAAGAAGTTATCGATTAACTTTCTTGGGCAAGTGATTTTGGCCACTTGCGAGGGGAGCAATGTTGACTGCTCGATTGTCGAGTACTCATGCCCCGACAATCGGCCACTGGTTTCCAACCGCCAGGGCCCTAGGACTACCTCGGCACTTGCGCACTGCCGTCGCCCCGAGTTCGAATAGTCCGTCTTAGTGTAAGTCGCCCCGGCACTTGCACAATGCCATCGCCCCGGGTTCGAAACGACCATTTAGACGCATTTGTCATATTTCCAACCCCACGTGGCATTTCACGGAAATAAATGACAATATATCATACCTGCTTTCATGGGTGATATAGTTTTAGTCTCGTAGCATTCCACGGTCGTGGCTCAGGTGTTCCGTCTGGTTTTAGTATCTTGTATGCCCCTTCACCGACCTTCTCAACAATGGTGTAGGGTCCTCCCCATCGTGCTGCTAATTTTCCGCCTTTTTTATCACGTTCATAACTGGGTAAATGCTTTAGTACCAACTGTCCTGGTTGAAATTCTTTGGGTCTAACCCGCTTGTTGTACTCTCACTGGATTCTTCGTTGGTAATTTTCCATTTTCTGCAGGGCCATCTCTCTTGTTTCTTCTAGATCGTCTAGTTTAGCCAGGATAAGATCTGCTGAGATGTTTTGTCTCCATGCTTCGGTTCTTGTTGTAGGTATCATTGCTTCTGTGGGAAGGATGGCTTCGGTCCCGTATGTTAACATGAAAGGCGATAATCCGGTTGCCTCTCTGCGAGTTGTCCTGTATGCCCAGAAAACGTTATAAAGTTCTTCGCACCATTCTCCATATTCCCCGTCAAGCTTCTTCTTCATGTTATCGGCGATGGTCTTGTTTGTGATCTCGGCCTGTCCATTGATTTGGGGGTACATGGGTGTAGACTTGCTCTTTTGAATATTGTAGGTGTTGAATAGCAAGTCGATGTTCTTGCCCTGTAGTTGTTTCCCATTGTCAGAGACGATTGCTGCTGGTACTCCAAAGCGACATATGATGTGTTCCCAGATGAATCGGAAAACATCTTTATCCCGTATGTGTTTCAATGGAACGGCCTCTACCCATTTAGTGAAATAGTCAGTGGCTACAATTAGGTACTTTCTCTGCCCCGATCCGACATGCAATGGTCCCACGATATCGATCCCCCATTTAGCGAAAGGCTAGGGACTGATAACCGAGTTTAATATCACTGCCGGTGCATGTATCTTCTTTCCAAATTTTTGGCATTCGTCGCAGATGAGGGCCATATGCCTCGCGTCCTCGTTCATGTATGGCCAGAAATATCCCATGGTTTTAGCTCGTGCTTGTAGTTGCAGGAAATCCTACACTACACCCCTCGCTAGAATTTATACAATTAAGTCATTTTATGATGAATGATTATGATTTCTATTGATTGAATACTTGAATCTTTACAATATGAAATAGAAATGAATAATAGAATTACAATCACTCTTAAAACTTTCTCTCTCTTAAATACTTGCTTAACAATTCAAAAAGAACTCTCTTTTCAACAGACTTACTCAACCCTTTATATAAGGTAGTACACAATGGATGACAGCTAAGTTGTCCTTTATTTTCGGGAATGGCTTGCGAAACATCGCAAGCGTACAAGTATACAATCTCGCGACACTCTTAAACTTCGCCATATTTTCATATCTTCTTCGTGTTCTGGCTGTCGTCATTCATTGCGTCATTTATTTTACTTCCCTGCGACTCCCTCGCAATGTCGTCATTTATTAGTCTCGCGAAGTATTGTAGCTGCGATATTCTGATCCTACATCTTGCCTCTTCTCATGTCTTCTCTGCGAAGGAGAGAATGTCATGAGAACCAATATTTTGAGATATCGCAATCGTTGATTTTCCATCAATTTGCTGCCGACAAGATTCCGTAAATTTAGGAATGACTGTTTACACGTATCTAAAATTTCCCTTTTTACCGGCACATTTAATGTTATCCGGTTACTCTTTTCTTGTCTATTTAAAGGAGGATTCCTTGTGAAAGCATTTCTTTTCTTTTACTTCGTCTTCTTCATCGTCTGCAATTTTTCTCTGTGCTTTTCTTCATCGTTTTCCTGCTATTATTTTTCTGCTACTGTTTCTATGGCATCAAGGTTTGTTAATTTTGCTGAATTTGATTATTTTATGATTGATCTCTCTTATTGAAGTTGTTTTATCTTGATAATGTTCTTCTTTTAACGACTCCTCTGCCATTTTTGTTTTAGCAAGAACAAATCTAGCACCAAGTTCACCATTGTGAATCCCAATGTCTCCCTAGGCTCGCAATCGAAACCCACTACTCCTAAAAGAAAGCCTGCGAGTAACAAGGTATTTAAGAAACATTTATTCTCTTAATAACAATATTGTTGCCTCTGTTTCTTATTTAGCTTGTGATTCGCAGGATGACCAAAATGCTGATAAGTCCCCCAAGAAGCCTCGCCATTCTAAACCCGTTGCTCCTTCTGTCACTTTTCCTACATTCAAACTTACAACTCTTACTGCGACATATTCGCAAGAAATCCCTACTGTTTCTTCCAAAGATAACATTTCTATGCCTGAATTTCTCATAGATCAACTCCCTCATAACATTCCCATTGCGAATGAGCCTATTTCTTCTTCCATTGTTAATGCTTCTACCATTCCTCCAGTTATTAACCTTCACGAGATTTCTTCTTCTCGTGATATTCCTTTAACAAAAGATGATTCATCTCTTCCTTCTTCTACCACTATTACTTCCTTTTCTGATCAAATCCCTCTTACTAAGGAAAATTTAGAAGGAATTGATGTGGCCTTCAAAGTCCTATCAGATATTGTGAACGATGCTAAGAAGACTTCGTCGATCTTATCAAGTCCGATATTTGCGAGATTTTGAGCAAACACCTTGGTCCTGATAGAGTTTCGCAAATATCCTTGGAACAAGAAATTAACACTTTGAAGAATGATCTCCAAGCTATGACTCGCAAAATGTAATACTCTCCATCTTGAGAATCAAAAACTTCAAAATGTTTCTTTGGATCGCGATAACCTTCGCAAGAAGAATGAAGAACTGAAAGGTATACTCTTGCCTCTGTACTGTCCATTTTTTATTTTTATTTTTATTTTTTTTAAGACTCAAGTCCTTGTTCGCCCTTCAAGCTTTAAACCAGAAACGAAAAAAGATATATCAGTTGGAATCTACTGTTGAAGAAGTTCGAGTTGATAGAGATGCTTGGATGGAGCAATATAACCAATTAGATAATCTTCATACATATTTTGTTGATCAAATAGATAATCTTTCTAAAGAAAATGCTTGATTTAGCTCGAAACAAGACTCATTAAGTAATGACTTATCTCGCCTCTCTTATTCTTTGACTAAAGCTAATTTGGAGTTGGAAACTTTATCGGATGAGAATGGAACTCTTTCTCAAGAGAAGCGAACTCTATTAAACAAGGTGGCGATTTACTCGCAATAAAATATGATGTTTGTCAAAAATTATGTAAAGAACAAGAACAATCTCTTTGCTCATTTTGAGAAATCAACTTGAAGAAGTTATCACGAGAAGGATAAAGGCGATTTAGGGTATAATAACCTTAAGTGTAAAAGCAAACCAATTCAAGGATCAATGTTCCAAACTAGAAAAGTCCAACTCTTCCCTTACAAAAGAAAATGCTTTACTTATTTCCAACGAAAAAAGTTGGCGATCACGTCTGAAAGGTTTAATTGGAGATAACTTTGACAATGCCATGGATCATTTGGAGAATAGTTGTTCAGCTCTAATCCAACATCTTACCTCGCAGAAGGAAGGTAGTCATAGAAGTTGACTGCCTCATCTATTCTTTCTTTATCAAGCCTTCATATTTTTTGTTTGTATAATTCTTTTATTTTTGTTTTGCAGAGTCTGAGAAAAAACTTCACTCCTCCATTACTGCTTTGAAATATGATTACTCAAAAATCCGCAAGGAGAATGGAATACTCACTGCTTCTCTTGCACGTTCTCGCGATAGGGAAGAAAGAAAATTCGACTATATGCGTGACTGTAAAGATATAGAGAGTAAAAATCAGCAGAAATCACTTCTTCGTCAATTTCATCTTAGAGCAGAAGTTCTTGTGAATAATGTTTTACTATCTAAATCTCTTGATCCAGTGTCTGTTGAACCTCTGGAAGTAAGTGATGATGAAGTTCCCAATTCTCCTGATAGCGATTTTGATTATAATACTGGCGAAGAACTCGAGAATGAAGAAACTGTCTCTCCCAATAAAACTGTCAATGATGATGTCGCGAATGAAACTGTCAATGAAGAAGGATCTGCTAGAAATATATTAGCTAGCGAAAACATAGATAAAGTTGCTGAAGAAAACCCAACATCCCCTTCTAGTGAAAAAGCTACTATTTGAGAAATGATTTTCTCTTGTAATCTTTCTTCTCGTACTTTTGCTCCTTTATGTACTTCTATCATCTTTTTTGATGTATGTACTCGTTTGCGTTACTCTTTTTTCTTTTAACAAGTATAATTTTTAGTATTTAATAATTTTTGGTGCTTCTTCTTTCTTTCTCCCTTATGTTGAAATTCACTGTTGCGACAAAATCGCAGGACGTCTTTACATTTTCATGTATTGACCCATTGACCTTGCCTTATCATTGTTTTTGTGTGGTCTTATTTTTCCTTCCTAGTTAAAGGTCTTATTTTGCCACCCCTCATTTTGCATCAATATGACAGGTCTAAACATTCTCGCGAACATAAAATCCCGTGATATTGACATCTTGCGACAAGATCGCAGGACGCCCTTACACTTTCATGTAATGACCCATTGATCTTGTCTTATCGTTTCTTTAGTATTTTTGCCTCTGCAGGATATTTCATTTATGACAATATGACAGGCCTAAATGTTCTTGCAAATATAAAGCCCCATGACATTGCCGTCTTGTGACACTTATCATCTCCCTAATGGAGGGTGCCGCCCTTATCATCTCCCTGGTTGCCCCTTCAAGGAGGCGTACATCGGCCATACAAGACTAGCTCATCCCATCCGATCTTAACAACAACCAGTTGTTTTCGCAGCCTCTTATCCCTTATACCTATAGGGTTTATGGTTACGAGACTGCACCCTAAGTGGAGTTTTCTTCGGGCCGAGTGCAACATATGCCAAGATTTGCCAAGAATGGCCGAGACACTTCAAATGCCCCAGGCACTCTTGGCTCAACCATGTACCCCGGCGCCTTGAGCATACACTGACTCCTTGGAAGAGACCCTCGGGCGTCCAACCAGGGTATAACCTTATATATATAGTTGGAAATCCAAGGTATCTCTCCCGGATAGGCTTTCATGGGCCCCAAATCTCCATGATTCAGGTTCCAGGAGCGGTGTAACCTTTTCACTGAGCCATGTCAAGAGATACCCCCTTATATGACGCACTTTAGGTCTTACATTTGCCTCTTACGAAATATCATTCGCAAACTAGGGTGTACGCCATAAAGGTTTGTCCCATTCACTCACTCATTCGTTTTTGTCAATTCGTTCAATCATTCATTTTTGGTTAATATTTGTCAATTCATTTGCGAGATATTCGCACATTGTTTCTTGATTTCGCAATATCTCTGTCGCGGGAACATTTCATATCATTTCATTCATTTAACATTTCAGAATTTATTCTTTCTTTTCCATCTTCTATGGGTAATATTTCTTGAGATATAATCTATTCCATGGTCTACCCAATCTCTGGCCCACATCTTTGCCTTCTGGATCCATTAATCTATATGCCCCTGTTCCAACTATCTCCTTGATGATATAAGGTCCATCCCACTGACTTTTTCGCTAACTTGCCACCACTTTCTCGCTGATATATTGGTGTTTCTCGCAACACCATATCACCTGGTTGAAACTCGCGTGTTTTGACACGTTTGTTATATTCTCTGGCCAATCTTCACTGATAATTCTCCATATGCTGTAGTGCTCTTTCTCTTTTTTCTTCTAACTCATCTAATTTAACTAAAATGTTACCCGCACTAAGATTTTTCTCCCAAGCTTCTCTCTTTGTTGTTGGAATAATTACCTCTGTCGGAAGTACAGCTTCAACACCATAAGTTAGACAAAACGGTGACATCCCCGTAGCTTCTCGCCTTGTTGTATTATAAGCCCATACCGCATTATGCACTTGCTCACACCATGCCTTATTATGCCCTTCTAGTTTTTTCTTCAATATTTCAGCGATTGTTTTATTTATTGCTTCTGCCTGTCCATTAGCCTGCGGGTATAAAGGAGTTGATTTCCCACATTTTATTTGAAATGCATTAAGCAGTAATTCTATATTTTGTCCCTCAAACTATTTCCCATTGTCAGATACCAATGTCTTTGGAATTCCAAATCTGCATATTATGTTTTCGAATATGAAAGTAAAAATATCTTTGTCGCGAATGTGTTGTACCGCTTTTACTTTCGCCCACTTTGTGAAATAATCTGTTGCGACAATCAAATATCTCCTTTGCCCTGTACCTGGTAAAAATGGTCCTACAATGTCTAATCCCCACTTTCCAAAAGGCCATACACTTGTTGAAGAGGTTAATGGCGCCCCTGGTGCATGTATTTTCTTTCCGTGTCTTTGACAATCTTCGCAACGTCTTGATATTTGTTTCGCATCTTCATGCATATATGGCCAATAATAACCTTGCATTTTCGCCTTATGTGCTAAAGATCTTCCGCCACTATGATTGCCAGCATCCCCATTGTGTAGCATTTTTAACACTGCTTCTCCTTCCTTTCGTGTTAAACATCTGAGCGAGGGTCCATTAAAGGATCTTCGGTACAATACTCCGTCTCTTAATTCATAATTTGTTGCACGGCTTTTTAATTTATGCATTTCTAATCTATTTCTTGGTGTTTCTCCATTCATTAGATAAGCATGAAGTTCTGTCCTCCAATCCTCGCAATGGGATCTTTGTGCTTCCTCTTCTATGAGCATTACTTCTGCTTCTTCCTCTTCCTCTTTGTTGATTGATGGTGATTGAAGTGTACGTATTTTTATGCATCTCATGAGATGGATCTGTCATCATACTCGATATAAAAGCAAAAGCATCTGCGAGTCTATTGTCTTTTCTTGATATGTGTCTCCACTTTATTTTTGGTATCTTCGCTGACAATTCGTCAACAAGCTTTTTGTACTTTTTAAAGGATGCTTCATTTGTAGTATACTCTTCTTTTATCTGACGAATAGCTAACTGAGAATCACTGGTAATTCTTACATTCTCCAACTTCATTTCTATTGCAAATCGCAAAGCATGTATTATAGCTTCATACTCTGTTTCATTGTTAGTAGACGCGAACTCCAATCTGAAAGAAAAAGCCATTTTATTGCCTTCTGGCGAAATTATGATGATCCCAATTCCGTTACCTTCTCTATTTGATGATCCATCTACCAATATTTCCCATCTATTTGGCTCTGTTAATAAATCCCTTGGATTTCCATGTTCTTCTTCTATATCCATCATTTCTTCCATTGCCTCATCTTCTTCCAATGGAAATTTCGCTATAAAAAAATCCGCTACAACTTGCGATTTTGGTGAGGATAACACTTCATATTTGAGTTTACAATGACTTACTTGAGCATTCCACCTTTCAACCCTTCCTGATCTTTTTGAATTTTTCATCACTGACTCAATTGGTACTTTTGTCATTACCTTTACTGGTGTGCGCTTCGAAATAAATGCGAAGTTTAAACGTTGCGTAAACTAATGCCAAAATTAATTTTTAAATTTTTGAATAGTTTTTCTCTGCAGCATTGAATGTTTTACTGATGTAATAGATTGGTTTTTCCACCCCCGCGTCCATTCGCAATAATACCGCGCTTAGTGCATGCGAGGTTGTCGCGAGGTAAATTAGTAATTCTTCCCCGTCTTCTGTTTTTTTGTAATATTGATATATCCATTAGATGTTCTTTTATTCCTTGCAATGCCTTTTCACACTCATCCGTCCACCTAAATTTCGTTCCTTTTTTAAGTATGTTGAAAAAATGTTTGCACTTATCAGATGATCTCGAGATGAATCTTCCTAGCGAAGCTAATAATCCATTTAACTTTTGCACATCTTTCACTATTCTTTGGCGTTGGCATGTCTCGAATTGCTTGTACCTTCTCCGGATCAACTTGTATTCCTTCTTTTGATACAATATATCCTAAAAATTTTCCAGATGCCACTCCAAAGGTACATTTTTCTGGATTTACTTTGATGTTGAAATGTCTCATTTGTTCGAAAATTTCCTTCAAATCTCGCACATGATCTTTTGCTTCTTTGCTTTTTATTAACATGTCATCCACATATACCTCTAATGTTTTATGTATCCATTGTTCAAACACTTTCTCCACCATCCTTTGATACGTCGCACCGGCATTTCGCAATCCGAATGGCATTTTTGTGTAACAGTATAATCCTCTTGGGGCGAAAAAGGCAGTATGTTCTTGGTCTTCTTCGGCGAGAGGGATTTGATTGTATCCCTTATATCCTTTCATTTGAACAAATATCCTTCGTTTTGAGGAAACTCCTCAGTTTCATGGTGTTTCCTTCACACTGAGGAAATAATATAAAATTAGGGAAACTATTGTGGGGCCGTGATTATTGGCCAACCGGCCATGCCTTGATCCCGGCCGGCCCCACACCTCATGGCTCCTCATTAGTTTATTATTATTTCCCTAATCTCATGATATTTCCTTGATCCCATGAAAAATAATATAAAATTAAGGAAACCCGTGGGACCAGGTCATAGCCGGCCGGTCATGCCCTAGCTAGCCCCACACGTCTTATTTTATTATTATTATATTTTTCATGTTTCCTTAATCCCATGAAATTCCTTGAATTCGTGATGTTTCCTTCAAATTATGAAAATTCCTTCAAATCATGAAATAATACATAAATTAGGAAACACTCACGGGACCTGGCCCTAGCCGGCCAACCATGCCCAAGACGGTCCCACACGTCCCTTATTTTATTATTATTATTTTTTATGTTTTCCTCATCTCATGGAAACTCCTTGATTTCAACAAAACTCCTTGGTTTTATGATATTTCCCTAAAATCATGAAAACATAATAAAATCAGGAAAAATACCATGGGACCGGCCCCTTGGCCGGCCGGCCATGCCTTGGCCATAGCCGGTCCCACACTTTATGATTCCTTCATTATTTTATTATTTTCCTTCATCTCATGAAGTTTTCATGGTCTCAGCAAAAATCCCTGATTTCTCCATATTTTCTCAAAATGTTGCTCAAACGCACACCAGAAAATATCAAAATTCTCATAACTGAGATACGAACACTTTGGTGACGTGAGCATGTTACCTTGACCGACCAAGGTTGGCTCTTTGGCTTGCAAGAGACCGGTCCCATGTATTTTGATAATTTTGACCTAATTTGCGCAATTGCACGTATTAGGTCCAAAAATCTTCCAAACAACTTGGAACTTCATAAGACGATCAATATTCGATCCCGTGACTACCCAGGGCCGGTTTCATGACCCCTTGGTCGGTCCCTCACATCTTCATAATTAATTAGGTTTTATTACCTAAGGTTCAGACGAGCATTATTTTAAAAAATGATTAAACCAGCATTTAATCATCCTTTCATCAAATCAACTGGTCTTCAGGAGACCTTGATATTTGCTCACGTGAGCATTTGGACGCTACATGGTTGATCCATAATCCCATGTAGCCGGTCCCTCCTTCGCTCCGTGGTTAATTTTCAATAAACCATCAGTTAATCATCAATTGATCAAATTAGGGTTTTGAGTCCAAGGTTCATAATTCCAGATTCAAACGCTAATAATTTTACGTTGATCCCATGATCAACATTTTATTTATCATACTCGGTTCAATTGCCAGTATCTTATTTGGTCATGCTACCAATAATTCATCGAATGAGCAACATTTGCACAGATGAGCAATATTTGCTCAAACCGAGGAATACTGGTTCAACTATCAATATTCAACAATTCAGCAATATTTGTTCATGTTAGCTTATTCACGCATTATATCTCTGTCACAACAGACATGTTCAATTCATGAGTCTCAGAACATTTCCAAATCACGTTCGAATCAACAAAACAAGGACTCATCGTCCCATGAAGTCATGAAGTCAGCAACTGACTAACTAAATACACGTCTACCTTGCAGACTCCACAATCACACGAGACATCAATCGTGTTACATGGGGGGATATTAACTAGGGTTTTTTTTCTGGCGCTCTACGGCACGTGTGTTCATACACACGATGAGAATGTGAGCAAGTCGTGCAATCAGTTGAAGGAGTTAACAAAGTAGTGGATGGAAAATCAACCAAGTCTCCGCACGTTGAGCAACTGGTTTTAACACGATTTCCACTTCCCCATTATTTGATTCCATCAACTGTCATACTTCATGAGATCATGGTGTTTTCAATTCCAGCAATATAAATAAATCTATGAATCATGATTGAAATAAGGAGAATCTCACGTCAAACAGACAACACGAGATTAACAATACAACTCTCAACAGAGCAAATTCAATCATTCAGAATTTATCTTATTTTCAGAATACACAACACACCTACAATCTTTGATCACCATTGATCTCACACATTTATCAGCTTCCCTCCTACAGACCGACCCATCCTCTCTTGTGACCGAATTTACTCTGGAACGGCCATTGTCTTGGTTTAGGCCGGAGTACTACAGATTGATCTCTCGAATTCAAAGCACTCCCTTCTTGCAGTGCATCTGTGTGAGGTTAAGCATTTTGCTCGGTTCAAGGAGTCTCCTCCGCGCGATCATCTCCTCAATTCCGTAAAAACCAGCGAATCGTTTTTCCCCATCTACAGTACCAAACATTAAATAGCCCTTATTATATTTTTTTATTATTTTTTCTTAGTATAATGGATTCTACATTTTAAATCAAATGATCATCTAACAGTAAATACATAGAGCGATTAACGGGAACCTAATCACCTTTCTGGAAAACAGTAAATAGATACCAATATGTTTGGTTGTTGCATCACCATCGCAGCTGAAACAGCTTCCATAATTTCATAAAAAATAAGAAGAAAAGATGAATCGCGAGTAGTCCCTTTGAGGTGTCGGGCCTGATGGCCGGACGAGATCGAGTCAGGTAAGTGATCTTAATTGGGTATGTTTGAAATTGTAGCAATTGATGGATTTGATTCTTCTGTTTCTTTCCCGGTGAGTCTGAGATATTTTGCTTCTTCTGTGCGCCTTTGATTAAGTTGCTTAGTGTAATTCCCTCTATTCTTTTATGGTTTGTTGGTTTTGGTTAGCTTATTTCAATCTGTATTGATCTCTTTATGATTCACTATTTTGATTTTACTTAAAATGTTATGGTTTTTAGTTTGTAGCTAATTTATCCTCTGGTGTTTCCACTTGATTATTAATGGTGGTTGTTAGAAGTTGGTTTTCCTGCATCAGTGGTTGTTAAGTATTTTGTAATCGATTTATAGAGAATGATTAGGTTCATTGGTATGTAGTTGGAGAGTTTTAATTTGGGTAGTTTTCCCAATGTTTTCTATTGCCGGAGAAGATGGTGATTCGAATCGGCCGTGTCGGTAAACTCGGTCGCGTTTTGGTTTGGAAGAAAAGTTTAGTTTTTCTTGGCTTCGAAGTTTTACCTCGAAAATTGTATCCTCGTTTTTGCGTTGTAGAGAGGTAACCGCGTGGTGTTGTTGTCGGTGAAAAAAAGAAAAGGTATTGACTGTAGTCAACATTAGTTTTGAGTGGATATTTAGAGCAACTGCAATCATACGACTAAAACCAAAGACCAAAAACTAAAAAAAACCAAAAAAATTTGGTTTACTCCGTGCTGCGACGCTACGGGGCAGGACTAAAAACCAAAAAAATTTCATCAAGCGCAACTTTAAAGTTGCGCCCCATTTTTTTTTTTTTTTTTTTTTTAATTCGGGTGTAACTTAAAGTTATGCCCCACCATCAAGCGCAGTATAAACTTCCGCCCCACCATCAGGCGCAACTATAAATTACGCCCGTTCAAACACAAATTTAAATTACGCCAGACTAAAACCAAACTAAAGACCAAATATGGTTTGGTTTTTGGTTTTAGTCTGGTCTTTGATCTTTACTCCTTCTCCATTGCGTCTGGTTTTTGGACCAAAATTTTAGTTTTGGTCTCCCGCTGTGGATGCTCTTAGGAGGTAGACTAAGTAGTAACCACGTGGTGATGTTGTTGATATAATTTAGGTTTGTAGTCAACTTTTGCGTTCGAGTGGAAATGTCCAAGAGGGGTTTGTAGTCAGCATTTGTTTAAGGTTTGTAATAAACTTTTGTTAGTTGGTTTATGTTCGTGTTTCTTTAAAAAATAAAATTTTGTTAATCCTGCTCCCCTTTAATATGAACGCGCAATTGGGGATATCAAAACTAATTGGGGGATATGAATTACTTCCCTCAACCAATAGTTTCTTCTAAGGGGTGTTTTGGGGGGCAAAAATACGAAACTACCCTTTACAACAATAAAAGCTAAATCAAACATAAAAATACCCTACCCCTTTTAAATTCGAAACATTTCTCACTTCCTTTCAAATTCCATTTTCCTTCTCTGCCGGCTCCTCACTTTGATTTTTTTTTTTACATTCGGTAGGGATGAAGACCACGCCGGTAGTGATGAAGACCATGCCGGTACTGAGTGCCGGCATAGTTATTTATGATGAAGACCATGCCGATAATGGGTTCCTCAGTACCGACATAGTTATTTAGGATGAAGACCACGCCGGTACTGAGTTCCGGCATGGTTATTTGGATGAAGACCAAGCCGGTACTGAGTTCCGGCATGCTCGATATATATCTATCCATGCCGGATACTTTTCATCATGTGCCGGCACAGACATTTAAGCAACATACTATGCCGGAAGCAGTGCCGGCATGCTCGAAAATTAGATAGCTGTGCCGGAAGTGGACTGATTAGAACAAAAAAATAGGTTTTGAAGATCAGCAAATGCCGGCATGGTTTTTTGGTTTAATACCATGCCGACACCGAGCTTTTTCAACTGCAACAATGGTGGATTCATAGAAGAAAAAAATCAAATTTTCAACCTCTTAGCAACAATTCTCTCTTCACAATCATCCTCCATTTTCACAAAAAAAAAAATTGCCCTCTCAAATATTTTTTCCCTCCTTCTACTCTCACCTCACTCACACAAATTCTAATAAAAATACACACTAATTTATCCCCCAAATACTTAAGATTTTTACTAATTATTATTAACCACTAAACCTGATTAGTGAGTGCTAGATTATGAATTAAAAAAATAATTACATAAGGGGTGACCCAGCTTTGATATTTAGATCCCTATTTTGTCATGTAGTCATATCCCCCAATTAGTTTCCATATCCCCAATTGCGCGTTCTTTAATATATTCGTTTTAACCTATATATAATTAAAAATAAAAATTATTTTAGTCCTTAGACTTTTTCTGTCGAGGTTGACCCTTCCATATATCTTATCTATTGGGGCGTATTATGTGTGAGGGAATTTATACTAAAATTTTATTTCGAAGAGGTAGTTTTTGTCCATGGAAAGATTCAGTATATTGTTATTTTCATGGTCGAGTTGCTTTTTTTGGTTCCTTATCCATCTTCTTGCACATTTCAACGTACTTTAATTATTTCACAACTGTCTATGGTCTCGCTCTTGGCTCAGGTATGACACCTCAATGTTCCTAATTAATTTTATCAATAGTTTCTGTTTACGTTTCAGTCAAGTGCGAATAGTTTCTATTATATTACCAAGTTCAGCCATAATTTCTAGCGTCATTTAACAAACTATCCTAAAATAAAATTTTTTCACCGACCAATTAAACCTTCTCCCGTAGACCATATATTACCCAACTTCTTTCTCCAATTGCCATACCATTCCAACCCACAAAATATGTCCACTCTCGCTTGGAATTGTCAGGTTTTAAATCAACCAACAACAATTCAACACATTCGTGGACTTATCTTAATGTATAAACCAACTATTTTGTTCCTTTCGGAAACATTGGCCAATGAAATTCAGATTTTACACATCGCGCAAACACTACGATTTCAAAACCACTGCTTCGTTCCTAAAATAGGTAGAAGGGGAGGCTTATGCCTATTGTGGAACAATGAGGTCAATGTACAAATCATCTTGAAGTCGCAGAACTACATCCATGCACTTATCACGCCCCCCGCTCCAGCCCAGCCTTGGCTTTGCACAGGTATGTATGGGCCTCCACACCCAGACCCAAGGAAAATCTTTTGGGAAGACTTCCCAACAATTTTTCCCAGCACTTCTTGGCTACTCTTGGGAGACTTCAACGAAGTGATTGACCAATCAGAGAAAAAAGGTGGCAGGCCGGTCACCTATACACAAACGGAGCCTTTTCTCAATTTATTGGATCAAATGGGGTTTATTGATCTTGGCTTCAAGGGGGATCCGTTCACATGGACAAACAATCAACAGGGCCAAGACAACATCCAGGAAGACTCGATCGAGCAGTAATAAACCAACACTGGAGAACTGCCAACCCTCACGTTGGAGTCACTCATCTTCCGCGAATAGCGTCAGATCATGCTCCTATCCTACTTCAAACAAAAGCTTTAGATTGGCAAGGGAGCAAGAATTACAAGTTTGAGCACTTAGGGCTATCTCATCCTCAGCTTCATCAAGTAGTTAACTCGGCATGGGATAAACTACATGACTCGGATCCACCCTTAAACCTCTAGATAAAACTCATATCAACAAGCGAAGCCCTCACATAATGGAACAAGATCAATTTCGGCCACCTTCCCACATTGATTAAAAAATCGACCGCGAAAATCAAAGCAGCCCAACATCAATGTGCGACACAAACTCGTACTGAACTGGAAAACTGGATTCAACAAGAAAAGCAACTCCGAATTGAACATCTAAATCTACTTGATTGCCACGCAACTTACTGGCAGCAGAGATCCAGTTACCAATGGCTTCAATCGGGAGACCGCAACACAACGTTCTTTCATACCAAGGCTACGATTCATAGAAGCTGTAACAATATACAACAACTCTAGGATCATCACAACACCTGGATTACATATAAGGAAGAAATTATCGAGCTCATGATTGAGCACTTCACATATCAGTATACTGCACCCAATACAGTAATTGACGAAAGCCTGTTTAAAGCAGTATCACCAAGGTTAGCCCCTCAACAATGTAATATGCTAACAGCCGAAGTGAACCCTGCGGAGATCAAAGAGGCGCTCTTCTCAATAGGATCGGAACGTGCCCCAGGACCGGATGGATATACTAGTAAGTTTTTCAAAGATTTTGGGAAACAACCAAATCACATCTTATTGATATGGTTCGAAGTTTTTTTAGTTCCCTTAGTATTCACCCTCTCATGAACCATACCAACCTCACGTTAATCCCAAAGATTGATCACCCCTCAAAACCATCCCAATTTAGGCCAATAGGTCTATGTAATGTCACTTATAAAATCATTTCAAAGATATTGGTCAATCGCATACAACCTTTACTCCCATTTTTGATAAGCCCATATCAGAGTGCTTTTGTGCCACAAAGATCCATTCATGACAACATAGCCGTTGCTGCCGAACTTTTTCACTACATCAGAACCTCAAACCGCACTAAAGATCCCAAAATAGCTATTAAACTAGATATTCAAAAAGCTTAGGCTTTTCATCTACCTTCGTGGATTATATTATGATCTGTATATCAACAGTAACCTACTCAATCAATATCAACGGCACTCCGCATGGGTACATCACCCCAACTAGGGGAATAAGGCAAGGAGATCCTCTCTCATCCTATATATTTATTATATGGCGGAAATACTATCCACAAATTTGGGAATCCTTGAAAACCAGAAAAAGATAGAAGGGCTCTGCATTTCCCAGAAGGCCCCGCCAATACTACATCTCATGTACGCGGATGACTTATTGATAACTGTTGATGGTGGATTTTCATTTAAGGTTAAAATTGTAAAAGCCATAAAACTATGCGCTGACATCTTGTAAAAGATAAAGCCATTAATAAGTGTTGGATACTCCCTCACTTAATTCACCTAGAATGGAGCATGTGGCAACAATCCCATTCTATGGATACACGAAATTCATCCAGGTTGGAGCATGTAGCAACAATCCCATATACCCTGTGAATTTCTAGCATTATTAATTAATGCGCAATCAGCCTTGTATTTCCTGTACTCATTATCGGTGCGGCATGACGGTCGAGTGTTACTCTTACTGAGCAACACGAACCTCCAAGCATTATAATGAAACCATGTACGAAATACCCGTATAGGCCGACTCTCGGTGTGTTATACTAGCCCGATTGAGCCCCTCTCGGTGTGTTATACTAGCCCGATTGAGCATCCGGACCGACCGTATCGGTCGGATATGATCGCAGATCATCCAACTCCACAAGCATGATTGGATGACCCGGATCAATTCCATCACCCCAAGCGGTATGGAATACTCACTGCCGAGGCCCGCATGGTCGGCCATTGGCCTAGCTTGCCAAAAAAATGTTCATGCCAAGCAGTATGGACGGAAAACCCTAAATTAGGGTTTGCGGCATATTACATGTGTCGCAAAAGCAGTCTCAACCATCCATCTTCGTAGGTATAGATGGAGGGTGTATATGTAAACTCAAAGGGCCCAGAGCATGTCAACACAATCACCGAGGGCCGCCTACACACTTGACCAACAGGTCAAGACCAACCATGCTTGGTCGTAACAAATTCGTGTGCCCAAACAAGGGGTGACGCACGGCTTTGAAATCCATAATTAGGGTTTTGAGCATCACGAGCGTCCATCTTCTCCGGCACGAATGGAGGGTCCAAGATTAGATTAAGCAGTTCCGGTCATACCAGCATGACCACCGTGGACCCATCTATTCCCTCACCCGATCGGCCAAGGCATATCATGCCTGGCTAATTCAAAACGCACGCCCAAACTAGCGTGGTCACACCTCCAAAAACCACAAACTGATCTCGACCGCTCAACTTCGCCGGACGATTTGGATGGCTCAGATCACGTTTTTATGAGATATTCAGGTATAGGCGTAAACACCAGCCTACCACCTTCACACCAGGCCAATCGGCCAAGACCGACCAAGATTGGTCGTCTTGGAACGTGTGCCTGAAGTGGGCGTGACGTGCGGCTCTTGCGGCACTTTGGTTTCTGTCGCAAATCGATCTCGACCACTCAACTTCACCGGATGAATTGAGTGACCCAGATCATACTTTCGTGAGGTAATGGGGTATAGGCGCCTACACCATCATGCCGTCTACACGCATGTATGGTCGGCCTGGCTAAAGTTTTATCCCATGCTTGGTTTCAACCAAGCTGAAGAGTGATGCCTACGCACCTCTTCAAAACCCTAATTCATTAACGGTCGCAGATAAGTGTCTCAAAGATCATCTCGTCCGTCCAACTTCACCAGCTCGGTTATACAACCCTGGTCAGGAGTTAATTGGTCAGTGAGGCGTCACCACCCATCACTTTACCACACCATGATGCGATGCATAAAATACACATGATACTTCACAAGTATCAACTTCGAATAACGCATTATTCAATTGACATTACATGCTGCCTTTCGTGGATCCACGATCCACACATTCTTGACATCAATCATGTCACAAACTGGGGGGATACATACTGGGGTATTGGTCTAGCGGTTTACAGCGTGCAGCGTGCAACGCGCCATCACAAGAACGTGTTAGGAAGTTATGGACGGTTAGCGATGACAGGAGAAGTGGGCAAGACTGATCGTGTAACACTGACACACAACTCCACTACTCCATCACTCCACTTCCTCCACTTCCTACGAGAGACGTGAATAAGGCTCAATGACTTGTATAAATAGGTTCTCCTCCCTATTTCCACCAACAAGAGCAAGTCTAGACAAGAAACAGAAACAAAACACCGGAACTGATAGCTTGCATCCTGTAAGCCGGTTCAGTTTTCTGTTACAAGTCATAAGCAAGCCAACACCTTCACAATCTCAACACCTTCTTCGCTTCCCTCCCTAAGATCAACCCCATCTCCTTCACTTTGTGACCGAAACAAGTCCGGAACGGCCATTTCTTGGTTTAGGCCGGACTTGCCTGCATTGACTTCCGAATCTACAAGCACTCACCGAGCAGTGCATTTGTTTAGGGTTTAGATTCATTCCTCATCCACACACCCCAAATTACCAAATTTAACAGGAGTAGTTTTCACCCATAAACAATTGGCCACCACAGTGGGAGGTTGATCTCTCGGTTACAAAAATTGAATTCTCAATTCTTCAGTTTTCATCTCGCGATGTATCCTCACTCGGAGACCACAGGTGGTTCAGATATCATGGGAAGTGTAGCTAGAATCTTTGGAGGATGTCTTGGCAAATCAAGCCGGTATCGCTAGAAGACAGAGCGAGACATTCCGCCTTTTGAATGATATAACGACGCAATTACAAGAAGGGTCGGCATGCATCTACTCAAACAGTGCAAAAGGATCAAGAAACGCTGGATCCTTAGTCGAAGTCACACATTTACCGGTGGTGGAGATGCGAAGAGCGCGTAATCACGGGGGACTCGGGAGAGACGAACAACATGGTCAGTGAGCCGACAACGAAGACTCGACGCAACTCCACTGGAAAAGACTTGTCCGGGTACCACAACGTCTACCGGATAAAGAAATGGAGCCTGCAACTTACGGATCCCTGCTGGAAGATTTATATCTCAAGACCCTTGTCGAAGCCGTGAATAAATGCTTGAGGAAGGAGAGATCAATCAAGGAACACGTGAGTACAGAGGATGGGAACGTTCAATTCGATCACTCAGCAATGATATTACAACACCTCCCATCACCAGAGCCAGAGCAGCCGCAAATCCTGGCATCTCATCAAGTGTAACACCTCTGGTAGTCACCAGGGCAACAACTTCCACTCCTTCATCAGGACGAGGAGCCGGAGGGACGAGAGGAGGACCATCACCCATTACCATTGCAGACTTGATTGAGAAGCAGGAAGTTCTTGCTAAGACTCAAACGGATATGGCCGCAACTCAGAAAGAGGTACTCACTTTTCTTAAGACATTAAGCGATCGATTTCCACAAATGACCGTGACAGCCCCTGGAGCAAAAAGGAACGCATTCAACGCACCGGAGAAGGTACTTCAGCGGCGCGGACCTCCATGGACCTGATCAAAGAAGCGACATCAGATATGAGCGGTCCTGCCATGGAGACTCCTACACTGGGTACTGATCCTCACAACAATCCTCCTCAAGTCAATAGTTTCACTATGAACCATAGGTCGGTGGATCGGGAAGCGGTTTCTCTAGTGGAAAATTTATGAGAACTTTCAAACCTCTCGAAGAATCAGCGCGCGGAGACGTTTTGTCGCAATCAAAGGAAGGTCACGACCGTGCCCTACATGTCACCGCACGCATCAAGGATTCAGATTTCAAGACGGCCCTTATCTACACAGGAGCGTCTTCGAATGTGATTACTCTCAAGACTCTCAGGACATCCAAGGTTCTCCCAGGCAAGGTCGTATGGAATCCTACCACAATGACGGACTTCGAGGTAAACCAAACCAGCACATACGGGAGAAGCTCCGCGGAAAGAATCAGACAAGTTCGTTGCATCCCACTCCCCACGTGGGCGTCAATTCAGGAAGAAGACCGGCTTGCATCATTGAGGGCTAGTACCCACGATGCATCTTTGCTGACGAAGCATTCTTCTCCATCCTGTGAAGCCACGACCCACGTTCACACGAAGAGGGAACAAACTTTTGTTGCGAGTCGTGACCAGAAAGGGAAAATGTTATACCGACACTGCCATTATCAATTAGCAGGGGAGACTGTTACTCAGTCTCTCCACCCAATGGAATGCTACAACAACAACGAACCACAAGAGCAAGTACTAGATGCTCCACAACAGCTGCAAGAGGGCACCAACTCCACAACTGATGAGATTGAAATCGTTGAGGAATCTCCTAGGCCTATCTCCTTCAGCTCAACCTTGTGTACGGATAAACGCGCGAAGCTCGTGGAACTTCTCAAAGAGTACCAGAACATATTCGCTTGGAGATATGAAGAAATGCCGGATTTAGATGAAAATTGGTCACCCATCATCTACATGTCATACCTGGATCCAAGTCGGTTAAACAGTTGTAGTTCAGACACGAGTAAAATAGATAGATCAGGTGATGCATAGACTTCAGAGACTTGAACAGTGTTTGCTCCAAAACGATCCTCCTCTACCTAACATCGACATGTTAGTAGATGCAACCAGCGGACACGGCATGTTCTCCTCCATGGATGGATGTAGCGGCTACAACCAGATAAGGATGTACGAACATGATGCAAGTAAGATAGCTTTTCGAACTCCTCTCGGAAATTTTTATTATACCATACTGCCATTTGGTTTAAAGAATGCCGGTGCAACGTATCAACGCTCTATGACGGCAATCTTCCACTGGAGCCGATACCTCAAGGGAGCAGCCTCAAGAAGATAACGATGTCCACGAGTCATATAGAGCAAGATCCGGGCGAGTCACTCTATCATACAGTGGTCGAACAAGATCCGGGCAAGTCACTTTGTCAGACAGTGGTACATTCTATCATGCTATGTTGGAGAATCCGCGCTTTTGGTCATCCTCTGGAGCTGTTGAATGCTAATCTACAACAACATATGCCCTGATAGAAAGAACCAGGCATGCCGGTAATGAAGAGCCTCATAATGTTTGTAGGGGCATATATCTCACCAACAGGCGATACAACCTTTAGCCTTCTGCAAGCAGTTCCCTGAAGCAGCAAGAGGAAAACCACCGAGATACAACATCCTGCGCGTCCGTCAACTCCAACTCCAGTACCACATGCACGACTCCCACAATGATGAAACAATGTCCAAGATATTCCATATCTGGCTCGACAACAACCACTACGAACAAACCATGTAAACCACGCTTGGGGACTGAGGCTCGGCATGAAGTTCCTTCACCGTCGATCAAGGAATTCTTCAACATGAGAGAGATGGTCGGACAAGAAGCATGGAATTCGCAAGGGTAAATCGAATCAAGAGGGAAACACTTCAACGCTCCCTCTAGCGAAAGTCGCTTCAATGGTCTATTCAAGAGCCGCCTCAACGCTCTCTCCGGGACCCACGTTCGCTTCAGAATCCTGCTTCAACACTCTCTCCAGGATCCACCTCAACGTTCGCACCAGAAGCCACTTTAACATCCTCTCGAGTCGTTTCAACACTCAAGCTACATCAATAATATGCGCTCCGGTCAAGTTATATTTGATGTACTCATTGCTCAACATACGTCTCATCCATCCTTCATGAGGACCCAGCGGAGCATGAAAAACCCTGAAGTCGATAGGAGGAGGGTTATCCTGTGGAACGGATATTTTCATATAGTTGAAAGGGCGCGATGAACAACTCATCATCAATGTTCGGCATATCTTTGCAGCTTTCAACACCTCCTGACTTGGCACCAGCATTATCCCCAGAAGACATCTCAACGGGAGTTCTTTTCTTCATTCTACAATAAAAGACAGGAGTCAGTACTTGTATAAAAACGCGTGAGATGTGTAGTCACACACGACAGAACACACATTCACTTTGGACTACACAAGGCTGGTATTGGGTCCAAACACCGGTGTTGATCAAGTCACAAGTCCGGTATTGCTCAAGCTTCAAGTCCGGTATTGATCAAGTGACGAGTCCGGTATCACTCAAGTTTCAAGTCTGGTATTGGTCAAGCTTCAAGTCCGGTATTGATCAAGTGACGAGTCCGGTATTGCTCAAGCTTCAAGTCCGGTATTGCTCAAGCTTCAAGTCTGGTATTGATCAAGTCACAAGTCCGGTATTGCTTAAGTTTCAAGACCGGTGTTGGTCAAGGGCACGAGGCTGGTATAAAGGTGACATTCAGTCAGGCATACACGATATGGGACCCACGTTCAATCAAGCATATATGGCGGGACCATATTTATTTGCACAACACGGTTCTCTTATGTCATGGGAATCATGTTCATGAAATTCAAGCCCACGTTCGATCAAACAGGCGCAGTAGCCCCACGAACGAAGCAGGCGCAGCAGTCCGTCGATTAGGCACAACCCCACGATCGAGCGAAGCAGGCGCAATAGCCCCTCGACCTAATCAGGCATAACAAGGTCTATCTGGTAAGACCGACATTCAAATGGAGCAAGCACGGAGTGGGCCCTCGACCGAAGCATACATAGCAAGGTCGACCGAAGCAGGCAAGACCGACATCATACTAGGGGAATGCTCTCCTAGATGCCTTTTGAACGTGACATACTCCAAGGACGGGATGACCCGTCTCTCCCGGGTAACATCTAACTTTGTCTCATAAGTTTTATCTTTAATCTGTCACCATCTTATGCCTACCCCACAATAGTGTAACCATTGTGTGCTAGGCGGGGACTTAATGTTGATGGTGGATTTTCATTTAAGGTTAAAATTGTAAAAGCCGAGAAAACTATGCGCCGACATCTTGTAAAAGATAAATCCATTAATAAGTGTTGGATACTCCCTCACTTAATTCACCTATAATGGAGCATGTGGCAACAATCCCATTCTATGGATACACGAAATTCATCCAGGTTGGAGCATGTAGCAACAATCCCATATACCCTGTGAATTTCTAGCATTATTAATTAATGCGCAATCAGCCTAGTATTTCTGTACTCATTATCGGTGCGGCATGACGACCGAGTGTTACTCTTACGAGCAACACGAACCTCCAAGCATTATAATGAAACCATGTACGAAATACCCGTACGGGATGACTCTCGGTGTGTTATACTAGCCCGATTGAGCCCCTCTCGGTGTGTTATACTAGCCCGATTGAGCATCCGGACTGACCAAATATCGGTCCAGGATATGATCGCAGTCATCCAACTCCACAAGCATGATTGGATGACCCAGATCAATTCCATCACCCCCAAGCAGGTATGGAATACTCACTGCCGACCCCGCATGGTCGGCCATTGGCCTAGCTTGCCAAAAAAACGTTCATACCAAGCAGTATGGACGGAAAACCCTAAATTAGGGTTTGCGGCATATTACATGTGTCGCAAAACAGTCTCAACCATCCATCTTCGCATGTATAGATGGAGGGTGTAGATGTAAACTCAAAGGGCCCAGAGCATGTCAACACAATCACCGAGGGACCGCCTACAAACTTGACCAACCGGTCAAGACCAACCATGCTTGGTCGTAACAAATTCGTGCGCCCAAACAAGGGGTGACGCACGGCTTTGAAATCCAGAATTAGGGTTTTGAGCATCACGAGCGTCCATCTTCTCCGGCACGAATGGAGGGTCCAAGATTAGATTAAGCAGGTAGGTCATACCAAAGATGACCACCGTGGACCCATCTATTCCTCACCCGATCGGCCAAGGCATATCATGCCTGGCTAATTCAAAACGCACGCCCAAACTAGCGTGGTCACACCTCCAAAAACCACAAACTGATCTCGACCGCTCAACTTCGCCGGACGATTTGGATGGCTCAGATCACGTTTTTATGGGATATTCAGGTATAGGCGTAAACACCAGCCTACCACCTTCACACCAGGCCAATCGGCCAAGACCGACCAAGATTGGTCGTCTTGGAACGTGTGGTGCCGAAGTGGGCGTGACGTGCGGCTCTTGCGGCACTTTGGTTTCTGTCGCAAATCGATCTCGACCACTCAACTTCACCGGATGAATTGAGTGACCCAGATCATACTTTCGTGAGGTAATGGGGTATAGGCGCCTACACCATCATGCCGTCTACACGCATGTATGGTCGGCCTGGATAAAGTTGTATCCCATGCTTGGTTTCAACCAATCTGAAGAGTGATGCCTACGCACCTCTTCAAAACCCTAATTCATTAACGTTCGCAGATGAGTGTCTCAAAGATCATCTCGTCCGTCCAACTTCACCAGCTGGGTTATACAACCCTGGTCAGGAGTTAATTGGTCAGTGAGGCGTCACCACCCATCACTTTACCATACCATGATGCAGTACCTGCATAAAATACACATGATACTTCACAAGTATCAACTTCCTGAATAACGCAGGTATTCAATTGAAGATTACATGCTACCTTTCATGGATCCACGATCCACACATTCCAGACATCAATCATGTCACAAGCGGGGGATACATACTGGGGTATTGGTCTGGCGGTTTACAGCGTGCAGCGTGCAACGCGCCATCACAAGAACGTGTTAGGAAGTTATGGACGGTTAGCGATGACAGGAGAAGTGGGCAAGACTGATCATGTAGAACTGACACACAACTCCACTACTCCATCACTCCACTTCCTCCACTTCCCACGAGAGACGTGAATAAGGCTCAATGACTTGTATAAATAGGTTCTCCTCCCTATTTCCACCAACAAGAGCAAGTCTAGACAAGAAACAGAAACAAAACACCGGAACTGATAGCTTGCATCCTGTAAGCCGGTTCAGTTTTCTGTTACAAGTCATAAGCAAGCCAACACCTTCACAATCTCAACACCTTCTTCGCTTCCCTCCCTAATATCAACCCTATCTCCTTCACTTTGTGACCGAAACAAGTCTGGAACGGCCATTTCTTGGTTTAGGCCGGACTTGCACAGATTGACTTCCGAATCTACAAGCACTCACCGCGCAGTGCATTTGTTTAGGGGTTAGATTCATTCCTCATCCACACACCCCAAATTACCAAATTCAACAGGAGTAGTTTTCACCCATAAACAATAACATATAAAGCAACTCCGGAAGGCACCGATCACCTCAAACATCTACTACAAGCTTATGGAATTTCGGTGGGTGAACACATCAACATATCAAAATCTATAACCATTCATCACCTGAGGCTAGAACAACACCAACTGGATGAACTAAAACAAGCCTTAAAAATGCCAACAACATCAAACCCCCCCACCTACCTAGGAGTCCAATTTAAACATGGGAGATCTTCCAGCCATATCTTTGCCCCAATCCTTCAGCGCCTAACTCAAAAGGTGAAAGGTTGGATGACTAAATACCTAAACCAAGTTGGCATATTCGCACTCATAAAATCGTCTCTTACCCCTACAGCCAATCACCTCATGCAAACACAAAACCTTCTTACACACATACACAAAAAAATAGATCGTATTACGACAAATTTCTTTTGGGGCCATGACTGGTCCATCAAGAAGCTCCACCCATTAAGAAGGGACAAGCTATACAAAACCAAAGCTTAGGGAGGACTAGGCATCAGGAGGAGCAAGGAGCACAACAAAGCACTTCTCATGAAACGAATCTGGAACATTCACGATAAACCTACCTCCATTCTAGCCACATTATATAATGCAAAATACCTCAAACAAACACCCATTCTCGGAAACATCCCTCCCCTCCCATCATCTCCCAGTCCACAGTGGAGACAACTAGCATCGCTCATACCAACCTTTAAACATCATCTCTTCCATCAAATTGGAGACGGATTAAACACACATATCCAATCAAACTAGATTCCACAATTCAATAAAAACATTAACCCAGCCCTATGCTATCCCATTCAATCGGTTGCTGACATCATCGAGCCGTCAACAAGGAACTGGAATCATGATAGGCTGAATATACTTACCTAGGCCATAGTTCAACGAATCGTTAGCATTCCCATTCCATGGAACAACCAACCAGACAAGATCATTTGGCCTTTTACCAAAAGCGGAAAATATACGACATCATCAGGATATAACTGCCTCATCACCGCCTCTGCACAAACCCATCAAAACCCTCTCCCACCAATTACCTTTCTTTGGACACTTCCGTGTCCCTCAAAAGTACAACTTTTCTTGTAGAAACCAAATAATGAGGGTTTACCAACCCTCAACATTCTCAACCGCATCCATCTCACCAACTCCAACCTATGTCCTCAATGCAGTTCTAGTCCTGAAACGTCCAGTCACATTCTGCTTCATTGTCAAACAGCCATTGATTCCTGGAACCTCCTACTAGCTCATCTCACAAACAACCAAAAATCTTCTCATAGCATACCCACCTCACTGCCCCATCAGACGACAGTTTCCCTACTCCTCAAAACAAAAGCTCTTGCCTCGGTCACCACAGTTTTTTGCTTCCTTCTTTGGTCCTTATGGATAGCTAGGAATGACGTAGTCTATCGCCAGCAACTGCCAAATCCGACGAATATAATGCAGATGGCCATTAAACTACAACAGGAATATACCTGGGCTCAAAACCACCTACCGCCAGTACTGCCTGGGATGCAACCTTATCCGAACTCATCGCACACAACACTTGCAACAACAACCATCTTCGTGGGATGGCTCAAACCCCACTTAGATTGGATTAAAATTAACACGGATGGAGCCACAAGGGGATATCATGGAGTAGCGGGAGCAGGTATTATATGCCGAAACGAGGAGGCCGGTACAATCTTAGCAATATCACAACCACTGGGTATCACCACTGCACTTCCAGCTGAAACTTGGGCCATGCTCATCGCTTCTAGAACGGCAACAGAACGGGGATGGCCAAAAGTTCAATTTGAAACAGACTCGGAGAACTTAACGAGATTTCTATAACCTCGGACGCCGACGTGTCATGGTATATTTCTAACCAGATTGCAGAAATCAAGTATAGATTTACCCAAATTCGGCAATATACTATTAGGCACGTCTACAGAGAAGGAAATCAAGCAGCGGACGGTATGGAAAATCGGGCGGCAAATAATTGCTCCATAGGAAAGCTTGCAACAACAATGTGGGACAATGTAATTCCCCCACCTATAAATTCTATTGTAATAGCAGACTTTATGGGCATAACATTCCCACGTGTAATCTCAGTTTAGCTTATTTGAATAAAATGCATTCTTAAAAAAAAAAAAAAAAAATTAAATCAACCAATTTTAAATTACTAGCTTAAAATAAAATTTAAGTCTGAAATCATTCTCCACAAGTCCGAGTGACCGATAATCTTCTTACCACTGTAAAAACTACATCAACTACATTCAAGTCAGAAGTCTGATAGTAGGTTAGTGTCTCTAGCGGCTTAATACAGTTTGGTGTTCAAATCTGGACGAGGTCCCGGGGTTTTTCTGCTATTGTGGTTTCCTGGTTAACATAACTTCTGGTGTCTTGAGTTTTTCCTTTTTCCCATTATATTAGTGTGTATCCAATCTTAGTATATATATATTAATTGTAATCGATTACGAGGCTTGTTTTTGTAGAATTCGTATTGATGAGTGCCAAATATTGCATATTTCTACACCTTTTATTGGCATTTAACTCATCTTTTGTGCTCGGAAATCAGATATTATCCCAAATTCTGTGTTTTCCCTGTTTTCAAGAATAAATATTTGTACTAATTAATTTTGTGTTTTTAGGTAGTAAATAAAGCTCGGAGAAATTAAGGAGCCAAAAGAGCAGAAAATTGGAGACGAGCGTCTATGGAGCAAAAAGCCAAAGCCCGCGCGCACATCAGTTGCAACCCAACAAGTAGCAACCCATTTACAAGACATGGGCTTGAGCTATCCAAGACCCGGCCCATAACCCGGATCCAAAGCCCGTTTTACTCTGAGCCGTGAGATCTCGCCCATCTGCATCCAACGCTCGCTCCACCCATCTCATCACTTCTCGCTGCATCCGCCTCACACCAAAACCTCATACCCTCCTCATCCCAACCGAACCAAACACTCCCTTCTTCATTTCTCATTTCATCTTCTCTTTCTCCACCGACAAAACCAGAGAAAACCCATTCTCTTCACTTCACCCGACCAGCAGCCGACTTCGCCACCACCATCTCCTTCCCCTGACACCAGCCATCACAGCCGCACCAGTACAACCATCTTCACCGCCTCCTAATGTCTCTCCATCTCTTTCATAGCTTCTTACCCTAGGAGCTAAGTTGGATATAGAAAGAGTTAGGGTTAGGGTTTCACAAATTGGGGGAATCAAAGTAATGGAGCCAGAGCCGAATTCACAGAGCCGACAACTGATTCAGCGATTTTGGGTGAGAGGGTCTCTGTTTAATTTCCAATTTGAAGAGAGTTAAGAGTTGCATGTATAAATAGGGTTTATGAGGGGATGTTAGAGGGCATGCCTGGATTAGCCAGTGCACCAAACTAGAATTAATTTGTGTTTAATTGTTTCCTTTGATGTTTTAAGTTAATTAGCTAGGGTGTTGTTGAAACCCCTAATTTCATGTCAAGTAATTTGTCTTTGATTCTGTTTTTGCTGAGCTATATTGTCTTAGGATTAGTAATTAACTAAAGAGCTTATGATCCTGTGATGAGTTGTACTGTAAGAAGACAACTCATACTAGGGGTGAATTAGTGATAATTAGTTAATAAACACCCATTAGAGACCTTCAAGGGAAGGCACAAGAACTTAACCAGAGCCACATTACCTTAGCATGAGGTTAGAAGGTGGATTCACTACCCTAGTGTTCTCCAAATTAGTTACAATCTAATTGCTGCCTTAGTTTAGAATCACTATCACTCCATTCAGTCGTATCGACAACCCACATTTGTGTTACCTTCTTAGAAATCAGTTTAGCAAGCTTGAGATCAACTTTACACACACTCCATTTCCCTGTGGATCGACCTGTACTTGCCCTGCCTCCAATAGGCACTGTGCACTTGCAGTATAAGTTATAGGCAAACCAATTTTCCCAGCCTACCAAGTTTTTGGCGCCGCTGCCGGGGAAGTGGTAGTGTTGTTGTGTTGAGAAATTGCTTTCTTTACTGACTTTCAATCTACTTTTGTATATATGTGTTAGATTTTATCTTGTTGTCTACTACTGTTAGTATAGCATCAATTGTATCTGTATCTTATTGTTAGCTTAGTGTGTCAATCACCCTTGCAGTTTCCTTCACATCGGTTTAACATTAGTTGTAGTAGTTTTTCTTTTGTTTTTCAGATCTTTTTGTTAAACTCTGCATCTGCATCTCACCCTGTAATTTTCAGTTTGCTATAGCCCTGCAGTTTACTTGGCTGATTTGTATCATAAACCTGTACATCTCTGCATCTGTTATTGCTAGTTTTCTTTTGTGCTTCTTCTAGCTCATTGTTTCTTGCAGCTTGTAACCTGTTTTTCTCTCAGTTTGCACATGTTATAGCTTAGAGAGTAAGCCTGCTAGTTTGCACCTGACAATGCCTGTTGCTTACTCAGCACTAGAGTATAACACAATCATCAGCTCAATACATTGAAACATTCATCCTGAGCATACTCATTTGTAGCTTGCACTCACTCAGCATCCTAGCAGTTGTTGTTTCGGCTCCATAACATCACTGAACCTTGTTGTTAGTTATTGTTATTCTTTGTCTCAATTTGTACCTTAGGTGTAGCTCTGAATTTTGCCATAGCATTAGTGCTCTCTTGCTTTAACTGTGCAATTTTGGGAACTGAGATTGTTTTGCTGAGCTAGCAGGTACCTGCAACATCTACTGAGCAAGCCTAGGAGGAGAAGAAAAAGTGCAGGACAATAGTGGAATTGCCTAAACCCGATTTTTATCGGTGGTATTAATCCCTAACTCTGCTCTGTGTGATGAATATATGTATGTGAACCATGACTGCATGATAACTTGAGCCTTGCAAAGCCCTGAGCCTCTGCAATTGTTGGTAGCCATCTGAATATTTCCATGATCTTTGAATTATACACATGCTAACTGAGAATGCTATAATATGTGCATGACTAAAAGTCGGCTGAGTATCATTGTTTATGCACCGGTATTGCCCTTGCATAACAAATTAGCTATCCTGCCTAAGCACTACCCTGATTGCATGATAAAACCTCTTGCTAGGTATTGATCAATATCTGAAATCTGGAGACCTTATGTGTTCTATGCTGTGCAATCTAGGCCTCTACAAGGCATGTGCTGTAACCCTTAGCCTCCATCTGCCCTGTGCTCGACTCCAGCCCCTGAAGCTGTTGAGTGTGAGCTGCAACTTGGATATCAAAGTTTGCTGCAAAACCTAGCTGACATCAACTGGGCTGGTTGATATCAACTTACTTAGTTGACATCATCAGCCCTGCATCTTGCATGCCCTATGTTCTGTTGACAAGCTTGTTGAATATGTTGTTAGGCTTGTATAACCACTTGTGTTGCATACCCTGATTATAGCCAGTGAAAACCAAAGGGGTCAACTGACCCTGTTGACATCAACTAAACATGTTGATACCTTGTCACTTGACTATATTAGTCAATTGCTGTTGCATCTGCTAATCTGTGCACATGTGTAACAATATCTGTAATATGTCACTTGCTAAGGCATCTTCACTTGCTGTCATTTGCACTTATTGAATGTTAAGCCTGCAATTCTGTTGAGATACCCTGTCAACCATGTGCCACTTTGCCTCATAACAAGTGCCCTGTTGCATCCATTGCATGTGTACATCTGTGACCACACAACCCTGTGAATATCTGCATATCATGTGCCTAATCTTTGAAAACTGAGATCAACTGACCCTGTTGGCATCATCTATTGAATCTGTGCATGACAAATGTGTTATAGATTGCTAAAATTGTTATTTGCATACATGTGTGATTCAGCTTCTGCAATTTGTGTGGATTTGAGTGAGTGTTGAGTAGCAGGAATTGTGTTAGCAATAGCTTGTTGATTTTCAAACACACAAACCCAGCACATGCTTCACCTTGAGTGAGCACATCCCATTACCCTGTGCACCTCACAAAATTTTTGCTTTTCTTGTGCTCCTGCCAACAACTAGGCTCTGCATAAGCTGTGTTGTGCTGCACATTACCTGCATTGTGCACTGCCAGTGCTGTGTCATTTTTGTGAGTTTGTGTTCTCTGTGCTGTGTATTGATCTGTGCACATAACCAGTGCATAAGCTGAGCTGCTCTTAGACCTGTGTTGTGAGAACTTGCCAACCTGTGCACAAGCTGAAGCCCACATAAACTGGGCTGTGCAACAAACTGAAGCCCACATAAACTGGGCTGGAACCCATAACCACTGGGCTCTGCATAAACTGGGCTGAAGCCCACATAACCTGTGTTGTACCTTACAGCAACAACAAGCACTCCTGTGTACTTGAACCCTAAGTTCTGGTGTTTTATTGATATATCATTTTTTGGTTATCTGTGCTGAAAATTGATTAACTGTGTGTTTGTTAACATGCTTGATGTGTGCTAGGCTATGGGTGCTTCTTTTTGAGTTCAAATTGAGTTGCTAGATCATGTCAGGATTTTGGTCTGCAACTGGGGATGAAAACAAATCCATCAGAGAACATGCTTACGGGCATGATTCATGTTACGAACCCCCCACATACCATGATATCACTAGTTTTAGGGATTATTATGAACCTTTCATAGGTCATGAGCCTCATTATGCAAACCCTAATAATTATTCACACATGTGTCATCAACCGCCATGGGAGGTTGAACAATGCTATCCTCCAATGAACCCTTGTATGCAGTCGATAATGGAGGATATCAAACTCATAGGGCAAAACAACGCTATACTTGAATGGAAAGCATTGCATGATCATCCATATAGCAACATGTCTGAATTTCCTTTCTCTAGCGAACCTTGTGCACAACCATGTTATGACTACCCTGAAACAAGGATACCCACTATTGAAGACTCCTCTTCAATTGAACAGCTTAACATGTTCTTAAGGATGAATCTCAGTCATTTACAAAATGTAGAAAGGGAGTATGCCCATAGTCAACCCACTAATGTTGAATATGAACATCACCTAGAGAAAAATGAGTTGACTGAAAACACCAATGTTGTTAATAGGGATGAGTATGCATATTACTCAGATGATGAATATGATGTGTTAGAAGAGCATGTGTATGCTGAAAATATGGTGGAACCTTTGGGTTCAGAGACGTTAAGCGTCTCTACTGTGAACCTTATGAATGATGTTTCTTCTAATATTCAATCCATACATACATGTGATGCTGAATTGGGGTTTGAACAATTGTTCGCTGAAAATGAGCATGCTACACAACTTGTTTGTGACTTAAGAAAGGATGAATCTTCTGTTGACACTAATGTTCTTATGGATCATGATATTATTTTTGTGTCTGATTCCCTGCCCATGTCACAATATGTTGCCTCCTCTGATTTGCCTATGCATGACACAAAGCTTTTGGATAATGATGATTATGACATGGAGATTGATGAATTGTTCTATGCAAGTGAGCATGATTTACCTTTGTCTGATCTTATACACAAAAACAACTTAGATGTACCTACTTTCTTTCCTAAGTCACAGATGGAAACTCCTCCACCAAACCTGGATGTGGTTTGTCACAAAATATCTAAACCAACTATTCTGAGAGTTCCTAATCTAGGCCTAGAGCTTTGTGCTTCCCAAGTCCTCTTGGACTATTTTGCATCAAAGTATAACACTTTTAGGGAACCACAGTTGGAATGTGTATGTCTGCCTGTTCTTAGCAAAACTCATTTTGAACTAGACCTAGTGCATGATCTGCCTTTAAAATTGCAAGATTTTGTGTTCAAAAACACACCCGTTGACAAGTTTAGGTTTGGGGGAAAATCATTCACTTATACAGTCTTACTTACGCTCTCATGTTATATTTGTGTAAGGTTTGTTGATGTCTCTCGCATATCTTCTTTTGGGTTGATCCTCAACTCTTTAGATTGTTGGTATATGGTGAATTTTCCTTGTATATAATCCAAGTAGGGCTTGTTAAATGTTCTATCTTGAATCGGTTGAGTCTTCTTTTTATTGTGCTAATCCAATAAGATCTCAGCTGAGAATGTTGGATTCTAGCCTTGGTTAATGAAGCTCTAACCTTGCTTTCGCCGACATCCGGTAATCTCTTCCCTTTTCTCTACTCAACATAGTTCTCTTGGTATGTGACTTTTTGACTTTTTGAATTCTTATCATCTGTTGACACATTGAGGACAATGTTTGATTTAGGTTTGGGGGTGTGTAATTGCATATAGAGTTTTTAGTATTTTATTCAAAAAAAAAAAAAAAAATCAAAAAAATCAAAAATCAAAAATCAAAAATTCAAAACTCTTTGTAAATATGTACATAAAAACCTCCAACTTTTAGAGATATTAGAGTCACTAGCATGCTTCTAGCTATGTTTACATAGAGAGTCTGACCGAAATAACTGAACTTGGAAGTACTGGAGAACACAATCAGGTTTCTTAATTGATTAGAGCGTTAAAGTTGGATTTAACCATACCGGAGGGCGAATTAGGTGTTGTATAGATATTCGGTAGTAGAATTGTGATCACCCATAGTGGAGACTACCCATTTTACATCAAGCGAGGCACCAACCTTCATTTTTGTGACTTTCTAAAAAATATGTTAGTGTGTGTGTCACCGTACGTCAATTCCGGGTAGGAATGGTGAGCTACCCAACTTCGCACCACTTTCAGCACTATTTTTGATCTCTTGAGTGCTAATTTCGTCAATCATGAGGGTGACGTTTAAAGATGAAAACTCCTTCTTGTAGTTCGATTTGCAGTTAGCATCACTCTCTCCCTCTCAACAACATCAACAGATTCATAGAAACACATCGTCGTCAGCAAGCGGAGCATCATCAGAATATTTGAAGAAAAGTTGAAATAGTCCAAGGTTTACATGCAACAAAGAGAAGAGAAAAGAAAATAAGATGAGAATTAGTGAAGTTTATGAAATCAAGACAATACAAATTGTGTAAAATTGAGTTTTATTGTTTATTTGTTATTTTCATGTTTTAAATTCAAAAAAAAAAAAAAAAAATGTTTGTCAAGTTTTTGTGAAGTTCAGAAGTTCATCATCAGCTATTGAAGACCGAAGACCGAAGATTGAAGACGTTTCTATGAATGCTGAGAGAGAGTAATGTTAATTGCCGATCGGGTGAGAAGGTAAGTGAGTACTCCCATCCTTGCTAATGGTTGATTTCCTTTCTTAGAGATCATCAGAAAAAGATTCTTTTTGTCCACAACTCTGTGGAGTCTCCAGAAATTATTTCGGAAGGTTATCCTTCTCACCATCAACGTGTGCAGGATTTCTCTCTTTACTCCTGCCTGCACACATGAGAGACCAAAAAAGCGGTCTTTTTGAGTGCAATTATCATAAAACCTTATTGGTGAGGCAGAAGTCAAGGCTTGTGATCACTCTCGAACCCGAATTCTTTCATATGGCATGGTTATTTCTCGCTCAACTCTTAAGGATGAGAAGGCGTTCTTTGGTAGTTCTAACTTCGTGTTACTAGCATGCAGAAACTCTATGTCCTCATAGCTCCTTGGATGCTTGAGACTCTTTTACGCTCTGAAGTTGGAGAAGGTTTTGTGGGTACACCTCTGGTAAACCCTCACGAGACTACAACTCGTCCACTAGGGACACCTAGGGGTTTAAAGGCTTAGTGCATACGCTAAATGCATTCGAGAGACCAGCGACAGGTGGTATAGTTAGGATTTCTTAATTTGTTTCACTTGAGGACAAGTAAAATTCAGGTTTGGGGGTATTTGATGAGTGCCAAATATTGCATATTTCTACACCTTTTTATTGGCATTTAACTCATCTTTTGTGCTCAGAAATCAGATATTATCCCAAATTCTGTGTTTTCCCTGTTTTCAAGAATAAATATTTGTACTAATTAATTTTGTGTTTTTAGGTAGTAAATAAAGCTCGGAGAAATTAAGGAGCCAAAAGAGCAGAAAATTGGAGACGAGCGCCTATGGAGCAAAAAGCCAAAGCCCGCGCGCACATCAGTTGCAATCCAACAAGTAGCAACCCATTTACAAGACATGGGCTTGAGCTATCCAAGACCCGGCCCATAACCCGGATCCAAAGCCCGTTTTACTCTGAGCCGTGAGATCTCGCCCATCTGCATTCAACGCTCGCTCCACCCATCTCATCACTTCTCGCTGCATCCGCCTCACACCAAAACCTCATACCCTCCTCATCCCAACCGAACCAAACGCTCCCTTCTTCATTTCTCATTTCATCTTCTCTTTCTCCCCCGACAAAACCAGAGAAAACCCATTCTCTTCACTTCACCCGACCAGCAGCCGACTTCGCCACCACCATCTCCTTCCCCTGACAACAACCATCCTCACCGCCTCCTAATGTCTCTCCATCTCTTTCATAGCTTCTTACCCTAGGAGCTAAGTTGGAGATAGAAAGAGTTAGGGTTAGGGTTTCACAAATTGGGGGAATCAAAGTAATGGAGCAGAGCGAATTCACAGAGCCGACAACTGATTCAGCGATTTTGGGTGAGAGGGTCTCTGTTTAATTTCCAATTTGAAGAGAGTTAAGAGTTGCATGTATAAATAGGGTTTATGAGGGGATGTTAGAGGGCATGCCTGGATTAGCCAGTGCACCAAACTAGAATTAATTTGTGTTTAATTGTTTCCTTTGATGTTTTAAGTTAATTAGCTAGGGTGTTGTTGAAACCCCTAATTTCATGTCAAGTAATTTGTCTTTGATTCTGTTTTTGCTGAGCTATATTGTCTTAGGATTAGTAATTAACTAAAGAGCTTATGAGCCTGTGATGAGTTGTACTGTAAGAAGACAACTCATACTAGGGGTGAATTAGTGACAATTAGTTAATAAACACCCATTAGAGACCTTCAAGGGAAGGCACAAGAACTTAACCAGAGCCACATTACCTTAGCATGAGGTTAGAAGGTGGATTCACTACCCTAGTGTTCTCCAAATTAGTTACAATCTAATTGCTGCCTTAGTTTAGAATCACTATCACTCCATTCAGTCGTATCGACAACCCACATTTGTGTTACCTTCTTAGAAATCAGTTTAGCAAGCTTGAGATCAACTTTACACACACTCCATTTCCCTGTGGATCGACCTGTACTTGCCCTGCCTCCAATAGGCACTGTGCACTTGCAGTATAAGTTGTAGGCAAACCAATTTTCCCAGACTACCACGTATCTTGAAATATACTACCTCCGTCCACTATTAAGTGACCTACCTTATAACTAAATTTAGTTATAAGGTAGGTCACTTAATAGTGGGACGGAGGGAGTAGATAACAAGTTTCATACCTCGCAGAATTCGGATTGAATTATTTGGAAACAACTATATTGATCTTGGATATTGATTTTCAGGGTCGTCCAAGTACTCTTCTTAACAATCAGGTTCACGTAATCCATTGTTTAGACTTTATGATTGAGAAGAGATGGAGATATAAACTCTATACACATATTGTCAAGGATCATTAAAGTTGGTCTACTTGCAATTATATTAGGTTTTTACATATAGGTTACCAAACGAAAAAACTGATGGTGTAATTGGTACCCTCTCCTTTTATAGTTAAATTCTTGCCTGAGGTTAAATACTTTTTCTGGGATGATCTGTACTTATTCAAGTATTGCCATGATCAGATCATCCGTTGTTGTATTCCTGATAACGAAATCTCTTGTTTCTGACTTTTTGTCACTCTGGAGATTGTGGGTGTCACTTTAGTTCTAAGAAAACAACATCTAAGGTTTTGCAATCTGGTCTTTATTAGCCAACTATGTTTAAGGACTCCCGCCTATTTTGTCAAAGTTGTGAGAGATGTCAGAAATTAGGAAAGTTGACCCGACGTATTATGATGCCACTTAATCCTATGCTAATAATAGAAGTATTTGATGTGTGATGTATAAATTTTATGGGTCCCTTTGTCAATTCTGGAGGCAACTTTTACATTTTATTAGTTTTTGACTATGTGCCTAAGTTTGTAGAAGCAGTAGCTACCAAGACTAGGGGTGGGACTTGGGTCGGGTCAACCCACCCAACCCATGCCCAACCCGAACGTTGGGCGGGCATGGGCAATGTATTTTAAAAGTTTGGGCAAGCTCGGGTACAATTTTAATAAACCCGAGTTAAACTTGGACAAGCATGGGCACAAATATTTCTAACCCGAGCAACCCACCCAACCCGAGGAACTATAATAATATAATTATATAAACTATTTTTATAATTGGTAGTATTATCTATTAAAAGTAATTTTAGTCATTATCTTCAAACCTAATAATGAAAATATAAATCATATCTATCTCATTATTAATTCAATATGAAAAAAATTTATATTATTGCTAATAATCATAAGTTATTTGGAAATTTAAGCTAAATACAATAATTAAATCTTATAATTACTAAAATTTGTTATTATCACGTTAAAAATAAAATTAAGACTTAAATTAAGGTCATTAGCTGGCGTAATTGGCGTCTACGCCTGATTGGGGCGTAGAGCCGTAAGTTGCGTTTGTTAATGAGACGTAATTTAAATGTACGCCCGATTGAAACGCAACTTTAGACTCCACTTAGGTGGGACGTAATTAACATTTGCGCCTGATACCAAGCGGCACCATAATATTGCGCCTCATTCAAGCGTAGTCACAAGTTACGTCTGAACGGGCGTAATTTTAAAGTCCGCCTGTAGTCAGGCGCAATCACTGATACCGCCTGTTGAATTCTTGGCGCAATTATTCTTCTACGCCTGTTGGAACTCCTATTCATGGTCGCCCGTTGGAACACCAGGAATCCTACTAAAACTTCTACAATCAATGAATTGGACACTAAAGTAGCAGAGAACACGAGATCGATTCTATTACAAGTCATAGGAATAGTTCCAGCTTTAGCAGTCAAGATCTCTCGCCAAACAATGGTTTCTCTCGTTCAACTTTCCGATTCTACAAACTCAACTTATGTATCTCTATCGAACGTGATAATGAATTGATTCTTACGAATCTGTTACAACCAGGTCAATTTGTTTATGTTGAAAGATTGCGTTCGATTCTCCCGTTCTCGTGTTTCTGGTCTTCGTCCTATTCATGGTCGTCATTCATTTGTTGGAACTCCTGAACCACTTATAGCTAAAATTTCACCTTCTAAACGTGGATTTGTTATTCACGTTACGCCCCATCAGGCGCAGTCCCAAGTTACGCCCCAACAGGCGTAGTTTCAAATTTGCGTCCCATTCAGGCGTATTTTGTAATTGCGCCCGGTCAAGCGTAGTTCAGGATTACGTTTCACACCAAACGTAAATTTAAACACCGCCCAACATCAGGCGTAACTAAAAGTTGCGTCCAACCCAAACGCAAATTTAAACACCGCCCCATATCAGACGAACCATTCTAACTCCGCTCCACCAAATTTACTCCTCCAACCTAGTGTCTCACCACGGACTAAAACCATATCTTTAATTTTTTTTTGGTTAGGGTTTATATATATATAAGTCTACTAACTAACCCCATTCTATGTCCACAATTTTTATGTTGTAAAGTATTAGCATGGGTCAACCCGAGGAATATAACTTGGGCGGGACTTGGGCAGCACCTCCACGGGTTCCATGGGCAATCTGGGCAAAGAATTTCTACCTCGGGTCTGCCTCGACCAAGCCTTCCAACCCGACCAACCAACCCAAGTCCCACCCCTAACCAAGACCAACGATCTCCATGTTGTGATACAGTTTGTTAGAGACAATATTTTCTCTCGATTTGGTATGCCTAGAGCAATCATTAGTGATGGAGGTTCCCATTTTTGTAACTGGTCTTTCGAGACTCTCATTGTAATATCCGCCTTCTAATTATTAGTTATAAGCTCAAATATGTTAGGGGAGAAATGATAATTATAAACAGATGGGTAGGGGTGTTCATGGTTACTGGTTAACCGAGAAACCGAATCAAACCAAACCGATTAGGGGGAAACCGAACCGAACCATTAACTAATGGTTGGTTTTGGTTTAGAAAAGATGAAAACCGAGATTAATGGTTTGGTTTTGGTATGATAGAGAAACCAACCAAAAACCAATGGTTAACCGAATATTGATTGATAAAAAAAAATCATTGATTAAATTTTCATTAGAGATGTCACTTGCCATTAGTTAAATCTTCTTTTGATCTCTAGATTTAGAGTAAGCTTTAACTACTCTTGATATTTTTTTTATTTATTTTTTTGTCTGTAAATTTTTGTAAACCAATACTATTTTTTCAGAAATTAGTGTAATTTTTTTTTTTTGGTTTGACATAATTATTGGTTAACCAAAAACCACTGGAAAAAAAAACCCATTTGGAACCATTTGGAAACCTAACCAATGGTTAATGGATTGGTTTGGTTTCAATTTTAGAAACCGATAGTATTGGTTTCGGTTTTGGTTTGGCTTGAAACGATGGGACTATTGGTTCCTTAGAGGTGGTTTCCCCTTAACAAGTAGAGATGGTCACTTAGTATCTTCCTAGGGTTTTTGAGAATTCATAAGAAAATGAGATTCTCGTATCATTTGGAAAGAAAGAAAGAAAAAAAACAGAGAGGTGGCGGAGGTGAAAACCTAGCAATACAGGAAAATATTGATAAGGAATATATTGTAAGTATTAATGGGTTTTTCCTTGTTCTTCGTATGATCTTTGTTAATCAAGAGTTAAATTGTGATTCTAATTTTGTTTGCTTTAGGAATTGATCGGTAGTTTGATTTCTTCTTCAGAAGACAGGGTACCGGATGTGCTAACTCAAAATTAAGGCAAGTTTTCTTTAGACTCTCTTCATTGGGACATTTTTAGGAATATGTCAGATAGCCACTAAACAGAACTTACAGATATCACCTAGTGTTTATGAAGAAATTAAACATAAATTCTCAATTCCCTATTTAGACGTGTGGATTTGTGTTTTGTTTATAGATGATGGTTACTTCCCTCTTATCTTCTTGTGGATTTATCTAATTTTCTAGGTGTACGGTATCTAGCCTAATGGATGAGTTTTAGCCATGACTAAATGTATAACTTTTGGTAATCATGTGTTTGTAGATCATGAATTTGTATAGAGACAGAAGTGTGGATCCATGAATATAGTCTGCTTCTTATTAATCAAATATTACTTTAGCTGCTAGTATGTGAGATGTGTATATGAATCAGTTGATACATAGAGATTCTGACCTAGTACGACTAGCTATAACTTGATATATATGAGTTCGTGCCTTTGTAACTTTTAGTCCTTCCATTAATTGGTTTGGTAGTATGACTACTATTTTTAAATGTGCATAAGTAGCTCAATTGATGTTACATCCACTCGTCTCTGTGCAGCTGGTTCAATTACCTTACGCAGTTCCGTTGTTAGTAGTTAGTTAAGAGTGGTTGTGATGCTTAAAACGTATATCGTTAAATATTATATGTGATTGTGAGACTAGTTTGAACGGCTGTGGGTTTAACCAAACAGTTACGTATTGCGAGTGATTTTTGACTTTGGTGTTATATTGCTGTCTAGTGATCGATTGAATATTTTCTTTGTGAGTTTATTATTTTTGTAAACTGAAGTACCAAGTATCGACTGTTAGGACATGGGTTGTGTGTACACATTGGAGTTTATTCTTGAGATGCTTTGTTGTGGAAATAGTGTGTACATTAGCCTCCTGGTATGTCCATTGGCTTCATGGCGTTGAGTACGCCTGTTAATCAGTTCCTTATCAAAGGATTGAAATATGGGATCCATGGCGTTGAGTACGCTTGTTAATCAGTTCCTTATCAAAGGATTGAAATATGGGATCCATGGCGTTGAGTACGCTTGTTAATCAGTTCCTTATCAAAGGATAGAAATTGGATTCATGGCGTTGAGTACGCCTCTTATTCATTTCCTTATTAAAGGGTTGGAAATGGCTTCATGGCGTTGAGCACGCCTCTTATTCAGTTCCTTACTAAAGGATTGAAACAAGGGAGGATATGTTTCTGAAAAGATATCAGTGGACTAGATATAAAAATATATGGGTGCGAGAGATATGCTCCCTATGGCGTTGCTGTATATTTTAGTATGGGGTGTGATCTAATTTGTACAGACGTGTTTGAATGGGTGAATGGTTAGATGAAAAGATTGATAAACGTCAGGTTATGTTTCCTATGATGCTACATAGTTACAGTGTATATGATGTTTTCTAGTTTATGGTAGATTTTGTTTGGGAGGTGAATGGTTATAAAAGAAAACTTTGTAATTAGATCTCATTTCTCTTTTGTGGATACAATTGGTCTATTTTTGTTATTTCCGCAATTGAGTTAATTAGTAATTTTTATAGGGTATCAGTTTGTGGTTGATTTTGCTTATGGAGTAGATTTGTTCAGTGCTTCAGAGGGCCTTTGTCAATTGAGTCCATAGTCTACCCAAAATAACTATTTGTTTGTATTTCTAATTCTCGTCTTAATGTGGAGCTGTCTGTTGAGAACTTGCTTGGAGTTTAACTCCTGTTAATAATTTTTCAGGTGTTATTAGAGATCGATAAAGAGTTGTTAGACTCCAATTTCGGATGGGCATTTGGAGATATCTAGTTGAAGATGGATATCTGCTTGTTTTCTTTTGTATTAAACGTTATTTCCTCCTGACTATAGTTAGTGAGTCAAAAGGGATATTTTACCTTGGGTATTTTTTATTTTTATTTTTTTGGATCTTTAGAGCCAGATTGAATTCCTTGTCACCATTAAGCGTTTTCTCTAGAGTTTTGTGTTATCGAAAAACTGGGATAGTTGTAAATTTACTTTTTAATAAATACTTTGAATTCGATATTTCTGAGGTTTCAGAGTTTTAGTTAGTAAGATTTAACGACATATTCTCTACGTAATCATCGGCCGGGGTTATTATAGAAAGTAGGGTTGTTACACTCATGAAGAGATACTCCATTACCCATAAGGTTTTAGAAAAGACTGTAAACCCTAGCCGAAAGGATTGGTCTTTGCGCTTAGTAGAAGCTTTGTGGGCCTACCGAACTTCTTTTACGACTCCACTTGGGATGTCTCCGTATATACTTGTCTTTGGTAAAGCCTTCCATTTGCCTGTAGAATTAGAATATCGAGCTTATCGGGCTGCTAAACAACTAAACTTGTACCTACACACTGCTGATGATAACCGTAGACTTCAACTCAATGAATTTGTACAAATTTGTAATGATGCTTACCTGAGTGCAAAAAATTTCAAGGAGAAATTTTTCATGATAAATCCATTATTCGAAAGTCATTTGAACCAGGTCAAAAAGTTCTCCTTACAATTCCCGTCTACATATTTTTTTTCCTGGTAAATTAAGATCTCGACGTTCTGATCCATATTTTGTCAAAATTGTTTTTCCACATGGTGCAGTTGGAGTTAAAAATCCTAAGAACGGAGAAACATTCAAGGTTAATTGGTCAACAGTTGAAACCATTTTTGGAGTTGCCCAATTATGCAATAGAAGAATCAGAACGGAAGGATCTTGTTTACCTGCAGGCCTAATGTTAACAAGTATCAAAGCTGAAGACTTTATACTTAGCGCTATATGGTGGCAACCCATACTTTTGGAACATGGTGATGTTGAGGAGGTCCCTATGGAGGACTTGCTTACCTTAATTGTACTTCAAGGTTGTTGTTATACATTAGTAAAAAAAATTTAGGTTTTTGCTTTTACTGTCTTATTCTCCAGTAAAGGATTGTTACGCTTCACCCAGGTACTATCTTTCTGACTTACCTCTTTATTTCTCTTGTTACCTATATTTTTGAATTGCATTTTAATTTGAAACATTGAGGACAATGTTAGGTTTAATTTTGGGGGTAAGGAAGAAACTTTTAGTTGAAATAAGGAAACTCTGAAGTATAGAAACTTGTGCCAATTCAGGATAACACTAACCAATCTAAGTGGATGGAAACAAACCTCTGGGCTATAGAAGTTGAGGGACCCAAATAAATGGTTTATTCATAAAAGGATAGAGCTCAGGTGTTAGAAATAATATGATGGTCGTCATCAAATCTCGAAGTCGTCACCATATCACGTTCTGTTTTTTATTTTTACAACTTTATGTGTTTCTCTAAGTGATTTGGTGGGGCACTAGTATCGCCTTGTTTTCGCCATTGGGATGAAGTAAATTGATTGAGGTCAATCCCCATTATTTTTTTTCATATTTATTTAGACCAATAATTTTTTTTTTTAAAAATCGAGTATTGACACTTTGATAGCAATATGTGTGTGTTCTCCCTGTCTCCGTCTCCTAAGAAAGAGTGGAATGTAGGATCCATGTGAACTATCATGTAATCTGCTGAAAAGGAGCATGCGTCTGGATTCAAAAGATGTAATCATGTTGTCAATCCTTTTAAAAAATAAAATAAAATATTATTCAATAAATAAATCGACCGCTGGGGCCCTTGTATATACCATCTGAGTTGATACTAAAACTAGGATCCTGATCGTGGGTGCGTATCTCGATCAGCTTGGCATTGTCGTTTATACATATATTCTGGAAACACCATTCGCCTTAGTCAACATGCGCTAACATCTATCTTCTTAATCTATTCATGTGATTGTGGTTCGTTAGATTCCGAGCATCGTGGTTTGTTCGACTTTCTGAGTAAAGTTTTTTTTCTTCTTATATATGAATTTTAGTACGCTTGAGTGCAAACTAGTGTACAACAATTGGATTCAAAACAAGGTACTTCCCCCCATAGCCAACAAATAAGTATGTCAGGTAAGGAGATTGTTTAGTGTGTTTCCTAGATTCTTCACAGGTATGCGGAGTTTGGAGTAAAGGTTTTGTGGGTACACCTCTTGTAAACCCTCCCGAGACAACACTCGTCCACTAGGGCCACCTAGGGGTTCAAAGGCTTGTTGCACATGCTAAATTCAATTGCGATGCCTGCGATAGTGAGTTAGGATTTTTTATTCTAGATTAGATTTGCTCGAGGACTAGTAAATAATAAGTATGGTGGTATTTGGTAGACACATTTATGTGTCTACTTTGGTCCCAATTTTTATAGTGTTGGAACTCAAATTTGTACTAATATTGTGTTTTTATGTATTTATAGGTATTTTTGGAGTAAACTTCCGTGGAAAAAATTGGCTCGAAAAAGTGTTGAAGGCACCCAAAAAATTTGCTTCGGATATCCCCCAAAATTGCTAGTGGCACCCCAGGACCGGATAGGGGGCACCCTTCTTCTTCATCGTTTAAAGGAAATTTTGGCGGGATCTTTTTTTTTCACTTGCAATAATTTCTGTGTTGAATTTGTATGATATTTCTTCGGGGATATCCTTGGAGTTTGATAGATATCAACCTGTTACGTCATAACAGAGATGGTAATCGGGCTAGAATTGAGAAAAACAAGGAGTTTACACGGAGTTTTGATAAAACATGGTAGAGAATATATTCTCGGGATTTTGGTCTATATTTGGAAGATGACGTGTGGCTATACAGAGTATTGCTCTAACTCAGACGTGTACTCAACGTGTTTGTAAAGAGTCAAACACCTACAGAAGCATGCAAGAGGAAAAAAAAACGGAAAATAGAACTCGTGACTTGCAGAAAAGAAAAGAGGATTAATTCTCGTGATTTTATGACATGTGATGTATATAAAGGGTTCCGGAGAGTCTGAGAAAGGACACAGAGAGCTTGGGAAGCTTAGAATCGAGAGAAAAATAGTTGCAAAAAATTTATGCTGCGAAGAATATCAATCTGTCAAGAACTGTCGGTGAAACCATTGTCTAGTCAACCACAGAAGAAGGCAGTCGTGTTCAGTTGCAATAGATTTTTAGTAGCAGAACTGTGTTGGTCGCTGAATATCTTATGCAACTGCAAACCATTGTAAGCAATTTAAATTATTTTTGATGTGTGATTCTTAGTAATTAATTTCTTTGACATATTTATTTGATGTGTGATTCTTAGTAATTAATTTCTTTGACATATTTACTCTCTTTCTATGCTATATTATTTGCCGGATAATTTTCTCTTCTTTACAAGATTTGTTTTAATTGTCTTTAATAGTTTTTAAATTATTGATCCTTTATAAGCGAAGGAAAAATAGGCTTTTTGATAACGACAAGAGTCATGAATATAGTTTGTAACGTTTTATCCTCCAAGGCATGAGATTGGGTTCAAAATTGTCTCGAGTAGTTTTGGAGTATCGTGGCAAAGTTATTAATATCGAGTTTACAAAAATAAAATGTAGTGGAATCTTAAACCCTAGTCATGTCTCTTTTTGGCCAACAAAAATCAATTTTTCTTAAGTTGTCTTTTAATTAAAATCACAAAAAAAAAAAAAAAATTACTTCAAAATCTTTTCTTAGTCTTTAGCATAAATTTCGTTTAGTAACTAGAAATAATATTATCAATCTTAATGGAACGAACCGTACTCGCCATACACTAGTGGAAAATGCAATAAAAAAGTCTGTCAGGAAAACACTTAATATCACTAAATATGAATGCTTCCGGGTGCTCTAATATTGGAGTCTTATTTCTCAAAAAGACTGTGCATGGGATTCTTTCAATCCTTTCAGTTATGACTGCCTTCAATAGACTGGCAATAAATACAGACAAGCTCAGTTGTTTTGCTGGATCTTAATTTATTAAAAAAAAAATAGATTCAGCTGAATCGACTAGAATCAAATGTAATAACCAAGTACAAGAATTTGAATACCGATTATATTAAGAAACCCAATTCGGTATATACTAACAAACAAAAATCACTCAAGTTCCATATTTGTTCAATCTTCTTGTTATTAACATAAGTAACAAAGCAAATACAAGAAAAAACGATAACAAAGGATTTCCCATACTATCGATATGCTTCATAAGAGCCTCTAAGATCTTCCTTTCTCCACCAGTTGGATCCCCATAGGAAGTATTTCCTCATTTCAGCTACCTTCCATTTCTGCATCGAAGAAGTATTTCTTCATTAGGTGAAACAACATGAATTCATTCTGAACGACTAAGTATGCATTTCACATTGTGAAAACGCAAAGAGAAGTGACCAACCTGGTTTTGATTGTTCATGCAGGGAGAAGTACCTTCTTCGGCCGGTTTCACTCTTCAATCGATCCAACTTTGCTTTACCCCCTCCCCCCCAACCTACCCCACCCCTGTTGAGATTAGGTCCCAGTTCAATATCATCTAAAAGTTGTTGCATGTGGTTCTACTTATACAATGTAGAAATATCTGAACATGAATCATATGAAAGGAATTCTGTAAACCACCATATTGTTCTATATTCAAGCTGCACTATGTAAGAGGGTTTAGAAATTACATTGGTTGGGATACAAGCATGCAGCTGACGACACTTCCCCATAAGAATAAAAGAAAACCCGTACAAAATAAATCCCGCAAATTTGTGCTTATTCACATTGCAGAATTCCAACTAAATTGCCAAAGTCACACAATGTTTTTCAGTTAGACAATTAATAAAGTGTCTAGTTCAACCAACTTATAAATTAATGCATTTCAGTACTAACAATAGTAGCAACGTCTGCAAGACAATACTTACCAAGTGGTTATCTTTGACAAGATTTACAATTACATTAACATTTTGATGCAACTCCATATCCATAGATTTATCTCTCATGTTTATGGATCAAACCAAAAGATAGAAACATTAAGAGTAAAAACAATACAAATTAAGATGTAATGCAATCCCAATATTACAAAATCTAAGAGGTGATTCACAATGAACCAGATGTACTCTGCAGCTGTCGGGAATTCAACTCCTACCCCCAATGAATTAGTACCTAATACACACTGGACGGTTGTCAGAAATTCAGTTCTTTATGTATAACACTATTCATAGTAACATCAAGGTGACATGAACCTATTTCGCATCCTTGTGGCATCTGAACTGCAGAAAAAACAGAAAATAACTTTAAGTGACAGAGGATGCTTTGTAAATCCACACAAGCCAATAATACAATGATCTTGATACACATGTACATGGTACATCTATGAACTAAAAGAAAGAATAAGGCATTGAGTTTCGCCTCAAGTCCAACCTAATTTCAGTTCCCATGAAAACATTGTAAAATATGTGTTTGGCGAACTCTTTGCTATCATCTGATACAGAAGGTAGATTAATCCAGAATATTAGACCGGCATGTTTTAAGAAATGTGAAATCAAACCTTACTGCATCCAGATCAGCTTCACCAACCAACACCTCGACATCCTTTAAAGAAAATTGACACCCTTGAGTAACCACATCCCCATTAACAACTCTGCAACTAAACCCATCTACAACATGTAAAAATAAAAGTTATTCTCATTAAAGGTGTCTGCTCAAATAGCCAAGTCATATTTACTACCATAATAAAAATAAGCACCATCACATACTTCGTGATTACTATACATATAAACCCCTTCACCAGTATGGGTAGCTTCCACTTGAATTAAAAAAAATACTTCAACACCACTAAGTGCTAACTCAGATACACAAACATCTAAAATTCTAGACCGTATTCGACAAAACAAATTAATCTTCAATAATAACACAGGAAATTCAATCAGCAACCGAACCCTAAATCAACAATACGCATTAACAAAAATCTAAAATTTTCCACTTTTTCTGTATTCCAATCAAACATAAACACAAAATAGATCTACGAAGCAACTGAAAAGTCTCTTATGTAAATCTGAAAACCAAACATATATAGAAGTCATTGACTAAACAAGAGTAAACATAAGTATACCTTGTAATCAGTAGTAATGAAAGGATCGTTTAACAACAACAAGTTCAGTATCATCTCAATATCATCTCTCTGTAGGTAAACACTAGCAACTAACCTTTCGAATCCTACATATCAAACCAACACTAAAACCAAAACAAAACCAGATCAGACCAGCACATACAAATCGATCGAAAAATCACAAAAAACACCAAGAGAACACTATTAACTTGAGCAATACGATGAGAATCATGAAATTAATACCAATCTATGATGCAGTTGAACTCTTTTTTATGAAGTTGCAGGTGATTTCCTCAACCTGAAAGACTAAAAAAAATAGACAAAAAAAAAATAGGGTTAAATATCAAGATATAATTATAGTTATTTTCAGAATTAGATTTAGGGATTTTGTTTCTTCCGCTAGGAGAAGAGATCTTCAAATTAGATTTTGGGGTTTTGATTTCACTTGAGGATTTCTCTTGTACGGGAAAATAGTTTACGAAACACCTTACTACATAAACGAGAGAAGAAATTAAATTTGTTAATAATACTAAAAGTCTATTGAATTTATGACACAAGAACAAGATTGATATTACCCTGATGATTTCAGGAGCAAAGTAAGCAGATCATGAGTTACAATGATTGCTTTTAATTTCTGCTACTGATACATGGGTTTTGATTTTGAGGTCGGATTTTCGATTTCTGCTGAAAGATTGGGTTGATTGGGATGATTTTGATATAGTCTCACGATGATTTATGATTTATGATTTCATAGCATGAATCAAATTGAAAGAAGAGAGCTCTAAGAGAGAGAGAGAGAGAGAGAGAGGATTGTTTGGGTAGAGAGGCGGAGATAAAAAAAATGAACGAAGTGAGAAGAGAGAATTCTGGGACCATGTAAAAGGATATCTATAAATTTTACTAAAATACCCTCCAATATTATGTCTTCCGCAACAGCTCGATTTACTTTTCCCGGTGAAACGTCTTCATACGGAAGCCCAATCTTTTGAGATAACCCTTGGTAGACGTTTTTATAAAGCCTAAGAGCAACTGCAGTGGTGCGAGCATAACCAAAGATCAAAGAGGGAAAAAAAGATCAAAATTTGGGTTTAGTCCGTGCTGTGACACTACGGGCAGAAGACTAAATTTGGTGGGGCGTAAATTATAAGTTCCCCCGATGGTGGAGCGTACATTATAAGTTCGCCCGATGGTGGAGCGTACATTATAAGTTCGCCCGATGGAGCGAGATCATGTTCACGTGCTTGGGAAAAAACAAAAAAAAAAAAAGTTTATGGGGCGGAGGTATAATGCCCGCCCCATTCAAGAGAACAAATATCAAATGATGGGGCGAAGGTATAATGCCCGCCCCAACATATTCAAAAAAAAAAAAATAGCCAGGCGAACGTATAGTTATCGCCTGGTGTGGGGCGTTAACTTTATGCCCGCCTGGTGTGGGGCGTTAATTATACGTTCGCTCGACTAAAAATTTGGGTTTGGTCTTGGTCCCAGACCAAATATAGTCTGGCATTTAGTCGATGGTCTGGGATTTGGTCGATGATCGGTCCCGCTACGCCTGGTTTTTTACCAAATAAATGGGTTTAGTCGCCCACTGCAGTTGCTCTAAGCAGACTAAAAAAACTCATTTTCCACTAGTGATATCTACTTGTAGATTTCGTGCAATTGCGAAATTATCACATCATACTAGGTATGCCCCCCCCCATACTGGGTGTGCATACCTACATACGTTCCAGGCTTCAAATATACATGGTACACATACTGGGTACAGGTACCCTCCTGACTCCAGATTTCAGTAGTTCCGAAAAACCTCTTTTTGATGTTTGGAACATTCCCAATCGCCATACATGTAAATATCATTTCTAGGGAAAGTTTCAAATGATCCACAAACATAGTTCTAGAACAACAAATTGTTTTGAACTAAGATACCTAAGGACCTATGAACATCCATTGCTTGAATCATATTTCGAGATGTTTAACAAGACAAGCTTGACTCGAAACTTCTTCTTTGCAATATCTAATAGAAGTAATACGACATAGTCTCATATAGATGAAGTGGCAATACTTGTGAGTAAATAGTATGGTTCAGTCTTCGCATACCTCTTTGTTGATGAAGTTATCCAAATGTTTTCGTTCGATCTCCAATCTTCAATCATGGAGGGTTATTCAATGATGTGTGATAATCAATTACCACACTCTAATCTAGTCCGAGACTTGACTTAAGTAGACCAGAAATCAAGATATAGTTTTGTGCATCTAACATTGACAACATGTTGAGATAGCAAAATTTGCGAGTTCGACCGAGCAGTGCTATAACAATCTCCCCTTTGTCAATGTTAGAGACAAAAACAATCAATACATATGGATTCAAAATAAATCGATCTTTCAGCTCAAAATCCATCATGCTTGATTTTCTTGGTTCTTCAACATCGTCTTGAATTCTTCGTTCTTCAAGTTCTTATGTGTTTTGGCATATGATCGTTTCAGCTCTGTTGTTGAAGATCCGTAGCAATAACAACTTATGGTAATGCTCGATGGATCTTTTCTTGGATGATAAAATCACTCAAATCAATGGTTGTTATACCAAAAACATAGTATTGTTGCCTTCCTCAAAGTTCAATTGCACCGCAACTTTGAAGCAATATTACAGTGATATGTTCTCCCCCTTAGTCAATACTTACTTCTTTTTCATAATAGATAAAACCTATAGATTATAATCCACTTTCCCTTATATAATGCTCCAAAAGCCATATGTTTTAGTAAAATACTACTAAATAATTCCCCCCCCCTTTTTGTCAACAAAATTGGAAAAGGCGAAAAATATGAATTTTAATGAATTAAAACAAAAAAGTTATCAAGACTAGAGAACACATACCAGCTTTTATTTGGACGATTACACCAAGTAAACTCAGTGTCTTCATCAAGGAGATATATAAGTACAAGCATCTCCAACAATTCATCAGCCACACTCCCTACAAAGATATGACAATTAAGCACAAGTTGAAATTGAACTCTCCCTCATTTGATGTCATTCCCAAAAGAACAACATGAGCGACCTTTCTCTAATCTCAAGAGAAGGATTTTTTTGGACATTAACAAATTTACTCGCCAGTTGCGAAAAAAGTAAATTTGTATCCAGTATTTTTTTTTCTCACCAGTTACGAACATAAAAGTTACAAATAGCCATCTTAATGTTAGAGGCACCAAGATACATAATTTTCGTGAGAAAAAAATTAGCGAAAAAAACTATTCTCTAGGCCAGTTACAAACAAAGAAGACAATTCATGCAATATGACTCAACATAAGAATTATATCTTCTCTACCCATGTACGGACGTAACGATTAAAGTTCTCGATCTTATTCCCTGACAGTTACACATTCAAGGAGATAAGGCGACAACTAAAACCATCTTATGGATTCCGTGCAATATATTCACAAAAAGTATATTGCAATTCTCAAAATAGTTTACTCATCTTTTGGCCAGTGAAGAACATAAAGAGTTAAGAGCTTAACCTATGAGAACACATGAGATATCCATTTTAATCACCAGAAGTATGATAGCAAAGAACAAATCTCACAAAATAAGCAATACATATATATATATAATCAATAAAGATTAGGTATTGCAAGTCATCTTCAAAATAAATTTTAAATAAATAAACTTTAATCATTACAAGATGTTAGTATTTGGAATAGCTAATGCAAACACATATAACTAGTGCTCCTCCTTAAAACAATAAGAATAAAATTCCTACAAGGAGTTAACTAGTAAGTATAAATAAAAGAAACACCAATTCCAAAAGTAACATCTAATTAGATACCAGTGGAAACATCATTGGTTTAGAGGCCTTTGAGTTTGTCTTCAACATCATTCATTAAATCTGCAAGGAAAATCTCTTCATTGAGAAGGTCATTGACATGTGATTTCATGAGAACAGGGTCAGAGGACTCAGTTCTTAACATGTCTTGACCCATCAAGGTTTCAACAAGTTGAATCTTTGCCTCCTCAAATTGTTTAAGAAAATCATAAACAACATTGGAAGAAATCATCTCCTCTGGTTTTACATCTTGATAATCATAGGCAAAGTAGCAATTCACATCAGGATAATCCACAGTAGTATCTTACACTTCATCTTCTACCAAAGTTCTTTTCTTCTTCCCTTTTGACCAAATAACACTACAATTATTACCATGAGCTTCTTCCATGTTTTCGTGAGACCGGGTGCGAGACATGGGAGACATGCTTAATTGCAAGAGATACTTGAATGAGAAAACTCAACTTAATTGTGTGGTATATATATATATATAGCGAACTCAAGATGTATTCAAAATATAGGGTCGGTTCCGTGACCACTTTCTAGAAATTGGGTCAAAGTAGGAAACATGAGAGTTTTCCTTTGATTAAAAAAAGTTCGCGAACTGTTTTCTTTACCAGGAGTTTTAACAAAACATAAATTTATTTTAAGAGAACTTGCAAACACTTTCCCAAATCCAAAAAGTATATTGCAACAAAAAGTGTAGTATGAACTTTTATATAATGATATATTAAACCCATCAATATTGCTTAAGTTCAAGTATCAACTTAGATGATTAGAAAATCTAAGAGCATAACTTTTATCTTAGCTTGTTATGTATAAATTTTCATGGATTCGGTTCTCGTCTCTTGCTTAGGAATCAGATATGAAGGGAAGATATAATATAAAGAGCATAAGATATGTTGATACCCACATGAAGTCATTACATTTTGGACTTCTATTGAGATGTGGTTGCACCAAGTCGATGACCTACAATCACTAGTACAAGATGAGC
>JAJJWW010005009.1:0-12826 GCA_023531295.1 Papaver armeniacum
GAGTCAGCCAAACAAAAAAAAAAAAAAGAGTGAGAACTCTGAGAAAGAAAAGGATTTTTGTCTCTTTTATAGACAAAAATTAAGAATCCCAATAAGAAGGGATTCCTCCTTTATTTGGTTTCTTTGATTCGAATACCCAAAGAAAGAAACCGGCCCCACCAGATTCCATACAAGCGCGACGGGGAAACTAGCTGGTCGGCCAACACTCTTCCGGTAAACTCCTTTTATCTTGTCTTTTTCTCACATATGTATGTCACCATCTCATGCCTACCACACAATAGTGTAACCATTATGTGCTTGGCGGGGGACTTAATGTTGATGGTGGATTTTCGTTTAAGGTTAAAATTGTAAAAAACCAAAAAATCATGCGCTGACATCTTGTAAAAGATAAAGCCATTTATAAGTGTTGGATACTCCCTCACTTAATTCACCAAGAATGGAGCATGTAGCAACAATCCCATTTCGTGAATACATGAAATTCCTCCAGAGGGGGAGCATGTGGCAACAATCCCTTCCCGTGAATTTCATATCGCCTTGTATTTCCGGTACTCATTAATCCGGTGTGGCATTGACGACCGAGTGTTACTCTTACGAGTAAAACGAACCTCCAAGCACTATAATGAAATCATGTACGAAATACCGTACAGGCTGACTCTCGGTGTGTTATACTAGCCCGATTAGGCCTCTCGATTGTGTTATACTAGCCCGATTGAGCAGCATGACCGTGCTCCGGCCGGATACGATTCGAGCTGATCATCCAACTCCATAAGCATGATCGATGACGAGATCAATTCCATCACCCCAAGCAGGTATGGAATACCCACGGCCGACCCCGCATGGCCTGGCCGGCCTAGCTTGCCAAGAAACCGTTCATACCAATCATTATGGACGGAAAACCGGGATATGCATATTACATGTGTTGCAAACTGATCTCAACCATCCATCTTCGCAGGTATAGATGGATAAGCAGGGCCCGAGCATGTCAACACGACCGTGGGACCGCCTACACACTTGACCAATGTTGTCAAGACCAACATGTTTGGCCGTGACAAAATGCGTCACCCAAACAAGAGATGGCGCACGTCTCCGGCACGAATGGAGGGTCACGATAGATCAAGCAAGGGCCGGTCATACCAGCATGACCACCGTGGGCCCATCTACCTCCTCATGTGTTCGGCCAAGGCATATCATGCCCGGGTTAATCCCAAACGTGCGTCCAAACTAGCATTCCCAAACCAAGCGATCTCGAACCACTCGGATGATTTAAGTGGCTTAGATCACGTTTCATGGGATATGGTATAGGCATGAACACTAGCCCATCTTCACGCGTCAAACCCATTCGGCCAAGACCGACCAAATTAGGTCGTCTTGGAATGCGCCGGAAAAAGCAATGCGGCCTTCGGCATCATTTCCTATTGCAAAAGTGATCTCAACCACTCCTCTTGCCGGTCAAATTGAGTGGCCTGGGATCGCACCTTCATGGGACAGGTGAGACATGGACGTGTACGCTGGCATGCTATCTACATGCACGCCTGAGTCGGTTCTCTCCAAATCCCTTTCCATGCCTCGGTTTCGACCAAGCTGAAGAGTGATGCTTGCGCACCTCTTCAAAAACCCTAATATTCATTAATCTGCCGCAGAATGAGTGTCTCAAAGATCATCTCATCCGTACAACTTCACCGACTTGGTTATACAACCTCGGTCGGAGTTATTTGGTCGTGAGGCGTTATTACCCATCACTTTACCACACCATAATGCAAGTACTCGCATAAATACACACGATACTTCACAAGTATCGACTTTCCAATAACATAGTTATTCAATTCCAAGATTACATGCTATCTTTCGTGGATCCACGATCCACATTCCGCACATCAATCATGTCACAAGGCTGGGGGATACATACTGGGGTATTGGTCGGCGGTTTACGGCGTGCGGCGTGCAACGCGCCATCACAAGAACGTGTCATGAAGTCATGGACGGTTAGAGATGAATGAGACAAGTGGGCAAGACCGCCGTGTGGCACCGACGCACAACTCCACTACTCCATCACTCCACTTCCTCCACTTCCCACGAGAGACGTGAATGAGGCTCAATGACTTGTATAAACGGGTTCTCCGCCCTATTTCAAACAACAACACAAGTTCGGACAGAGATTTAAAACCAAGTGTTAATACAAAAACGTATTCCAACACCCAGAGCTTGCTTGCATCAATCACAAGCCCTGCTCACCTTTGTTACAAGTCATGGGCAAAGCCAACACCTTCACAATCTCAACACCTTCTTCGCTTCCTCCCTAAGATCAACCCCATCTCCTTCACTTTGTGACCAAACAAGTCCGGAACGCCATTTCTTGGTTTAGGCCGGACTTGCAATGAGATTGATCTCTCGAATCTACAAGCACTCACCGCGCAGTGCATTTGTTTAAGGTTTAAATTCATTCCTCATCCACACCCCAAATTACCAAATTCTACAGGAGTAGTTTTCACCCATAAACAAATACATAATTTACAAGAAAAATAGCAAAGAAAGCATAGCCAATGGATAATAAATCACGTAAAACTTCTCTCTCCACTGAAGAAAGCATAACCAATAGATAATAAACCAATAGATACATAATTTACGCGTAAAACTTCTCTCTCCACTGAAAAAAGCCTTATCTCTCCACAGAAAAAAGAAAACGAAAACCTTTTACTACTGAATCTCCCCTGCTCAGATCGGCTCTTTGGGGGTTGATCTGAGCAGATCAACCATCACCCAATTTTTTTAACCTTGTTCTCTCGAATCGGCTACTTTTGAATCTAGTTTTCTTTCAAAATAGAACTTTATTTTGATTTCTGCTCCTGTTCTTCAGTGTTTTCTCTTTTAGATTTGTGGTTGTTATTGCCAAGTATGGTTTGTGATCTTTTCTTGCGAAGAAATTAAACTAAACGAGCTTTTTTAGTCCTGATTTATGATGAAATCGTAGGAACTTCTTCATCTCCTCCAATCCTAAACAGATCTGTTGTTTTCGCTGAGGTTGATGGTGATTGGGTTCTAATTTTCCTTGTTTTTCGTTTTATTAATCTTCATATCTTAGGATGCGTAGCAGATCTAACTTTTGTTAGTAATTTTAATGTTTTACCGGCAAGTTGTTGTAGTTTTAAGATTTCGGCAACAAGATATCAAAAGGTAGAGGCAGCACCAGGTTCTAAGACACCAGCAACAACATTGAAGACTCAGAAGACACCAACAACAACAGTGAAGACTCGAAGATACCAAAGAAGAATGATGGTTCCGGACGATTCCGATAAAGACCTGCATCGGTCGGGCCGATTAGTTCATTGGTGACATTTTCAGGTTACCCGAAGTTACTATTAATACCCTAGTTATCTTGTTACTTTGAAAAAACCTTTGACAAATGGGTGGATTTTTGGATCCTTACAAACCTGTGTCATTTGTTTTACCATATTTTAAGAAAAAACCTTGAGAAATGGTTGGATCTTTGGATCCTAGCATCTCTACTGATTGTAGATTTGTTATTTGTTTTGGATCAGTTACATTTAATCCAAACGAGGCCATTTAAACTTGCTCCGCTCTTTAGAAAATCGACTGAAATAGTTAGGATTCTTCGGACGATCATGTCTTGTAACTATGTTGCTATATGGTTTGCTTGTGATTGTGTTTGTTGTTTCTTTGAAATACTTGTAATGGTTGCAAAACTTATGGTCTGTCCTGTAACCTATCCCGATTTTGAATCGGATGATTATTATCAATATAGTTGAGGCTTCACCTCTTTTTCGGAAAAAAAATTAGATAATAAATCAAGGTGTATTCTACACCTATCAGTTGACTCCGGAACTCGGTAATTGCATATGAGTTTGCAAACCGGTCCGCGTATTGTGACTTCAATGTGATTCAAGAACGGTTCAAGTAATTGTACCGTGTACATTTACAAACCATGTCGATCATGATTTAATTGTGATTAAATTATTTCTATGAAGTAATTTGCATTTTATTTTTTCTCTAATTAATACTAGACTCAATTGATCACATGATTGTGACTCAATATTAATATCTTAGAGAAGATGAAAATGAGTATTAAGCTTTTAAGTTCAAATCGGCTAGTTTCGGCTAACCATGTTGAACATAGTCTTTATATACCTGGTTGGTTACAGCTTACCTAACCATAGTGTATATCTTGTGTATGTGATTAAGATTCAAAGCTTCCATCTAACAGTGGATATTGTTTGCTTGGTTCCAAAGCTATCTTAGCTGAAACCTAAAGCAACCTAGGCTTTGAAGTCTATTGTTTTGGGGTAAAAACTGTTTCTGCTGGTTTTGGTAAATTTGGGTGTGTTGATGAGAAACGATTATAAACCTTAAATAAATGCACTGCACGGGAGTACTTTAGATTCGAGAGATCAATATGTACAATCCTAGCCTAAACCAATAAATGGCCGTTCCAGTCTTGCTTCGGTCACAAAGTGAAGGAGAAGGGTTCGTCTTAGGGGGGGAAGCGAAGAAGGTGTTGAGACCATAATGGTTAATTCTGAAGGTGTGTCTATTTTATGACTTGTATCAGAATGTGGAACTGGCTTGCGGAATGTGAGCTATCAGTTTTTTTTGTGTTTTTCTGGATACTTGTGTTGTTGTTAACCAAAACTGTGTTTGGTCGAAATAGGTAGAAACCTATTTATACAAGTCATAATTGAACGCACCCTGATCTCGTAGGAAATGGGAGTGATTGAGTGATGGAGAAGTGGGGTAATGTATAAATGCTAGAAACCACGTCCCCACCATGAAAGAAACGGGTTAGTTTACACCACTACTTGCTGCCACTAACTGCCCGCTTTCCTGACACTTTCTTATAATGGGCATGTTGCATGCCACACGCTATAAACCGCCAGACCAATACCCTGATGAGCATCCCCCGTTTGTGACATGTTTGATGTATCGAGTATTTTCGTGGAAAATATGCAGCAGATTGCTGAGTGGGTCTTGTGTGCAAGACCAGCTATCCCGACATCGTGCGCCGCCTAAGTGGCGGATAATCATGTGTGGCAAGTTAAGTCATGAAACTTGCCATAAAAAAGGCATGTGACGTTATTAGGTTAGTCTTAGTTGGTCACCCGAGACTTGTTATAAAGCTTCTGCTAACTCCGTGGCGAAGTTGGACGGCTGAGATTGCAATTTATGAGAGAAGGTGGCCGTTGATTATTGCCACATCTTGTTGGCGCCGTAGTCGCATAATGGCGTATTGGCATTTGTCGGTGGCATAGTGGAAAAGGCGCCTTCCTAAATTAGAGTTTGACATGCCGCAACCCCACGCGGTGTGTGGCATGCGGGCATGCGCAGCCCGCCTAAATTAGGTTTGGCATGCCGCAACCCAATTAGCGTGTGTGGCATGTAGCAGCGACACGGTGACGTTTTTTTTTGCAGATGGTGCCATGGCCACGTCAAAGGAATTATGGCAGGGCCATAATGTGGGAACGACCACAGACGCAAGGATAGCCATGGGTGGCCATGGCATGGCGCCTTTTTTAGGGTTTTATGGGTCTCGTATGGCTCGTGGCATGTTGTGGGGCCAGAGTGGCGTAATTTGGGCCAAGACCAAAAATTAGGGTTTCGACTAATGCCACTAAAGCAAGAATCGTGTTCTAATCGGAATACCCTAACTGAATCATTATGGCGTGGCCACGAACAAAAAGTGGGTTAGCACGTAGGTGCGCTGTTTGTGGCACGTTGGCATGTTGCTGCGACGGAGTGGCGTGTTGGCATGTTGCTTCCACAGCATGGCATGTTGGCATGCCGATTAACATGTTGGAGCGGTTTGGCGAATTGTTTAACCAATTGACATGGTGGCCGTTTAAAATAGTTCGGCCTTTTAATGCATGTGAAGTGTTTAGTGACCCGATTGGTCGATAGAAAAGGGCCGGCCAAACATAGGGTGTGGCCACATCTCTAACGCGTGGCGCGTTTAAAGCGACCTGATTGACCGATAGGAAAGAGGGCCGGCAAGTATGGGCCCGGCCACATTCCATGTGCATGTGGCGGATTTAGAGCGACCTGATTGGTCGATGGGAAAGAGGAGGGCCGACAAGCAGCATGGGGGCGTGGCCACATCTCTAGTGCGCGTGGCAGCTTTAGAGCGACCTTATTGGTCGATATGAAAGAGGGGGGCCGGTCAAGCAGCATGGGGCGTGGCTGTCTGCGGTGGCGCTTAAGCGGCTAGCCATGTGACATGGCCACGCCTCCTTTGTTCTTTGCTCCTATTTTTCGCGCTCCCGTTTTTATTTCTTGTTTTCTGGTAGGACTTTTGCTTCTACTAGCTCCATGGCGGATTAGTTTCCTAGCTTTCCTAGGGTTTGGCCTCGACCAATAGGGTTCGAGATATTTGCACAGGCGCAAAAAGGCCTATTTTTACAAATTAATTAGGTCAAAACTTGAATTTTGTAAGTTATCACAAAATTGAACAAATTTAACAAATTTTGTGTGTTGACACAAAATCCTTTTATTCTCAGAGAGCAGTTAGCGCATCTTCTGATTGAGCATTTTCATACAAACCTTAATTTTGATACTTCGTAAAATTCGTGCTACTCAGCTGTGAGTGAACATTAATTGTCATGTCATACCAATACTAAGGGTTCAGCTGGGGAACATAACCTATATAGGAAAATACTTAATAAACCATACATTAATGAATAATGTAGGCGAGAGTTTACAAAATGTTTGGGATTGTTGCTACATGCACCATTCTGAATAAATATATTGAATTGCTCAGTACATGTGTGAGTAGAAAGGCCCGGGAACTCATTACTTTAATATGCTCAGTCCTTTTGCATACGGCGTATTAAATATAGGGTTTTAAATTTTTAGCCTTGAACTAAAAACCACCATCAACATTAAGTCCTCTGCTTAGTACATAACAGTGACATTGTTGCGGGGTAAGCATTAGATGGTGACAGACAAAACTAAAAATCGAAAAGACAAGACATGTAGAGGTTACCAGGAAAATTCCGACCGACCTTTGGCAGCAAGTACGAGCGGCTGGTGATCTTTGTACTTGCGCGCTGCTAGCTTGACCATGGAGCGTTGCAGGTTGAGCGGCTGATTTGGATACGGAGCGCTGCAGGTTTGGTCATGGAGGTTGGCGCCATGGAGCGTTGGTGCCGCGGGCCCAGCTGCCTTCTTCCGTGCATGGTCCAAAAGGAAAAACCTCCTCTACTCGAATTCCAAAAGTGATATGCATTTAAAATGGCGTGCCAACTTCCTCTCCTTTTATTATTCGCTCGTCTGCTTCTTGTGTTTGTTTGCAGCAGCTCGATCATAGGCGTGCCAATCGTCGACGGCAAGGTGATAGGTGTAGAATACACCGTATTTACTATCTAGTAGTTTATGCTTTCTTTGCTATTTTTTCTTGTAAATTATGTATTTTACGCTTGTTTTGAGTTTTGTAGCTACTTTGAGTCGCACGGAGAAAAGAAGAAGAAATCACCCAATTTGAGCCAAAAGGGCAAAAGGTCATTTCACCAAGGAATGAATACTATATGGAGCCCACCAAGGTTAAGGGCTACTCTCATCGGAGGATTACTAAAGAAAGGACAGTCTGCTAAGGGGTCGCAAACCGCAGCCTCTTATCCAGCAAATGTAGTGCTGTTATCACCGGGTAAAATGGATGTATACACCCCGCCTCCACACCCGCACTCTATCTATGCCCGATCCGCCCCATTTAACCAACCCTTATCTAAACCTAACATCGAGAGAGTTTATCTCATTCGAAAACTTTGAATGAATCTGAGGCACAACCAAGCTCAGTGAGTAGATCGATTAGTTCGATCGACTCGAAAGCCAAGAGAAATTGATGTTGCTACATATGGATTCGAGGGATTAACGCCGCCGTGGGAAGCTGAGTCAATGTTGATTGGAGAACTCGAGATGTAATTCAAGATCGAGTTTGGAATGGAGAAGTGTATAGGATGGTTTCGATTTGTGTATGGTCTGTGAATGGATCGATGAGATCGAGAGATCGAAAGGATTAATGAAAGCATGCCGACAGTTGTCAAAGATCGAGAGAAACAAGACAAGCTTGAGCTGGCAGAACGATCTCGCCGTGATGAAACGGGTGAAAAATCTACTACGTGGGTTCTCGCGCCTATGGTGCAGATTGTTCCAGATACATAAGTACTCACTAGAGCTACAAAGAATGGGTTTTAGGTAGCTGCTTGAATCGAACCTAAGAGATTGAGAAATCAATGGAGTGAAGTCACTGGGTTTCTCGGTGTCATGGCAGTGGCAGTTGTCGAGGCACGAGCCGGGATGGTTGCAATGTAACCGAGGCAGGGCGGAGTGGTACTCGGTGGTTAATGTGAGATTGAGGTAAGGGCGACTCGGGCTCTGAATTAAGGAATTGCAGGAAGAGCTTGCAGCAGACGTGGTTGAAGCTCGCTTTAGCAGCTGGCGATAGCTTGGCTGAATGATTGTAGGCCATTTTGGCCGGGCAGGAGAAGACATCGGCAGGGGCGGAGGCCGATGTTGTCGTGAGGTGGTTTAAGGCAAAGCGTGGAGAGAAGAATTGAGTCACGAATCGAGACCGACCATGGATTAATCGGGTATGGAGATCAAGTACCGAGAAGAACAAGGTGAGGGTGAGTTACCAAAGTGATCATCGCCATGAAGAGGAGTAAGGAAGAAAAGACGGCTGTGCATGGGTTAGTGGTGCTTGTCATGACTCCGAGAGGAATAGTAACTCGAAAGTTGGTTTGAGTCGTAACTTAGTCGAAATGGAAGTGCCAAGAATGAGCTTACAATGGATTAGATCACTAGTTGATGACTTTGAGTCTTTGTCATGGTTTCGAATCAGTAGGCTTCCATAGAAGCTCTTTAATCGGGCTGCGTAAATTGGCAGTGGTTCTTGAGAATTGAAAGCGTGGTGAAAATGGAAGGATGGTTAATGAATTGCGAGATGCGAATGGAAAATGCAATAGTGATGAAAGTCTATGAGTGATATGGAAGCAACAGATGAATCGAAAGTTAGAGCTTATAGTGCGGTCTTGAGCTACGAAGAAGGAAGTTGAGATGCTCTGTGGTACAGAGATGTTGTGGACTGTTGAGAAGGATTTGGCAGGAACGATGCACACATGATGAAGCAAGACGCATAAATGCAACATGGTCGTGGCAGAGATGCTTGGCCTATGCAAGTGCAAATAGCCTAGGCATGGATCACTCACACGAGTTAGCTTTGACTAAATGAATCGACTCTGCCAATTTTGACCTGACTACTCATCCCTCGACATTTGACTAACAGCTGACTCGATCTGGCTTGACCTTCGGACTCGCTAGTCCTAACCATGGACCTGATCTAATATTCGCTCGAATATTCTCCCCGACGCACTGAAACTTTTTTCATGTGACCGCATGCACATAATTCCTGGCTTCGACTCCACCACAATCCCAGCTTTTCCCATGAGCAAAAAATCTAATTTTCTATGGACTTCTCTCATGGTGTGAAGACTTGGGCTTGGAATTGATGGAGCACTGACTCAAATTTGAAAGAGAAGGTGGAAGAGTTGAGAAAAGCTTGGAATTGGAAATTGAATTGCTAAAGGAAAAGGATTCTATTCCCTCGAAGATTTGGAGAATATTGAAGCCTATAAACAGAGAAGTTTTCACAACTTCTACACACATCTCTACACACACAATTCTTTTCTTTCTTATTTCTTTGTGTGAACTCCTCGACATGAGTAGCTAATTTATTGATTGAGGATGAATTCTAGTTCTAATTTATGTTTTGAGTTTTTGTTTTCAATTCTATCTTGAAGTTTTTCACATGATTATCGCTTGTTTTTACTAATAGGAATGATCTTAAAGACATTCATGATCGATTGATAGATTGTTTATGTGGCCAACTAAATTGATTTGTTAATTTGATATAAAGCTAGTGAAAGTTAGGAGATAAGTAATCGCTTGACTTTTACATAAGTAGCAAACACTTAGACCTCATGAGGACTCGTGGATAATCAGGTGTAGAAACAACGCTAGAAAGTGAACCAAGCGAACCGAGTTTAACTACTAGTACTAAACCTAAATTCAGCAAATCTTAATGCATTCGTGGAATTACATCTGTGCTTCTAACCTCGTGGTGGTTCTTAATAGAATCGATAACTAAGTTTTAATTGCTATCAATGTTGAAATTAGGATTTGGGGCTAGTTGTTGCATCTGCTATCCTACGGTTGGTGATAATCAGACTAATAACAAGTAGAAAAGAACATAAATTGATTCATTGTTTTGTAACTAAGATGATTCTGATCTTGTCTTCTTACTGCTTTCAACTTTATCTTTTAATTGCTTTGTTTATTTTCTTTTGCTTTTTTACACCCCCTTTTTGGACAATTTTTACAACTAGAATCTCGTGTTCTTGGGATCGACCTTGACTACCCTATATTACTTGTTAATTAGGTAGTAAAGTATTAATTAGTTTGTTGTGGTTACGACACGCATCACAAGGTAAGTTCATCTTGTCTTCGTATTTTAGATGTGAGTGTAATATCCATGAGTAGTTGATCAAACTTGGACATTTAGCTCGGTGTGAATGACTTTCTTTGTTAGCGACGTCAACGACAACAAAGCAATCTCCATTAGTTATAATCAGCAGCAAGGCGAGCCAAGAGAACTCAAGGTAGGTGTTCTTTTCTATTTTGCCCATGTAGCCACCCAACAGTACCATCGATCTATTCTAGAATGTGTATTAAGATTCTGACTCCAGAAGAATGAGCATCTAACCTCTCCAAGGGATTTCAAAATTTACCAAACTCCATTGCACTCCTGGGATGGATGGATGAAATATATGTTCTGAAATGATCATGTCGTGGCTAATATTGGAGAGTGTAGGCTGCGTTGTTGATCCGTCCTTGACTTTAAGTTATTTGGTGCTTGGACTGCTGAGCCGTAATTAAACTGTTCTTTAAACTCCTAAGCATTGACCGGAATGAAATTGTGTTTATTCTGGCTCTTTAGCTTACAGGATTATACTTGCCTTTATGATTGCGATGATGATATGATGTGGATGCTTGTATAGTCGAAATCTTCCGGAGCCATTGCGTGAAGAAGACGAGCTGAGAGGCGTTCCGTTTCCGACGTACTGCTATCAAGTCTTCAAGGACTTTATTCCAAGCGGCATCCTTTGAACCATCTTCTCCAATCTTGGACTATTATATGGAATGGGGTGCGATGAGCGTCCCGATTACACTTGGGGATCCGATGGCGTGGCCGGATATGTGAATATCTTTGCGGCGTGCTTTTTGAGTCTTTTTGATGCACGTGTACGGCTTCATGTTGAGAAATTCCCGCGGCTCGTAAAGCTTTGACAATGACGATGTTGAGTCGTAAATAACCTGGTCGAGGAAGTGAAGGCATCCCATGCTCCCCTATGTAATTATCCCGAGCCTATTTTCTCGTGGAAGATATGCTCTCTACCGCATTCACTGGTAAGGTGGTGACCGCGTTTAAACTTCTAAACCGAGACAGGCTTGGTCCCCAAGTGTAGCCTACTTTGATTGTATCACCTTGAATCCACGCCTCTGGGATTTGATACAAGCTTATTGTACTCCCCTGGATGCGATGCTGGGATGCTTAGAACATCACATGGAAGAAATATTCTGGATAACGAAGAGGCAGAAGTGAGAGAGTTATGTTGTTAATCGTGGCTCCCCCTGTTTTTTCAAGAAAAATGTTTCAGCAAGGCGTCTCGGAGTTATCTCATGAATCTTTGATTGTTGTCGGGGTATGGACTGCGATGAGCATCTACCGCATTCTATTTAGTTACCGGGTTGTTTTCTCTCGAGTAGGCTTGGGACTGGTCGCGGCCTCGTAGTGTTGCAAGCACCTTCCGCACCGGAGAGGTGACCTTTAAAGAGTAGATGACCTTGTCGTGGCTATGACTTTTTGGTTGACCGTGTCTTCTGAGTTTCTGAGCTTTGACAGTGAAGGGATTCCGTGTAGACCCTCGGTCCCCAAGTGTGGTTTACATGTTTCTACCTTGTATGGTCGGTGGGTTGACCATGATAATGATATCACCATCTTGCATCCGTACTGGTGACTCTATTACTTCTTCTGTTAGGAAACAAGCAAATCATAGACACAGCGGAAGACTAGATTCAAAACTTTTTCCTTAAAACCAGAAGATCCATCTACTTTGATCATACATATGAAACAAAGAACATGGTTGAATAACTTACCTTCTTAGCAGTACCGAGAAGACCCAAAGATTCCAACAACCTTTGACTTCTTGCTCCCGTGTTTTCTTCACCAAAACTTCAAACAAGAATAGTTTACTAATAATGGAAAATACTTTTATCGCTTGGGTTTTCTTATACCTAAAAAGTCTTAACAGATTTATCAGAAGGAATAGAAGATATTTTCAATGCTAGTGTGGGCGCAACAAGAAAAATAGTCTACCATATCTTTATATAGTAGTTTTCACTCCACTCTCCCACTAAGATAAAACAGTTAGGTCTTTTAGGGTTTAACATTAATTAGCTTAATAATCACAAAACTAAAACCACGTCTCACGTAATTAGTTTTGCCAACTGTTTTCACAAATCACTCCACTATAGATTTGTGATTGAACCCTCTAATTCATGTTATATTTATTAATAAACCTTTAGCCTTTCTGATCACATAACAATCCCTCCATTGTACCTGGCATCCATAAATAATCCATGGCATAGCAACTCTTGCTTGTCAGCGTCATTACGATTATTTATGTTTTATATCCTCGACTATTACGTGTGCCGGACAACCATTATTAATGTAGTTGCAGGAAATCCCACAATACACCCTCACTAT
>JAJJWW010005010.1:0-26947 GCA_023531295.1 Papaver armeniacum
GGTAGTGATATAATCATGAACAACCGTAAGTTTTTTGTTTATATTCCAGGGCCTCTCATTGATAACAGTGTTAAGAAGATCCCAATCATTGAATTTGAAGATGAAAAGATTAGGTTTGATCTCTACAATACGGAGATTTTCTTCAGCAATAAATGGCCAAGTGAACTTGATGTATTGTTGAACCAAATCATATTTATTCTTCCTTCGATAATGTCCTTCCCAATAGCAGAAGATTCCCATGCATTTTCTCCTTCATCTTTTTCCCTAGTATTATTTTCACGTCGAACAACGACCATCTCTTTAGTGTTACCTGTAACAAGTGTCGCATGTTCAACTTATTTACCAAAGCTCCAACTTCATTATTTCCTTCCTTCTCCATTGTAAACCGCTTTTTTGTTTTAGAACTTTAGGGTTTAGGTGAAATAATTCTAAATCAAAGATATAGGGTTTTATGGGTTTTGAACTAGAAGGTAAAAGATATTGTTACCTTTCATTGAGGATACTGCAAAGGTATTTTGCGTAATGTAACACATAGGGAAGGTACAACAGGTAGGAGGATTCCGATAATTACGAGAAACCTAAAATTTCGGCTGACTTGGTGCTTTGGGCGTTTGAATTTTTTTGAAATGAAACAAGGGCGGGATGGGTGCCTAAATAGGGAACCGAGTTGAACCAAAGATTTTCCTCCACCAAATGCCATTGACGACCCCACGATCTTTCATCCCGTCAAACGATCTAAAATAACAAGCTTGGCAAACGCCTTGAACACAACCATACTGAAGGCAAACGCCATTGAAGAAACCAAAAGCTGCATAAACATTTTAGGACAGAACAAAAACACTTAGTTAGCCATGAAAATTTAAAAGTAATCGAAAAAATAAAAGAACAATCAAAACCAGAGGGAAAAGGAAAAGAAAATTATAAAACTAGAATCATAATAGAGAACTAAAAACAAAGAAATAATGAGTGATTGAAATGAGAAGTAGTAATCATATTTGATGAAAATTTTGTGACTGAGTTAAGCATGCATAGTCGCCCGATTCGCAGAGGAGAGAGAAAAATGAAACACCAAACTTCTAATACGATATACAAGGATAGACTATAGAGAGAGGGATTCAGTGGTGGGGAGTCAAGGCGGCTGCTGTGAGTTAGGTTTAGAGAGCAAAACGACAAAAGGAGAGGGGGATAATAGAAAGTGAAGTAAGTGTAAAAAAAACTAGGTTTTTGTATAAATTTATGAACAATTCGAGATTTTGATAAGGACGGGTCATGCGATTAAGGAAAGTCTTGGACAATAGAGATTTTGTTTGGGACTCTCATACGGATTGAGAGAAGTTTGTGTTTTTATGTTTTCTTTGTGTGCTAAAATGAACTCGTGCATTGATTGCACTATCAATTTTCGATACAATTTTTTCTTCAAATAAGATATATAGATAATAATAATTTTTGAATATTTTTTTGTTGACCTTTTGGGTTTATATAAATCGAATATATATAAGAATGAATCAAAATGAGAAATGTATTCGATAATTGTCATTAAATTCTAGATCGGCGAGAATATGATAAGGTGTGGGTATATAAATCTCCAAGTATATTTCATAAGATTGATTGAATTCTAAAATTTGATTAATTTTTGGATTAGAAGCCAGGATGTAAATCTCCAAGTATACCAATGTTTTTAGCCTAATTCGATTTCATCTTTATCAATCAAAAATTTCAAATTTCCTTCATTTGTCTCAAATACGATCTTCGTTAATAAATAACATATTATTCAGACGACGAGCCTTGAATAATAGCGAGACGTAAGGAATTTATGGTGAATTTGTAGGATTAAGAAAAAAAAATGATATCAAATTTGAACGAATTCGTCTAAAATTGAAGAAATTGGAAATTCAATCCTTTCGACTGAGGCGATTACATCAGTTTGAATAACCATATTCAAAATTAAACACTTTAATTGTAATATAAATCGGGAGCAATTCTGAAAAAATTTAATTGAATTTGAGGCAATTGTTATGAAATTTAAAAAAAAAAATTGAAATGGAAAGGGAGGGGAGAAACCCATTTGATAATGTAAATTTTGCGTTACGGAGGTTAAGTACAAAATCTTGTTGTATATTATTAATTTATCTATAAAAATTTTATTTGGTGTGATGTCTCCTAGTTTTATTGGATATTTAGGGATACACATTAATCTCCGGACTCCAAACTTTAATACTATGTCTTAATGCTTAATATTTACTTGATTCATTTGAATCTAACTTATAGACTTTGTTTAATCTCACTCGGTGTCGTTGGTTTTATCTACCTCATTCAATTTCACACGTTATCCATCAATATCGCTTATTAATGTGTTTGTCTTAATATCGGCGTATGTAGAAGTAAGATCATAACTGATAGGTGTAGAATACACCGTATTTACTATACAGAGTTTATGCTTTCTTTTGCTATTTTTCTTGTGAATTATGTACTTTACGCGTGTTTTTGAGTTATTAGGTGCAATGGAGTCTTTGGGGAGCAAAAAGAAGGAGAAAACGTTCGAGGGAGCGAGAACGGAATTATGAAGCTAACGGGCGAGAGCTTGAAGTCAATCTGATGCGTCCGAGAAAGTTACGAGCGAAACCTATAAGCTTGCTCTGGATACATGAAACCGACAGCCATGTTTGAGCTAGTTAGTCTTTAACGGGAACAGCTGGGTGCCTAGAGTCATGTCTGGGTAACCCCTTATCTATTTCAATTGAGTGGGATTAGTTACTCCCGTTCTTACACCCTAGATCGAAATCAAGTTTCGATTTCATTTCTCTCATTCATTCATTGTTTCACCTGAAACTGAGAAGAAATAAAGACGGCTGCTGTGAATTTGTGAGAACTCAGGGGGGATCGAGTTCTTCATCATCTCAAGCCATGAGACCCTATATTTCTTCTTGCTGCCTGCCAGAGATCGAGTTGAGCAAAGAGAGAGGTCATTTGCTTCATTAAAAACCAACCAAGAGAAGAAAATGAGGTTGTGTCTGTCGCTGCTACAATTGATAGGAACGGAGATGGTGGAAATTCAGGGAGAAGGTTTTGAGCAGAAGAGTTAACAACAAGGATGGATTGAAGGTTGTATTGGAGAAATTAAGATCGGTAAGTTGGAAATAAAATATATGGTTTGTAGGTTCAGTATTGAGATGAGATGAAGATGAAAATGGGTTTGAGTAGGTACCATGAATTGAAGAAATCTGGTGGATTGAGAAGCTAAGAAGTATCAGAAATGGCGGAGTTAGGTTTTCTAACTGGGTTGAATTAAAAACTCGATTTGAATGGAGGTGCTATAAAGATGAGAAGAGCAGGATTGGAACTTGAGCTGTTGCTATGGGTTTTGTATATGAATGAAGATGAAGCTCAGGGAGAAGATGAATCTGTAGGTGGTTTTGAAGGACAATGCAAGTGTTGTACTGGTACTTGTTCTTTGGGGATTGCAGGGTTGGATTGCTGCTGTGAATGGCTTACAAGGCAGAGATGGCCAGGAGACTGAGGCCAGGAGACTGAGGCTAAAGCTGCAAAGTCATATTTTGCAGGCTGGTCATGGTTGTGGCAATGCTAGCAGGTGGTAGTGCTGTTTATGCTAATGGTGGTGGATTGCAGTTAGGGTAGGTCACAGGTGGAGGAACTGAGGTGGGGCATTGGTTGAGGTTCATTACAGGTGGTGATGCTGAGACCAGAGGCATTGCAGAGCATATGCTGTGGTGATATGGTGGGAATGGCTGATGCAGATGGAGGTTAACAAGATATATAGGCCAGGCTAAAAGGGTCAGGTGGAGCAGCTGGGATTGCAGGTTGTGCAGCTCAGGTGCCAAGGCTGAGCAGCTGTGATGCTGTTGAAATTACAGGCTGCTGGAGGTGGTCTTGACTTGCAGGTGTTGATTACAATGGCTATTACTTTGGTGGTTTGAAACCACATCAATGGAGATACATGGAGTAGAACAAGAGTTACATGATGGCCAGGCATAGAGCTGTGGCCTGAGCTATGACTTGGGCGGTGCTGGTGAGGTTGAGTGCAGGCAGGGTACAGGGCATAAGCAGCTGCAAGGGTCAGTTGTGCCATGGTGTGAAGCTGGTGGATTTGAGATACAGGCAAATGAGTCAATTCAGTGTGTCAAATGAGATTGAGCTGTTGAGAATGGCAGCACGGGCAGAAGGAGTCCTGAATGGTTGAGACCCAGTTGCAATTGCAGGAGATGTGAGAGGAGCTTATAATGTTTATTTGGTGGGATTCAAAGGTCAGGCAGTTGAAATGGTGGTGTTGTTGTGTTTGAATTGTGCACTAGAATGAGTCTTCATTAGGTTCTCGTGGTTGAGATGGAAAGATGCGCTTGAGTGGAACCTGAATCGCAAACATGATAATGGAGAAGATGTGATTCACCTGGTGTTGTGTGTTGCCAATGATAGGCTCCGGGTGGTGACTTGAACTGGAGTAGTTAAATGAGTTTGGTGGATATGGTGGTGACAAGGAGCGCAGATGGCATTATGTGGAATTGGTAGTGAAATCGCGAGAAGAAGAATGGATGAATGCAAAGAGTTTGACATGGAAGTGATGTGGTGCTGAGAGCCGTGAAGCACAATGATTGTGCTGAACAAATCATGGCTGTGCTGAGGTGATGATGCACAATGATTGTGCTACACTATTCTGGCCTGTGCAAGAACTGTGGCCTGGCAAAGTCGCCTCAAGTTAGACCACCTGGCCTTTGACTAAGAAGCTGACTTGGTTACCTGACTCACCCGATTGACCCGATCCGATTCAGTGAGCTGACCTCTTGACCCGACGTTCTGACCCGCTGACCGGTGGACAAGGCGGACTTTGCGGCCAATGAGTCGTTTCCGCGAACTTCCTGCCGATTTCGGCCACAATCCCGCATTTTAAACGGCCGTTTTTGGGGCGTATTTCTACACGGGTTTCTCATCCTTGTGGGCTTGGTGGATTCTCATCTAATGGACTTTGAAGACTAGACCTAATTTTAGAAGTTGGAGAAATCTATAAAAGGGAAGGTTTTCTACAACATGAGATATCTTTTTGCTTGGAATTCTTTTGGAGAGCCACTTTTGTTTACGCTTCTAGGGTTTGGTTTTGTTCTTCTTCTTCCTTGTTTTATTATTAAATATTGATGATGATGAACTCCATAGCTATGAGTAGCTAAACTTATTATTGGTTATGGGATAAAAGTTGATTTCTCAACATGCTTTTGATTCAATGAATTAGTTTTGTCTCGCAATTATTGTTTGTGACTCACAATTAATATTGTTATAAGATTTGAAAACTTGTTAGGTTGAGTCCGGAATCAATCCGATTTGTGTTCATCTCTAGAGCTATATTAGGGTTTTCAATACGAAACGTTGTTTATCCCCTCGATTCTAAGTAGCATAATTGTGATTAGTGCTTATAGTGATATATCCTATTAGTCACAAGTGAATCATAACTTTTGTTAAAACGTCTAGTGCTTTTACACATTCGTTTACATTGATGAGTCTTATTCCATAAATCTTAATGCTTTTAGGGAGTTAAACTTAATTGTGCTTTTATACTTTAGGTTGCTTTCGACGAAGAATTCACATATGCATCTTTTAATGTGGTTGTGATGAAAACAGGGAATTAACGGGTTATACTTGCGATCAAGATATCCTAGGACTTTAATAAATACGAGATTAAATATCAATTCTAATCATTGATGAAAATACATGTTTGTGAATGATACTATCCCTTGACCAATATCTTCTCCTTATTGATAATTCCAATTACTTATTTTGTTTTTTATTACTTTTATTTGCTTAAATACAACAAACATACCTTGGGTTATTCTAGAAACTGAAAGTTTATAACAACCAACGCCTCTCTGTAGATACGAACTCTTTCTTATCGCTTACTATATTTATATTTAGTGGATTGAGAAAGTGAAATTATATTTGACGGATTGACAACCGATCAAATTTTGGCGCCGTTAGGGGAGGCACATGGCTAGTTATTAAGTTTTTAGTTTCTTTTTACAATTTCTCGCTTTTATCTTTGCTTTTTGTTTGTCGTCTTGGTTCTCACTTGGTTGCTAGAATTGTTTTCGGAGTATCGATCCTGGCTACTAAAGATTGGAATTATCCAAGGTGCGGGATAGCTACTCGAAGAGGCACAATACTCCAACCAAGTCAAGGCGCAACGGACGAGCACGAGTTAGAGGTGGACGAGAGTTACACTTAGAGGAGAACAAGAGGTTCCAATAAGTAGAGACCACAAGTTGAAATAGCAATGGGTGATGCAAATCGTACACTCAAGGACTTGGCTTCTCACAAGCTTGATACCCAACAGGGTGTATTCAAACGGACTCTACTTTTGAGATTAAGTCGGGGTTGCTTAGAGAACTACCAAAATTCCATGGCATGGTGAATGAAGACCCAAACAAACATCTTATGGACTTCCACACCACTGTCATGGCTATGCTTCCACCGGATGTAGAGGCGGATGGTGCAATGTTGAAAGTTTTCCGTTTCTCTTTGATGGATAGTGCTAAGGATTGGTTATATTATTTACCTCCCGGAAGTGTCACAACATGGAATGCGCTAAGAAACTCTTCTTGGAGAGATATTTTCCTGCATCCAAGGCTACTCAAATTCGCAAGGAGATTTGCGGGATGAAGCAAAACGTTGGAGAATCCTTATATGAATGTTGGGAACGATACAAGAGATTGGTTGGGAGCTGTCCTCACCACCAATTCAGTGATGCGATGATTATCCAATACTTCTATGAAGGGCTCCAATCAAGTGATGGGAATCTTCTTGACGCCGCGGGTGGTAGTGCACTAGTGAACAAGACGGTGGCACAAGCTAGAGAGTTGATTGAAAACATGGCAGCGAACTCACAACAATTCTTAAGTCGTGGTTCGGATGTGATTCTAAGAAGGGTGAGTGAAGTAAGCGAGGTGGAGAACCGTCAACAAATGGGTAACATGACTGCAATGTTGCAACAAGTTGCATCCGCGGTTATACCAACTTCTTCTCAATCTTATGAAGACGAGCAAGCTAATGCGATCTTTCCAAATCAACCAAGAAGGTATGATCCCTACTCCAACACTTACAATCCGGGATGGAGAGATCACCCCAACTTTAGCTATGCCAACAAGCAAGGTGCCGTTCAACAACCTACTTTCAACCGTCCGAGTGGATTTCAAACACAACAACAACAATTTCAGCAACCTCAAGCACAACAATCAATGCAAAATCAAGGTGCTGATATTGATGCAAAGCTTCAAACTTTTATTCAAGGTATTTATACCATGTTCAAGGAGAGCCAACAAGAAACTAAGAGTGCTATCAAGGATTTGCAGACTCAAGTAGGCTCCATGGCGGTTGATATCAACAATTTGAAGGCACAAAATAGTGGGAGACTTCCTTGTCAACCTATCAACCCAAAAGAGGGTGTTAATGCAATTACATTGAGAAGTGGTACACAACTTGTGCAACCCGAAGTTGTTGATTCGGGCAAGGTGGAGCCACCAAAGGAACCTGTTTTGGAGGAGAATAATGAGGATTCTTCCCAAACTTCTGAGGTACCTATTCCTAACGCTAAAACTCCGGTTTCTACTTATGTTCCTCCTCTACCTTTTCCTCGCAGATTTGCAAGTTCTAAGAAGGCGGAACTAGAAAAAGGAGATTTTAGACGCTCTTAAAAAGATCCATGTGAACATACCACTCATTGATGCTATCAAGCAAGTTCCAAAGTATGCAAAGTTGTGTTGAAGGACTTGTGTACCAACAAACAAAGGCTCAAAGGTAATGAAGTGCTTAGTGTGGGGGAGAATGCCTCGCAATCTTACAACACAAACTCCCACTTAAGTGCAAGGATCCGGTAGTTTTGACATTCCTCATCAAAATTGGTAACACAACTTTTAACAAAGCTATGTTGGACTTAGTTAGGTGCTTCCGTTAATGTTATGCCTGCGTCAATGTATAATTCACTTGATCTTGGTCCTCTTAAAAAGGCTGAAATTGTATTGCAATTAGCCGATCGCTCTAATGTTTACCCAATGGGTATCATTGAGATGTTCTTGTGCGGAGTTAATCAACTTGTATTTCCTCATGGACTTTTGTGTGTTAGAGATGGATGAAGGTGCACCGGACTCGTCTCTTCCATTGCTTCTTGGGCGTCCTTTCATGAAAACGGCGAAAACCATAATTGATGTGGATAAGGGAACGCTAACTATGGAGTTTGATGGAGAAATAATACGTTTCAACATTTTGAGACGATGAGATATCCTAGCGATGTCCACTCTTGTTTCTCCATTGATGTGATGGATACATTGGCACAACAAATGTTTGAATTAAACGGTGATGATGCTTTGGAAACGTGTTAACTACATCCATAGATAATGGTGTAGAGTGTGGTAATGAAGTCAAGGAAGCTCTTGGTGATCTTAATTCACTACAAGAATGCCCGAAAACTCATAATATCTCTTTTATTTCTTTACCATGCAATGATGAAAAGCTTGTACCTTCAATTATTAAATCTCCGGTTTTAGAATTGAAACCTCTTCCCTGACCACCTTAAGTACTTGTACTTGGGTGATAATGAAGAGTTACCGATGATTGTTTCTAACAAGCTTAGTGATTTACAGGGAGCAAAAACTTCTAAGGGTGCTAAGGAAGTACAAGACGGCTATAGGATGGACAATTGCCGATATCAAGGGTATTAGCCCCGCCGTTTGTATGCACAAAATTCGTTTGGAGGATGATGCAAAGCCTAAGAGGGATGCAACGTCGTTTGAATCCTCCCATGATGGAAGTTGTGAAAAGGAGATACTCAAGCTTTTGGAAGTGGGTGTTATCTACCCCATATCCGATAGCAAGTGGGTAACTCCCTGACAAGTAGTACCAAAGAAATCTGGTGTAACGGTGGTGGAGAATGATAAGAATGAACTTGTCCCAACTCGTGTGCAAACCGGTTGGAGGGTTTGTATTGATTATAGAAAATTGAATGCCACCACTAGAAAAGATCACTTTCCTTACCTTTTATCGATCAAATGCTTGAACGTTTAGCTGGACACTCTTACTATTGCTTTCTTGATGGCTATTCGTGTTATAATCAGATTGTGATAGCACCGGAGGACCAAGAGAAAACCACTTTCACTTGTCCTTTCGGTACTTTTGCTTATAGAAGGATGCCTTTTGGCTTGTGCAATGCTCCGGCTACCTTTCAAAGGTGTATGGTAAGTATCTTTCGGAATATGTTGAAAACATTATCGAAGTGTTCATGGATGACTTTAGTGTCTTTGGTGATTCTTTTGACCTTTGCTTGAACAATTTGTCTCTAATCCTTGAACGATGTGTTGAAACAAATCTTGTGCTAAATTGGGAGAAGTGCCATTTCATGGTAACTCATGGCATAGTTTTAGGCCATATAATATCTTCTAAAGGCTTGGAAGTCGATAAATCTAAGATAGACCTTATTCGTGCTCTAACCCCTCCCACTACGGTGAGGGAGATACATTCTTTTCTTGGTCATGCAGGTTTTTATCGTAGGTTCATCAAGGACTTTTCCAAGATAGCATCACCACTTTGTAACTTATTGCAAAAAGATGTGGTTTTTAACTTTGATGAGAAATGTATGGCGGCATTCAATCGTTTGAAAGAACTTTTGATTTCAGCCCTATCATTAAACCACCGGATTGGAGTAAGCCGTTTGAACTCATGTGTGATGCTAGTGATTATGCGGTTGGTGCGGTGCTTGGGCAACGTGTGGGGAAGCTTCCTCATGCTATCTATTATGCTTCAGAACGTTAAATGAGGCTCAACAAAACTACACAACCACCGAAAAAGGAGTTATTAGCCATTGTTTTTGCTTTAGAAAAGTTTCGCTCTTATCCAATTGGTACAAAAGTTGTTTTCTTTTGATCATGCAACACTTAGATACTTGCTTACAAAGAAAGAGGCGAAACCGAGGCTCATACGATGGATATTACTCTTGCAAGAGTTTGATATTGAAATCAAAGACAAGAAAGGAATTGAGAACACCGCTGCGGATCACTTGAGCCGACTTGCTGTGGACAAGGAGACTATCCCGTTGCGTGAAAGTTTCCTGACGAGCAACTTTTCTCAATTGCCCTTGGAGAACCATGGTATGCCGATATTGTCAATTACTTAGTTTCTAAACAAATCCCAAAGAACTTGTCTCGTACGAGAGGGACAAACTTAAGAGATTAGGGAACCAATACATATGGGATGATCCATACTTATGGAAACATGGTAGTGACCAAGTAATACGAAGGTGCGTGCGAATCCGAATTTAACTCTATCTTGTCTTTTTGTCACTCTTATGCTTGCGGAGGACATTTTGGGAGTAAGAGAACCGCGCACAAGGTACTTGAAAGTGGTTTTTATTGGCCAACTTTGTTTAAGGATGCACACATATTTTGTACAACTTGTGATAGGTGTCAAAGAACCGGCAATCTAGGTGCTAGAAATCAAATGCCACAAACTTATATTCAATTTATTGAAGTTTTTGATGTATGGGGTATTGATTTTATGGGGCCTTTTGTCATCTCCCATGGGAATTTTTATATCTTACTTGCGGTTGATTATGTCTGAAATGGGTGGAAGCTAAAGCCACCCTACTAATGATTCTAAAGTGGTTTCAGATTTTGTGCAAGCTAATATTTTTGCAAGGTTTGGAATTCCAAGAGCCATAATTAGCGATGATGGGGGTTCTCACTTCAAAAACAGGATTTTACAAAGCTTGTCATGAAGTACAATGTCGTCGAGACAAGATTGCAACACCTTATCATCCCCAAACCAATGGACAAGCCGAGGTGTCTAACCGGGAGGTGAAATCAATTTAGAAAAGACGGTGAACCCGACAAGGAAGGATTGGAGCATGCGACTTAATGATGAACAAGGTATAGAACCGCATATAAAACACCTATTGGAATGTCTCCTTTTAGGCTTGTGTATGGTAAACCTTGTCACTTACCCGTGGAAATTGAGCATAAGGCGTTTTGGGCTATTAAGCAATGCAGCATGGAGATGGATGGGGCTGGAAAGCAAAGGAAGTTGCAACTTCAAGAGCTAGAGGAGCTTCGCAATGATGCATTTGAAAGCTCACGGATTTACAAAGAAAAGACGAAAGCATTCCATGATAATATGATTTCTAGGAAACAATTTTGTATTGGAAGAGAAAGTGCTTTTGTTTAATTCTCGCTTGCAATTATTTGGTAAATTAAGGTCACGATGGATCGGACCTTTTATTGTTACTAATGTGTTTTTCATGGTGCAGTTGGAAATTCGTAAGATAGCTATAGGAAGAACTTAAAGTTAATGGGCACCGGTTGAAACCATATTATGAGAACTTCACTTCGAAGTGGTGGAAGGAGTTAACTTTGTGGATGTGCTCCTCTGGAGGAGTCATAGAAAGCAAGGAGATAGTCGGGCTGACTGACTTTAAACCAAGCGCTAATTGGGAGGCAACCCAAAGGATGAGTATTTTTTGTCTTGTATTTATTTCTTGTCTTGTTTTTAGTTTTTCTTGTTTTGTTTTTACTTTATTTTTTCTGATTTCTTATTAGGATTTCCCACCTTGATTTACTTTGGACGATTCAATTTACATTGAGGACAATGTAAAGTTTAAGTGTGGGGGAGTGGTTTATGTTGTAAATTTTTGCAATTTTTCAATTTTTTGTGAACTAGTGAATAAGAAAACTCCAACTTCAGAAGTTAGTTTATAGTCACATAGTATACATGTCGTTAAGATTACATCGAGAATCTCACAATAGTGACTGAACTTAGAGATGACAGAGAACATGATCGGGTTTCTTAATTGTATGAGAGTTAAAGTTGGATTTAACCATGCCATGGCAAATAAGGTGCGAGATCGAACGGTATTAGAACTGTGTTGATCCCCATAGTGGAGACTACCCATGTTACATAATGTGAGGCACCAACCTTCAATTCTTTGTACCTGTCTAAATTGTGCTTTTGAGTGTGTGTCACCGTACGTAAATTCCGGCGTAATGGTGAGCTGTTCAATTTCCCACCATAGAAGCACTATTTTGATCTCTTGAGTGCTATTTTTATCAACCATGTTGGTGACATCGAATTGCTAACTTACATTCCACTTGTGATCTTGTTCTCAGTTAGCACCATCCACCTTATCTCTCTACACCAACAGGTCCATAGAAACACCATCATCATCAACAAGAGGAGCATCACAAATTGAAGGAAAGTTGAATACGTCGAGGTTTACAAGCAACACTACAAGAATGGGCAGATTTCAGATTTGAGTAAAGCAACAAAACAGGGGCAGAATTTTTATAAGTTGAAGACTATAATACAAGAGCGGAAATTATCAAGGATGAAAGTTCGAGAAGTTTATGATATCAAGACATACAAGTTGTGAAGATTCAAGCGGTAAAGTACTTACACCATGGCATTGTACTTACATTTTTATTTTATTTGTATTTTTACTTTCTCTTGTCTCAAAAAAAAAAAAAAAAAAAAAAAAAAAAAAAAAAAGACAAGAGAAAATGTTTAGGTTTGTTAATAGTTTTTATTATTTTGTTTTATTTTTATTTTTGTATTTGTTTTAATTTGTATTCAAAAAAAAAAAAAAAAAAAAAAAAAAAATTGAGTTTGTTTTTATTTTTGTATTCTTTCAATAAAGCCTATGGAAAGAAGGAATATCTATAATGAAGTTTCAAGCGACAAGGAATTTGAGGAAAGAATCATATTGTCAAGATTCTACGAAGTTCGAGAGTTATCATCAAGAGTTGAAGACCGAAGACGAAGATGAAGACACCGATAGAAGACCGAAGACGTTTTCTATGGATGTCGTGAGAGTGGTGCTACCGCACTTGCCGCTGAACGGATTCACTGTAAGTAAGCATATTCCCACCTTCGTTAAATGGTTTGATTTCCTTTCGAAGAGATCGTCAGAAAAATGGGTTTTCAAAAATATATAAAAGATGTGGGTTTTCAAAATACTTCGGAGGGTTTTGCCTTCCTACCATTCAACGTGTCTCAGGATTCTCTCTTCATTCCAACCGGACACATGTGTGACCCATAAAGAGCATTATTATTGAGAGCAATATCATAAAACCCTTTCTTGTGAGGCAGAGTCGAGACTTTTGATCACTCCTAACCCGAATTTTAGTCGAGAAGGGATGGTTATCTCTCTCTCAACTTTTAAGAATGAGATTGTGTTCATTTATGTGTCTAACTTCTTATGACTAGTGTGCAGAATCTCTATGTCTTCTTAGCGCGTTGGATACTATCATTGCAGAGAACTAGTAAGTTGGAAAAATAGGTTTTGTGGGTATATCTCTAGTAAACCCTCATGAGACTATAACTCGTCCACTAGGGACAACCTAGGGGTTTAAAGGCTTGTTATTTATGTTAAAAGTGACCGTAGCCTCATTTCCATTACCTGAAAGTTGTTGTATTTTATTGTTTTATTTGATTTCCCGAGGACAAGCAAAGTCTAAGTGTGGGGGAATCGATAGGTGTAGAATACACCGTTTTACTTTATAGAGTTTATGCTTTCTTTGCTATTTTTCTTGTGAATTATGTACTTTACGCGTGTTTTGAGTTATTAGGTGCAATGGAGTCATTTGGGAGCAAAAGAAGGAGAAAACGCTCATTGGGAGCGAACGAATTATGAAGCTAATAAGGAGAGCTTGAAGTCAATCCGACTGCGTCCGAGAAAGTTACGAGCGAAACCTATAAGCTTGTCGGATACATGAAACCGACAGGCCATGTTTGAGCTAGTTAGCCTTAACTAGAACATCGGGTGCCTAGAGTCATGTCCGGGTAACCCCTTATCTATTTCAATTGAGTGGGATTAGTTACTCCCTGTTTCTTACACCCGAGATCGTAAATCAAGTTTCTTGATTTCACTTTTCATTCATTCATTGTTTCACCTGAAACCGAGAAGAAATAAAGATTTACCGCTTGGAACTTGTGAGAACTCGTGGGGGATCGAGTTCTTCATCATCTCAAGCCATGAGACCCTATATTTCTTCTTGTTGCCTCGCCGTAGATCGAGTTGAGCAAAGAGAGAGGTCATTTGCTTCATTAAAAACCAACCAAGAGAAGAAAATGAGGTCAGGTCTCTCGTCGCTACAATTGATAGGAACGGAGATGGTGGAAATTCAGGAGAAGGTTTTGGAGTAAGAGTTAACAACAAGGATGGATTCAAGGTTGTATTGGAGAAATTAAGATCGGTAAGTTGGAAATAAAACATAGGGTTTGTAGGTTCAGTATTGAGCTGAGATGAAGATGAAAATGGGTTTGAGTAGGTACCATGAATTGAAGAAATCTGGTGGATTGAGAAGCTAAGAAGTATCAGAAATGGCAGAGTTAGGGTTTTGAACTGGGTTGAATTGAAAATCCTCGTGATTTGAATGGAGGTGCTATAAAGATGAGAAGACAGGATTGGAACTTGAGTCGTCATATGGGTTTTGTATATGAATGAAGATGAAGCTCGTGGAGAAGATGAATCAGAGGTGGTTTTGAAGGACAATGCAAGTGTTGTACTGGTACTTGTCTGGGGGATTGCAGGGGCTGGGATTGTCATTGCGGAATGGCTTACAAGGCGTGGTACAAGACTGAGGCCGAGACTGAAAAGCAAAGCCGCAAAGTCATATTTTGCAGTCGGGTCATGGTGGTGGCAATGCTAAAGGTGTGGTAGTAGTACGTTTATGCTAATGGTGGTGGATTGCAGTTAGGTAGGTCACAGTGGAGGAACTGAGGTGGGGCATTGGTTGAGGTTCATTAAGGTGGTGACGCTGGGAGACTCGCAGGCATTGCAAGAGCATGGCGCGGTGGTGATATGGTGGGAATGGCTGATGCAGATGGAGGTTAACAAGATAGATATGGCACAGTTGTGGCTAAGGTTCTGTGCTGGTGGAGCAGCTGGGATTGCAGGTTGTGCAGCTCAGGTGCCAAGGCTGAGCAGCTGTGATGCTGTTGAAATTACAGGCTGCTGGAGGTGGTCTTGACTTGCAGGTGTGTTGGATTATAATGGTTATTACTTTGGTGGTTTGAAACCACAAAGAATGGAGATACGTGGAGTAGAACAAGAGTTACATGATGGCTGCATAGAGTCTGTGGCCTGAGCTATGACTTGGTGGTGCTGGGGAGGTTGAGTGCAAAGTGTTACAGGCATGCGTTGCAGCCGCAAGGGTCGGGCCAGTGCCATGGTGTGAAGCTGGTGGATTTGAGATACAGTAAATGAGCCAATTGTGTCAATGCCGGATTGCGTAGGCTGTATGGAGAATGGCAGTGTGCAGGCAGGAAGGAGTCTGAATGGTTGAGACCCAGGTTGCAATTGCAGGAGATGTGAGAGGAGCTGATGATGTTTATTTGGGGGATTCAAAGGTCAAAAGGGGTGGTAAATGGTGTTGTTGGTGTTTGAATTGTGCATTAGAATGAGTCTTCATTAGGTTCTCGTGGTTGAGATGGAAAGATGCAGTTTCAGGCAAGGGAACGGAACTGGCAGATGATAATGGAGAAGCTGTGATTCAGCTGGTGCTGTGTGTTGCCAATGATAGGCTCTGGTGGTGACTTGAACTCGGAGTAGTTCGGGGTTGAGTTTGGTGGATATGGTGGTGACAAAGGAGTGCGTGATGGCACACAGGAATTCGTAGTGAAATTCAGAAGAAGAATTTGATGAATGCGTAGGTTTCGACATGGAAGTGATGTGGTGCTGAGAGCCGTGAAGCACAATTGTGCTGAACAAATCATGGCTGTGCTGAGGTGATGATGCACAATGATTGTGCTACACTATTCTCGCCCGCGGCAAGAACTCGGTGGGCCGGGCAGTCGCCGCTTAGACCACTCAAATTTCTGACTAAGATGCCGACTTGGTTACCTGACTCACCCGATTGACCCGATCCGATTCAGTGAGCTCGACCCGTTGACCCGGCTGTTCTGATCGTTGACCGGTGACAAGGACTTTGCCGGTCACCGAGTCGCTTTCCTGGGCGAACTTCCCGATTTCCGCCACAATCCCAGATTTCCGGCGGCCGTTTTTGGGGGCGTATTTTCTACACGGGTTTCTCATCCTTGTGGGCTTGGTGATTCTCATCTAATGGACTTTGAAGACTAGACCTAATTTTAGAAGTTGAGAAATCTATAAAAGGGAAGGTTTTCTACAACATGAGATATCTTTTGCTTGGAATTCTTTTTTGGAGAGCCACTTTTGTTTACGCTTCTAGGTTTGGTTTTGTTCTTCTTCTTCCTTGTTTTATTATTAAATATTGATGATGATGAAATCCATAGCTATGAGTAGCTAAACTTATTATTGGTTATGGGATAAAAGTTGATTTCTCAACATGCTTTTGATTCAATGAATTAGTTTTGTCTCAGTAATTATTGTTTGTGACTCACAATTAATATTGTTATAATATTTGAAAACTTGTTAGGTTGAGTCCGGAATCAATCCGACCAGTGTTCATCTCAGAGCTATATTAGGTTTTAACACGAAACGTTGTTTATCCCTCGATTCTAAGTAGCATAATTGTGATTAGTGCTTATAGTGATATATCCTATTAGTCACAAGTGAATCATAACTTTTTGTTAAAACGCCTAGTGCTTTTACACATTCGTTTACATTGATGAGTCTTATTCCATAAATCTTAAATGCTTTTAGGGAGTTAAACTTAATTGTGCTTTTACACTTTAGGTTGCTTTCGACGAAGAATCACATATGCATCTTTTAATGTGGTTGTGATGAAAACAGTGGGAATTAACGGGTTATACTTGGATCAAGATATCCTAGGACTTTAATAAATACGAGATTAAATATCAATTCTAATCATTGATGAAAATACATGTTTGTGAATGATACTATCCCTTGACCAATATCTTCTCCTTATTGATAATTCCAATTACTTATTTTGTTTTTTATTACTTTTATTTGCTTAAATACAACAAACATACCTTTTGGGTTATTCTAGAAACTGAAAGTTTATAACAACCAACGCCTCTCTGTGGATATGAACTCTTTCTTTTATCGCTTTACTATATTTATATTTAGTGGATTGAGAAAGTGAAATTATATTTGACGGATTGACAACCGATCAATAACATGCAACTACAGAGAAAATAGTTGGGTCTGCCTTCACAATCCCAATGAAGTCTTTAAGTCGTTAACCTACAGGGTTTCGTGAAAAACCTAAGGTTAAAGGATAATCGACTCTAGTCACAATTAGTATCACATGAGGGTGGGGATTAGGTTTCCTACTGTTATAGTTCTCCTTATATAGTTTTCAAATCAAGGTTTGTATCTAAGTTACCTTGTAACAAAGCATTCAATATTCACCGTTAGATGAAAAAACCGGTTAGACTCAAGCTAATATCTTCAAATCGTTATATTAACTTAGCTTGTTTATACATAAATGAAATGTACCTCATTTAGGTTTGAGTAACCATACCTAAACGTGTACACTATGTTGTCTCACAGTAGCTAACCGAGGTTAGTTATATAAACACTCTCATATCAACCTTTATTCATCTTAACCACAAACTAGTTCAAATGACTCAAATGAAACTAGTTATAGAGTTGTTCAATTGTTATATTCAGCATAGAAGTATACAAGAACAAAATTGAAGCAAATCGCTTGATTCACTCAATAAATTCATGAACATTATAGCCACGGTTTACAAAGAATGCATTCTTTAATATATAAATCTATTAGTTCATGAAAAACCGATTATAGAACTTTAACCACTCAAGTATGCAAAAATGTACGTGATACTTAAGTACCGGGTTCTGGTTTAAGCTATGCCAAGATGCAATCGTGTACGCATACTTTCAAACACAAATTAGCAGAAATTTCCGGACCCAAACCTTTCGCCAAAGACGCGTACAGATATGTGTACTTAGGTACCTTTAATTCCACAACTACAAGCACGCATACGGGTATGCATACTATAGTTCCGCGTGAAGCTGCGTATACATGCAAGAATACATACTATGTTCATAATCCAATGATGGTTATATTCTAAACTCTATTTCAATCATTGAAACTTTCTTAGAGGATGACAACAGCCGTTTTCACACACTATTAGCATCAAAGCAATTTTTCAAGTTATTCAAATAATCAAAACTAAACATTCCAAGTCTACACCAAATGATTGTATCACACAAACCATGTAAGATGTTACTTCAAGCGATTTTCACATGACCATCTTTTAATTTCTCAATATAAGATGAACTTGGTTGAAGTGAAAGCTTACCAACACATATTTCGAGAAACACGAAGTTTGAGTTAAACTCAACTCAAATCTCAAATGTGCATAATCAAATACTATATAGTAATGCATTTTTGTCTTAATATAAGAGATATAGTAGAAATAGAATTTCCAAGTGATACATGAGTTTTAGTCTCCACATATCTTTTGTTGATGAAGTCCCACAAGATCTCCTTAGTAGTTCTTCGTCTTCAATCGATAAACTCCGTGAAGTCTAATGCTCAACTACACAATCTATCCTCGTCCGAGACATTACTATAAGTAGATTAGAAATCAAGACTTATAGTTTTGATCACTAACATTGACAAACAAGTTTGAGATAGCAACGCTGCTAGTTCGACCGACCACTGCTATAACAACTCCCCCTTGTCAATTTTAGTGACAAAACTATCAATACATATGGATTACAAAATAAATAAACTTTGTAGCTTCTCATCCAAATGATTGATCTCCTTGGTTCATCAGCATTACTCAAAATCATCGTCACTTCCAAGTAATCCAATGATTCTAAATGTGTTCAACTCAGCATCATAGTGTTGAAGATCCGCAGTTATAACAATTATAAACCAGTTGCTCTCAATCATTGTTATACAATGTCATTGTATTATTACACAACATCAAAGTTCAATTGTATCACAACTTTGACAAAAATACTATGATGATATGTATCACTCCCACTTAATCAATACTTCATCTCATAATGAAAACCACTCCCCCTTACATAATGATCTCAGAACCATATGTATTTGTAGGTGAACTACATATTAATTTCCCCCCTTTTGTCAATATAAATTGGCAAAGGTACGAAAACTAGTGGGATCCTCATGAAATTTTCATAGAGATACTTCATGACCAAAAGAGAACAATACACCAACTTCTTTCGATGATTTCACACAGTCGAAACTTATTGTATGCATCAAGGAGTTTATAAATATATAAGAAAACTCCTACAATATTCCAAAACCGCACTCCCCACAAAGATTCGACAATTAAGCACAAGTTCAATTAAAAACTCTCCTCCATAAAATGTCATTCCCGAAAGAACAACAAGAGTGACCTTACTTTTACAAGAAAAGAAGGATTTCTTTGGACATTAACAAATCTCATGAATCATGAATTTGTATGCAAAAATCTCAATTGAATTATCCACAAGGAAAATGATCAATTCAATTAGCCATGCTCACATAAGAGAACTTACGGAGCTTACACAGAGACATACATAAAAGATGGGATTAGGAAAGACCAATACCGCGAATAATCGAAGATTCATTATATTTTTCATCACTATTTGCACAATGACATATAATAGACTTAATTTTGTAAGCAAAAGTTCATCCTATCTTCCATTAATATTTGCATAATGACATAATAGGCTTAACTTTTGTAGTCAAAAGTTCATTCTATCTTTTATCAATACTTTCATACCGTATATATATAATAGAGTTAATTTTTGAACAAATATGGGACAGTTATGGACGAAACAATATATCCCATAACAATTTGCAATATATAAAACCATAAAGATTATACTTAAAAAATCATCTTCCAAATAACTTAGAATTTAAATAAATATATCTAAAAACATTGGTAAGATGAAAACGCTTGGCAATAGCTATGTGTACTCACAATAATGGCTATTCCAAACCCTAGTTATCCTCTTCACACAAGAATAAATTCTCATAAGAAGTTTCCTAGACAAAATTTTAAAGAACAACTAAAAACTTAGACACGATCAGCAACCAAAGAACGGACAAGGAGAGTTCATCGACGCTTATAGTTCGTTTTTCAATTGCAAGGTTCTTTGATGCAATTTCAATTTGTTCACAAATGCACCTCAAAATCTTGAAGAAGATTTCCAACCAATTGAAGAGATATTTGAACTGGAAGATCATTTTCATGATCAATTGCTTGAAAGAAAATTATGGAGATGGGTTCTTCGGAAGTTCAAAAACTTTGGCATCATCAAACATGTCTTCATCATTGCATCCTTCCATTGTTCATACCAAAAATCCAAGAGAAGTCTTGATTATTTAGCAAGTATATATCAAAAGAAACCTTGATATATATTAAGAAATTTTCACAAAGAAACCCTAGATTACTTGTAACGCTTTTTGCACGGTCGGTGTACAAGATTCATAGTTATTACCCAAAAGTCAAAACTAGAACCAAAAGAGCTAACGTTTGGAACATATTTTGACAGACACATTCTGAACACATGAGGAAGATTTGCTAACAACGAGTGTAACACAAAGTTGGAAATCAACTATCATTGAGGAAGAAGAAACTAAAGTTCTAAAAAAGCATCTTAAGGACAAAGCATAAAATCGTCTTTATAAGACCCGTAAAGGAAAACAATGATAAAAAAAAAGTACAACATAGACCATTTGTCAAGAAAGAATCATCTTCTTGAGAGTTATGTATCATCTCAGGGTCTTATAGAGGATACACACAATAAATACAAGTTGTGATGAACATGAAGCTCATCAGCGGTATTGATCTTTTCCCCTCACTTTTTGACATACAAATAATCCTTATGTGAATCTTAAAAAGAATTAACAAGAGAAAGATAGAAGTTATTGAGCTGACTGCAGCTTTTCTCGCCTTCCTTGATCTTTTGCTTTGAGACTCGTTGGACACTGTCTTGAGTTCCGAAACACAATTATTGATGTGAATAAAATCAGAAACACTTATTTTAGGAGCAAGATCATCTTTTGAAGAAAAGGGAAGAATTTGAAGTTTTTTCTTCCTTCGAAACCTTTTTTTTTACAAACTTTTTCGAGTTATTAGTCATCCATATAATATTATTCCTTTTACATAGCTTAAAGTAGAAGTTGTGTTATAATGGAATTGGCCTATCACAGCACTTTTCATGGTTGTGAGATGAATTTTAACCTGACACTGAGGAAGCAAGTTTTGATTACTTCTTTAGACATCAGATAAGAATGTTAGGAAGTTTTTTATTCCGTAAACGAAGGGACATCTTCTTTCAATGTGACCTTCTTCCGTAATAATAGCAGTTGACATGAATGTTTTTAACCGTTCTCAACTGAGCAGTCTTAGAGGGATGACATCCTTGGTTTCTAGAGACATCTATTGCTGAAGAGAGTTTTTCACTTTATTGTCAGAAATTTTCAGCTGAAGAAGATTATTAGGAAGAACAAAATTGATCTTACCAGACGTGGAGCCATCATACCTTTAGTAGCCTGTACCACGTGTATGGGGATTATCTTTACATGCTCCTAGCATAGAAGACAATTTTGTAGAGCTAGAATTGAATTTTTCAAATTCTCTTCCAAGGATTTAACCTTCTCAAGAGCAACTTTAAGATTAGTCTCCAATTGTTTCTCTTGGGTGAGAAAATTTTTTCTCTGTCTTTTAAATAATTTTGTTGAGAGTCATACCCTGTACGGCTTCCAAGTATTTATTTCAACTCAAAGAGATTTTGACGAAGTTCATCACATCCAGAATTTTTTAATATAGATCTTCTCACGATCTTTAAGAATAGATTGTAGCAAACTATAACCACAGTGTTAGAGCATAGCTTTATTGAACCCACCAAGCGTTGGTATGTCAAGTTTGGTTTGTCATATTTTAGTGAACCAAAACTCATTTAAAGAGTCGCTTGATTATTTACTAGAGTCAAACCCTAGATAGGGAGATAGAAAGTTATTAGATATGAGACATACAAGTATTACTTGAAGAATGTGAAGAAGTAAAGAGCTACAATGACGTACATCATACTTCCTTTGAGGTTAGTAATAATTTGACTAGAATTATTTCATTCTAACGATATCTTTCAAGTTGTGCTATATTGAAACATAACATAATCGGAAGATGTGAATGATTATACTTTAGTTAGACATAGTATTAAGGAATTATAATACGAAGTATAACGCCTATCTTGAACTTCGATATAAGACACTTCCATAATCGAGGGAATGCTATTGTGATTATGTAAGGGTGTGTGAAGATTTCGCTATAGGAAAACAATGTTTTACATTCGCTTAAAGGAAGTACATTCATAAACTTGTTTGTGAATCGAAGGGAAATCGTTAGTTTATTGGTATTATTATGTATTGCAAATCTGGTTGGATTACCAATATGTGTGTTTAGTATAACCACCATAACTTGTTTATGTATCTTGGTAAACTATTCACAATGCCTGACTTATGTATCGGATGACTTTTTTAGTGAAAACCAATCTTAAGTAATCACCCCAGATGGTATGATGATATTTGTAATTGGTGACCATTCCAGTCACAAGCTAACCGATACTAGAACTTGGTGGGACTAATCACAATATGTGTAATCGATCCTTGTAGAGGTTAGTTTTTAATTGGTGTAACCGATCCTAGAACTTGTGCAGCCGATCACAAGTAAGTACCATAAATAAATGGTAAATTACTTAGTTAGCCATTTTATGGAAACTAGTGATCGATCCTAGTAGCCACTTGAGAAACCAAAACTTGCTTTGAAACCATTAAACCCATGAATGGTGATTGAATGTTTTTGATCAATCCATAGTTCTTAGAAATCGAGATGAACCAATTCTAAACTCATTTGGAAGTGTGAAATCGGTTCCAAGATTGTAAATATGAAAGAGGATTTATAAAAGTAAAGATGCTGCATATATTTTGAATACGTGTAAATAATTTTATCTATTATTGTCAAAGATATTCCTTAATAACTAAAGGAGAACTTTGGATCAAATAAATTTTGAGAATCTTTTAATTAAGGTTTTAGTTTTATATGCTTTTAATTTCCAGCAATTAAATGCATATCTTTAGAAAAAAAAATTGGTAATGTGCATTTTTAATTGAAATTTTCTCTTTGAGATTTGGTCAATATTTGGACAGAGCATTTCTGGTGGAATTATGAAAACCGATTTTGGCTTTATTTATATCTTTGAGAATATTGGGTTTTGGAAATTCCTTGGTGTCCAAACTTCCTTGGTCTATAAATATTGAAGTTTGCATTTCAGAGCAAACTAATCTTTAGAGCCAACAAAACCACCTTTGTAGAAGTCATACTGTGGAGCCGCTTATCTTAGGAGGAAAGTACCATAATTATGAGAAATCTTTACGACCGCCATTTTAAAGACTTTGGATTTGGAAGTTTCTATTAGTAACGTTGTGGAAACTAGATAATTGGCAACTTTTTTATTATTAGTTTTCATTGATTTGATTGGACTAACTGTTGTTGAACTTTGATTGCACCTAGTTTGTTTATGCTTGAGAATCTTTTCTTCCTATAATATTCACTCAAACTAGATCAAGTATTGACTTGGATCTTTAGACCTGCTTGTAGATCTAAATACGCCTTGTGATAATCCATTGTTAACAGATTCATTATGTGATTGACTGCAAGAGATTCAAGTTGTTCGTAAAGCAGTGTTTTATCAAGATTCAGTAAGATTTAATACAAGATTTCTTATTTGAGTTCATAATCTTTGGTGTGCACAAAATTTGATCACCTAATCCAACTATAATCGTTTATCTTTTGATAGATTGGATTAATTAGTTGTGTGACCGCATCAATAAATTTTTTGTGATTCATAGATCGATTGCATAGTCTAAATAATTACTTTGGTAGTTGTTAAAAAGATTGATCTGAATGAACCCGACAAAGGAGTTTATTGGGATAAACAAGAGCTTTTTGTCAAACTCATATCACGTTGTTTGAAAAGAGTTGTTACCGACAAATTTGTTGTTCTTTAATGTTTGGAATATGAACTAAAAGGAATTGTTCCAAGCTATGGACTTATTGCAAATTTGAGGCGTATGGATACTGCATTTTAATCAGTGGAACTATAGGTTTAGTGCTTGGTCCCCAAATCTATACTAAGTTGGTTTAGTTTTGTATAGTTGCTTAACCCTTTTAGAGTATTCAATCTTGGACAAGGTCCCGTGGGGTTTTTTCCTCGTGATTTGGCGTGCTCTCATAATAAAATCTTGATATGTCTTTTACTTTTCTATTTGGGTAATTATAATTGTTTTTATAATTGTATAAAACACACAAATGTTAATTCCTAATTACTTGATAGCAATCATATTGGTTGGTTAAGTTCAACCTACTATCAAGTAAATCATACTTCGTTGTTGTACTGCTGCTTGCATAACTAGTTTTTAGAGTTTTCAATTACAGTATTCCTCACAGAAGTATACAAGAAAACACAATTGAAGTAAAATTTGCTTGATTCACTTAATCAATTCATAGCTTAAAATTATAGAAACGGTTTATTTTAATATATAAATGTATTAGTTCATGAACAAACCGATTTTAGAACTTCAACCACTCAAGTATGCAAATGCGCACACTTAAGCACCGTCCGAGTTCGTTACGCCTAAAGATGCAAACAGTAGGCATACTTCCAAACACAAAGAAAATTTCCGGACTCCAAACCCTTCGAAGTAGCACGCGTACGGCATGTACTTAGGTACACCGAAATTCCACAACTACAAGTATGCATATGGGTATGTATAATGAGGTAGTTCCGGTCATGGATCACACATATGAAAGAATGCATACTATATTCATAATCCAATGATGGTTAAGTATTCTAAACTCTATTTCAATCATCAAACTTTCTTAGAGGATGACACTAGGCCATTTTCACACACTATTAGCATCAAAGCAACTATCAAGTTATCAAATAATCACAACTAAACATTCCAAGTCTACACCAAATGATAGTATCACACATAATAATGTAAGATGTTATTCGATTTTCACATGATCATCTTTTTGAATTTCATAAGAATATAAGACGAACTTGGTCAAGCGAAAGCTACCAACACATATTTCTAGAAAACGAATAGTTAAACTCAACTCAAATTTCAAATGTGTATAATTTAATACTATATAGTAATAAGACTTTTTGTCTCAACATAGGAGATAGAGTAGAAATAGACTTCTTCCATGATAGATGAGTTTAGTCTTCACATACCTTTTGTTGGTGAAGTTCCACAAGCTCTCCTTAGTAGTTCTTCGTTTTTAAATACTTAACGCCTGAAGTCTAATGCTCAACTACAATAATATATCCTAGTCCTAGACATTACTATAATAGACTAGAAATCAAGACTTATAGTTTTGATCACTGAACATTGACAAACAAGCTTGGAGATAGCAACGCTAGTAGTTCCATTTTGTTAAGCAAAGATTTTAACAGCTTTATCCTTCCTAATTTATACCATTTTACACCTAATTCATGATTAAATAAAATTCAAGAGAAAAAATAAAGACGCTATGATACCAATGAAGATTAACATCATTTCATCCTCTCTTGCTCATCACAAGCCATTTTTAATCAATATTGGTGATGCACTAGCACTTTTATATACTAAAGAAGATAAAGAGCTTCCATTATCATCATCAAGAAGAACAAGATTCTCCACCAAATCGCTTAGGCCTCAAGAAGAACCCCAATTATCGCGATTCCCCACCCATCACCGCTAGAAATTTGTAAAGAAACTCATTGTATTAAAAGTTTATAACCAACATTCAAGGAATAAAGAGAGGAAGTTAGTTCCAACTTCCAACTAGTAATATGGAGATGAATTAATTGGATTAGAATGAAACTCTAATGTGATTTCATATTATTATCATATTCTACATTTTTCACGTTATGAAAAATACACTTTCACCGGTGTTCGCTTGGAATGAATTTAATTTTTCAGCGTAGGTTTTGGATCGGGAATATATTTTTTTCACCTCGGTTTTGAGGGGAAAAGTTGATGTTTTCATTGGGTTATTACAAAAAACTTTCATCACAATATTTCTGGCATGAAAAGAGAAAATAAAATTTTCATCATTATTTAGTAGCCCAATGGATTTGCGTGAAGATAAATGTCAAAGTTCATAGGAGGAGACATTTATTTTTCCTAAAATTCTTTTCCAACCCCAACTTTTGAATGAAATGTGAAGATTACATGGATTAATTTTTGTTAGATATTTGAAGGTGAATGTCTAGTTTTAGATATCCACTTTGACAATGCTTTGTTATCCTAGTAAGCTTTTTTTGAACCATTGACCACCCAAAGTCGAAGACTTGATAAAAATTGTCTCACACAGAAAAGTCTATTGAATAGATAACCGTGTCCCACTAAAATACCTATGAGTTTTGTTCCATCTTTTGATAAATCAAGGTGATGAACCAATTGATAAAACCGCACTTATATTCCCGGATGAATAACTTTAGTATTATCAATCACCTCACAATAATCTTAATCGATGGCAATAAAACAAGATATTGTGGAATCACAAACGACAGACGAGGATGTTTGTGACTACTTTTAATCTTATTTATTTGGGATAAATTCAAGCAAATCTTAGCAAAGATAATACTCAACCCATAAATGAATAAGACTCTAACACGTAACTACAAAGAAAATACTGGTCTGGGTTTCACAATCCCAATGAATTTTTTAACTCCGTTAACTCATAGGGTTTCGTGAAAACCTAAGGTTAAAGGAGAACGACTTAGTTTGAACTAGTATCACATGAGGTGTGGGGATTAGGTTTCAGCCTGCAAGAGCTCTCCCTTTATAGTTTTTAAATTAGGGTTTGCAATCTAAGTTACCTTTGTAACAAAGCATTCAATATTCACCGTTAGATGAAAACTCGATTCGACCAAGCTAATATCTTTCAACCGTTAACTTAGCTTGTTACATATAAATGAAATGTA